>VYZM01021326.1:86063-145493 GCA_013398915.1 Dromas ardeola | reverse complement strand
AGTGTGGTGAGCAGGACTAGGGAAGCGATCATTGCCCTGTACTCGGCAGTGGTGAGGCTGCAGCTCAAATACTGTGTTCAGTTTTGGGCCCCTCACTACAAGAAAGACATTGAGATTCTGGAGCATGTCCAAAAAAGAGCAACGAAGCTGGTGATGGGTCTAGAGAACAAGATGAAGGAACTCGGGTTGCTTAGTCTGGAGAAAAGGAGGCTGAGGGGAGACCTGAAAGGAGGCTGCAGTGAGGTGGTTGTTGGTCTCTTCTCCCAAGTGACAAGTGATAGGACAAGAGGAAACAGCCTCAAGTTGCATCAGGGGAGGTTTAGATTGGATATGAGAAAAAATTTCTTCACCAAAAGGGTTGTCAAGCATTGGAACAGGCTGCCCAGGGAAGTGGAGGAGTCACCATTCCTGGAGGTATTTAAGAGACGTGTAAACATAGTGCTTAGGGACATGGTTTAGTGGGGGACTTGGCAGTGTTAGGTTTACAATTGGACTCGATGGTCTCAAAGGTCTTTTCCAACCTAAACGATTCTATGATTCTACTCCAGGGAAAATCTTTTTCTCTTTCTAAACGAGTCCTGCCATAAGCAGTGCAAGACTTAATTTTCCAGGTAATGGACAATTTGAAGCACTGAGAATTTTAAAGTGGACCTGTGCAGTCTTGACAGTTCTAAATATAAGGCCACAGTTATATTATCTAAATGAAGGCACAAATATGTGTATAACTTAGGGGAAAGACTGCCTTCATCTTGAGTAGCCTGGCACCAAACAAATGGTTGTGAAAATCCTAAGAAATCATTCTTGAAAAATGCAGCAACCCTTAACTGATGCAATAATACTCAGTTTCTCTTTCATAATCCAACTTTTCCTCAAATGTAAATGAATTTTGCATGCAGTGGGATCTTCATCTATTTTTCATGAATCATAGCTTAAAGACTCATACACAAACACTTCAGGCTGCCTCAACACTCTTTCTTCTTTGCTTTTACACAGAAGTTATCAAATGAGAAAACTATAAAACCTCATTCTAGTTGCGGGGGGGATTGTTTTTGTACCAATGGATATTTCTCAAGGCAAAACCCTGGAATTATGTCAATCCTTAGAGAAAAGAGTGAGTATTTTATTCACAGAATGGTAGGTATTAAAGCTTGAAAGGTCATTTTAGAACATTTACTTTTTCCCAAAGCAAACTTGTTCCTTACAGTAAAGAGTTTACTGCAAAGAACTAAACACAATTGAGCTCAGGAAAGGAGGCACCATATGTACTGCTATAACATCAATCCTTCACTGGTCACGTGTCATTTATAAACTTGACTTAAGCCTCATGGGACACCAATAAGCATATGAAACAATCAAAACTGGCCCATTTTAGCCAGAAGCTAACTTCAGCTTCTGTTACAATGATCAGGCAGGGGAAAAGAGTGGTGAAGAATTCCCTGCAGTAGAAACATTCCCAAAAGTTAATGCTCACACTGACTATTCAGATAGGAAGCTTAATGACTTAAAATAAGCCTGTGAGCAATCCACACCACCTGTTCCAGTTTGAAAAGAACTGAAATTCTGAGGGAAAATGACAATTCTAAATTAAAGCTTGTATTGATTCTGTCTGATTAAAAGACTCAGACTCCATAATGCAAACCTCTCCACACCAGACCTAGATAATGCAGATCCTCAGCAGCATCTTGCTACTGCTCATTTCCAAGAGGACAAATCCTGATTCTGATCACAATATATCGTAAAACCTTTTTTTCTTTTAAATGTCATGTTAAAGGGATCATTCACTACCTCCTTGTTGCACAAGATGGTTCTTATATTCAGCCCAATGAGAACTGCAGGATGTCGTAAGATCATGAGATCACTGGAAAATTAAATGGCCCATCATTCTACATAAGTAATGATTTCTTAAAAGGTCAGGAAGTGCGAAAGTTTACTTGAATATTCTGTGACTTACACCAATTAAATATTAAAAAGCCTACATACAGTTTCAAGTATTGAAGTACACATTTTGAAAATGTAGGATTATATAGTAGCAGTGTGCAAGATAAAATAGTACCTTTCTATTAGAGTGTTTATCTCGATTCTTAATGTATTTAAGAATTCATCAATAATTTGAAAATTAATAATGTGATGTTAACTGAGAGAAGTTTCACACACTCCATCTATATCCCTCTGTTCTTGTGGAAATAATATTAGAAGCCAATAAGTATAAAAAATACCCCAAACCCCCAATGTTTAAATAAATAAATCTGACCTCATACCTGTTGGGCTTTGTTGTCCAATGGCTGTGGAACTGGCAAAGTTTTTAACTTCAGTTGAATGGGCTTATCAATAAAGGGTGCACAGTAAGTCACTGTCTGTTCCACTTCTCCTGGAAGAACTAATGACCCTGATGAATAAAAAATAATCAACTTTACCCTTCCATCCAATGTATAAATTAGCAAAATGCTGTGTAAAAACCTGTAGTGCTCAGACACAGGCAGAAGCTTGTTAGTCCATGTGTGCTGTACTTATTGTTGCATAATATATAATATAGGCAGCTATCTTTAAAACAGATCCATGCAGTCCTGAGTTAAAATCTAGATAATAAAATATACTATACGAAGTAAAAATCAAACCTGATTGAAAACAGACAGGTAGCTCTTCTTTCTTGAGGACACTGAATTAAATATCTGGATGTAGACACTCCTAAACTCAGGCAACACCTGGGATTAGATTCATCTTTCATTAAAAAGGTGGAAGGTCCTGAGCAGAGATATCTGCAGTAGGAGTTACAAAAAACCAGACTGAATCCTGGCCACTGATTAATTGGGCAGTCTCATTCAATTACCTTTCGTTAGAGTTTCACCACCCATACGCTGGGCAAAAGAATCCTTGCAAAGCATCTTAACATGACTATCCCAAAATATTAAGTAAAAATACCTGGTAGAAGTACTAATATTTCCCACTACAGTGCTAGATGACTCTCTTGTCTAAGGATATTTCATGGATGTTTGTTCCTCCCTGAGCTTTCCACAAAGAGGTACTTGAAAGGACTTCGCTATATCTGGGACACAGGAACATGTAACCTTTCCACATGGGCAGGATTTGGTCCACAGTTCACAAATGCACAGACTTTCTCAATCACTTTTCCTTACATATTTAAGCAAAATGTTCATACTGGGAACAGTGGTTTTGCTTTCTGTGACAGCTCAGAAGGATATGCTTTAGGTTTAGAAATATCTTTTAACATGAATCAATCTCAGCTCTGCTATAGCACAGATGTGTCCATCTTGTCTCAGAAATGTTTTTATGAAGGAACTTAAGGGGACCATATGTCTTGCAATTTAGAGTCAAAGGATTACGTAAATCTATCTACAATATTTTTCTGGCTGATGCACAAGGTTCTTTACAGCTTTATAAGACATTTTAGTAGCTTGATTTCCTCTTGAAAGCTTAGAATAAATTTTCAAAGCATTGCTTAAATTTTAGTTAATGGAACCAACAAGAGGGTACATAGATTCAGGGTGAAAAAGAAGTGGCAATTTATGTCCACCTGAACACTTTTACCACAGTAGTGGAGGTACAGACCTCTCATTCTGCTGCAAATCTGCATTTGAAGGTAATGAATCCCTAGCTAGGCCTCCATAAAAAATCCATGACCGAATTCTTCATTTAGTTTTCTTCTGTGTAGTATTTCAAAGCAAGCAGGGTTTTGGACTTGTAAAGTGGAATGTTCTTTAAAAAAGAGATGAATTCATTCCCTTGGGATCTCATTCCTGTTTTTTTGTCTTTTGGTTCATGATTCACATATAAGTGTTTTCCAGTTTTCATCCCTGTTCTCTTGGTTGCTTATATCTATGTCTGTGCTTTCAGTACTTGTTCTCAGCATAGCATCTGATCTTATTCTGTATCAGTTATATGAGAAAGCTTTCTGAAAAGAGCAGTGCAGTCCACAGGTGTACAAGCTCTGCAACTGCTTTCTTCCATCTTTCATAACTTGAGTCAAAGCTATTTGTAGGACAAAAGGAAGATGTGGATGCTCATTTAACGGCAACGGCTTCTTCTGTTATTGTTTCAGACTTGCACCCTATATATATAATGTCACTGAAGAAAGGAAAGCCTGGACATCAAGGTTTGTATCACCTCCTGGTATAAACACTGATTATTTCTGTACTAAGAACTCCCCCCCCCAACCCCAACAGACCAGTCTGTGGAGAGAAGATGAGGAGGAAGCACTGTTACGCAACAGTGTGGCAATGGCTCAGAAAGACAACTCATAAAAATTAGGACAACAGAAGGAAATTTATTTTTGCTTTTAGCAAGAAGTGCTTGTCATACTCAGAATGTCAATTCCACTGTTTTAAGGCTTGTTAGTAATGCAAACAATGTTTCAAATTCCCTTCAATCACCCCGTAAGAATGTGGTAATCAACCTTTGTTTGCCAGTAGACATGCCAGAAATGTGCTTTGTTTCTCTATCCTGGCTGTGTGACAGCATATGAAAGTCTAATCGGTAAATGTTGCTTTCCCTGATAATGTTTAATCAAGAAACTCCGTCAGAGAGAAAAATTAGGGAGTTCTGATAGTCCTCCTTCTCAGTGGGAGCTCCCGAAAGAACTGTAGGCTATTGTAAGTTTTAGCCGGTACCTCACAGCTGGTTTAGGCTGATGCTACAGCTCTAGTGGATGATGATCCTAATTAAGCTGCTAATTATGTTCTCTGTGGAGGTGATTAATTAGCAACAGGAAAGCCTTGGATACTACCAACGGCACCACTTATAGCAATAACTGAGCAGGCAGTGATATCAAAAAATCTGAGAAGAGATTTTGAAATGCACCTCTCCTCATACCATGAAGAATCAACTTCCTGCATGATATGGCAATGAACTCTAATGATTTTACTCAAGTCCAGTACACTTTAATGAGGGTGTATTTGGAAACCGATCAGTTGTCTTGTCTTTAGTACGTTCCCCACACATACACACGATAGACCCACAGGAAGTGATTACTGCATCTTTGAACACTGCTGAGTTGGGGGTTTTTGCTCACTGTGCTCCATTGACATTAATTATAAGTATAGAAAGAATCTATTGGCACAAACCTGATTTGAACTTTCAAGAGTGAAGGAGTTCAATGTCTTGTCTAAATCTTTAGCTTTACCATAGCCAAATGATGCTATAGATACACTGACAAAGGTTTTACCACTTTCAGACACTACATTTCACAAAAATGCTGTTGATGGGGAGCTGAGGACAGAAGTCATGATAATGAAAAAAGCTTAAAAGCTAAATTTTGCTGTCTCCCCTGGTTCTCAGGCTTCAGACTGTTAGCCCCAAAGAGATGACTACTGTGAAATCATCTCGAAGCAGTGTTAAATAGATTGCAGAGACTGGAGTAGAAAAAAGGAAAGAAATTAATCAGCTGTGGGGAGCCCTATACTTGAAAAAATCCACATCATTTAACTCCGAATCCCCTTCCTCAATCTAATTTTTCTAGATGTAAACATAGGCTCAAAATATAAATGGAAAGGCATAGATTATGGAAAATAACAGAAATTGATATAATTTGCCTAAAGAATTATTTAAATAATCAAATAGTTACGTTTGCCCTCAGCTTCAAAGTAACTGAGTCACTTGGGTTCTCCTCAACCTCTCTGGGGTAACAGAGAACCAAGACTTTGAAAAGACAAGTTTACAGTACCTCAGGGCTCCAAGATAGATTAGGATGAGATTCTGCTATCCTTGCCTATGCAGCCTCACCCATACATTTAATTAGTCCTATTTTAATGTTCTCTTGCATTTAAAAAATAGCACGCTCAAGGTCTCTAGATATGCTTTTTACGTATTTTGTACTTTATACAAATATTACCTCTTATTACCTAACTATCCTTCAAGCCCTGCAGCAAGTGATTTGTCACCAGTCCTGGAAAGTAATTCTGTTGCCAAAACATTGGTACTAGGCATTCTCCATCCCTCCCTGGAGAAAGGCTGATGATCTCTATTGTTGCCTTAAGACACTTACAGTTACAGATTAAATGCAGTGAGAAGGAGCAATTTAACAGTCCACCATACACATGCTGTCTCTACAGAATGCATTAAAGCTATGGTTTAGGGCAGCAATTTTACTTTGCCAATCATGGTTTACCGTGCCAAAGTCCCACAATGCAAAGCACTGCCCTGGTTTCAGGCTTTCAGCCCAGTGCTGTCTAATGAAAACAGCTACAATGAATTTGTATACTAGCCAAATTTATGGGGTGCTTTTATTTTTGTAAGAAGCCGCTGTATCCATTCACACCTTAAAAGACATTGGACTTAGGAAAATAAGTTGAAAAAAAAATGGAGAAAAAAACCCACTGGAATGATTCTTACAGTGCAGCGATTGAGAGACGGGACACAGCTTGATGCAAGCAAGACGTCGATTTATTGTGTGCAACCTTTCCTTTATATATACTTACATTGGCTACGTGTTTTAAACAGATTGGTCCTTTTGAACATACACTGCTCGCGCGGCTGCATCTGATTGGTCAGTGATATACTATTACGCTAACAAACATATCTTATCTTTGAGGAGACAGTTCTTAACACCTCTTTTAGCCGGGCGCCTGGAACTTGCTTATCTCGATGTTGCAACATTTGTTAAGTTCCTGCCCTCAGGTTCTTGTTTAGTCCTTCTATGGTCATGACTACCTTCAGTTTCCCATGGTTTATGGCCTACAAGTCCCAACACATCCCCACCTATTAATTGAGCAGCACTCGGGGCTCTGCTCTTCAGGCCCCGTCCCACATTACAGGACATCTCCCAGAAGGCATTGGTTTAGATGGGATGTTTTAACAGCTATTTTCTACTACGCTTTTCATCCTGTCAGCTTTCATCCACTTCCCCTTAAGGGTGACTATTTATTGTATTAATGTACAGTTGCTACCTCAGCTAACTGATCTGCCCTTTACAGCTAAATGAAGTACAGAGATACTGAACTGTTGCCAACAACAAGTAGAGATAAAAGCTTGTTGTAATTATACTAGCAAGGTATGACATTTTTCACTGGGTGTCCTAGCTTGTTTTGCCAATATGAAGTCTTAAATCTATCATTTATTCTGACATACAGGTGGCAGCATTTAAAAAGGCCATCAACAGAATATCTTTCACATTTGTGTCACATTTTGCCTCACTTATAAACAAACTGGAATTCTTCAGAATTAATCCTTTATTGGTGTTCAATAGGGATATTATTTTATATTACTTTATTATTACAAACAATAAAGTGACACCATTTTATATTTTAATTTGCATTTTGGTGCTATGGTTTCTACAGAAGTAAGATTATACCTCTCTTATTATGAAGCCTATCAAGTGGATTTTGACATGTAAGACAACTATTAAACTATAAGTCCTATTTTCTGCACTTAGGAGTCAAGAGGAAATTTTTCATCTTAACTCAACAACTATCTCTACTGAAGAAGCCCTGGGCAAGACCCAGTCTGTGGGTTTCCCAGATATAAATTTGTATGCTGTTCACTTTCCTTACACAGTTTAGACGGAATAATTAGCTTCTGGCTATGCAGTGTTTTGATGTTATAAAACACAATCTAAATGCTTAATGTTGTTAACGAGCACTGTTGATTGCTTAGGAGTCGATAGGACTTCTTTCTGCACTGAGGCAGTCTGTGCAGGGAGTTTGTGCAGGGAGTGCTGTCTCATGGGAAGAGCTGAGGAGAACAGAGACTGAAAGCCAAATCAAATGTCACGTAAAAAGCGAGTAGTTAGCACACTGATAATCTCCAGTAGTGGTGGTATAATGTTATGTTTATTGTTTTTATAATCACCAATAAAAGCACTAACTGAAAGGTTTTCCCAATGTGGTTTGCATAAAGTGCTATTCAGACAGTATAAGCAGATGATCATTTTTGTAATTTTACCAGGGGTTTCTAAACGTATGTGATTAACATTTACTCTTGCATACATACAAATACATAGAAAAGCCTGGAGAGAGGCAGTGTCTGGCATGGTCCAGAAAGTGGTGAGCTACCCCCAAGCTCTGGCAGAGGAGTTCTTTCCTCACTGCTGCCCTGCTTGGTATTTTAGTGTTGGTCTTATTTCTCATAATCCAATTTGTGGCCTGTTTTGAACTAGAGATATTTAACAATACTTCCATTAACCAGATATGGACAATTCTTATTTCATTATGATACAAGTGAAACATGGGTTTAGGCTTCTACCAGTGAGCCCTAGGGTTTTTAATAGATATTACCAGAATTGAAGACATAACCACAGAACAATGTTCTACAAAGGGAAAAATGGGTACATATGAACACTGCACTCAAAAGAACGCTTTGATGTCTGTACTTGATACAGGATTGCTATCTTACGCTCCCTTCCTGAAATGCCCAGGTGGGAGAAAGAATCTGTAAACCTGGCTTATGTTGGTTTATTATTTTCTTGTGAGTTACAGCCAAGCTCCAAATATTCATCAACTGGAAGTCTCTAAGCCCTCTGACTTGATAGGAATTCTGCATATACAGAAAAGAAAGACTAATCAAATCTTTAATGGATTAGACAGACTAAACAAATGGCAATAACCAAGGAACTGAGAACCAAAGTCCTGCTCTGCGACAGCTTCTTTCAGTGACCTTAGGCAAATCCCATAATCTGTGTGGCTTGGTTTCTTTGTGCTGTCACAGGTATAGATGAGGAGAATATATTTAATCACTAAAAGGTTGACAATTCTGGTGGTAATAAAGACCACACAAGCACCTACGATAGATAAATAACTACAGACACTAGGTTTCTATTTACTTTTTATAGGTGTGAGAGTTAAAATTATTATAGATGTATGGAACAGTTCAACACAACTCAAAATGCTCATAATTGTAATTCTGAAAGAAGTTCACTGTGAATTAAAAATTAGTCTAATCAATTTTAAACCCAGGATGAAATCATTTTAATAGCCAGAGACAACATTTTCATTAAATATTTCTACTTTATAGAAATCTTTCTTAGCACCCACATTAATTTGTGGAGAAACTTCTGTAATCAAAATAATTTGAGTACAAAAGAGAAGTGAAGAAAAATGTAGAAATGTTGCTAACAAGAAGTGTTCTTTAATTCTGAAAAATCTTGAAAAAAAAACCTGCTCACCAGGGCACAGTACAACAAATATTCCTTATAATTTATTATCTCATTATCGCTTAGAGTGAGGAAATGAGTACTTTAATTTGGGGAACTTGGGCAATTTGGGGAATTTTCTAGCAATAGAAGAACTGAGGAACAACATTTTTTTTAGAGAAGAAACACTGCTTTAAACAATGTCCATACACCTGCATCCAAAGACAGACAATGATAGTGAATATGAAAAGGGGCGAAACCTACCACTGCATGTCTCTTCGTCTGTGTCTACATCTTCCAAATCTAAGTACTTGTCCACCTGCCGTAAAAACCCCAAATTGGAAAATAATTAAAACGTATTAATTCGATGTCTTATACTACAATCTAGAGCAAAGCAAAAAAGCATTACTTTGTCTCCTTCACCTTCTCCATTCTCCCCTGCATTTTTCCAAGAAAGCATGCGAGTTTTCTTTGAAATGTGTAACTCAAAGGAAATACTTTTAAGTATATGCAAAGAATTGCTGCCAAAATTGCTGCATATCAACTACAGTGATGGGAAAGAAGCTCAGGCTGTACAGCAACTTTTTCAGGAACTTAGTGGGAAGATGGAAAAGTAAAATATGCTCATAGGAAAAAGATACATGATAAGTTACTCTGCAGTTTTGCACGCTCACTGTATATGGCACAGAGACAATACATGCTGTAGGCAAAGTAGAGCTTGATCCTTATGTTTTGATACTAATGCTGAACTGAATGGAAAATAAAAAAGCTAAGAATTATTAAATTTTTAGTATTTCATCTGAGACATTGCGCTACTGTTTTTTCAGGCTGATGTCCCTTCAAATTGGTCTAAACTATCTAAAACATACTACAAGAAAAGACATTTCTTATTTCAGGTAGCACTCTGAATAGATTCACTGGGTGAAAGGCCTATGTGCAAATAGTGTTACCATGGAGGATCTACTATATCCACTGGGTAGTCTTCTGTGTTTCCATGCAGTAATTAGAGATGTTCTTACATAATTTTTCCAACCTGATTTGACACCATTCTCATCAACACATCACCCTTACACTTTAAAAGTACATACTTATTAACATCTGAAAAAAATTTTGGATGGTGATGCTCTCATCCTTCTTTCCCACAGATGGGAAAGAAATACATCAACAAATCCTAAGTACCTTGTAAATAAATAAAGCAAAAATCAGTCATGTTCTACTCATAATCCCCACTTTGAAGAAAATTAAAGAAAACCTCACTTTCACTGTTTCAGAGAGACTGAGACCATTTCCATCAGCGACACCAGGTTTACAGCTCTCATTCATCACTGTCTGTCAACAGATAGGCAGAAATACTTATATGCATGAAACAGAACCAAAATCACAGTCAAAGCTCCTCCTGATTTACACATACAGATCCTTTATGGTGTATTTAATTTTTTTAAAGAATTTAATGCAATACTCCTGAAAACAGAACGTATGCAGGTAATCCTCTGAAAACCTACATAGGACCAGACTGAATCAATTGGAACAACAGTGCAAGTAATCATAACGTGCCTAAAAAGCAGCATTTAGAACAGAAGCATTGTTTTCCATAGCATTTTTTTCCCTCTTTCCTTTCCTCAGGGCAGGCTTAAAAGTTACAGTGGCCAACTTACTGCATTACAGCCTCCTCCTGCTACAATGCTAGCAATTTTTCTGGTGCATTCGACTATTATTGTATTTGTTTCTTAAACTGCTAATGTGACAAAAATGTGCAGCCATGCCTGAAACTTTTTTTTCTGTAGCAACAAAAACAAGTATTAAGATGTTTCATTAAATAAAAGATAATGGAAGTTGCACATTGCTTTATGGGGCAGAAAGCCAATTCAAAGTGGCTAAAGTAAGACACCCAAAAGCAGTCTATCCCAATGAAGCAACCATATTCTTCATGAGGAAAATGTCAAAAAGATTCTTGTCATTATTACTACACCATCAACTGACAGAATGTGACTGTTTTAAAAGCCTTGCTTGATTCCACATCAAAAGCATGTGCTAATAGGGAGGAAAATGACAGCTTGTGCTCTTTGACCAAGGCCTGGCAGGCCCACCATTTGACAGCACTTAAGTGTGTTGCTCTCTGTATTGCACAAAATACTACTTTTTTAATAAAAAGTTTAATGAAGGGAATTTTTGAGTACAGGCTAGATCACAGCTTAGTTATTTGTTATTCAGGCAGAAGGGGAGAAGTTCTTAACAAGTGGACTCAGATTTCCATCTCGCTCTCTTCAGATGATGTCTGCTGTTTTCCTGTCCCTACACATTAAATCCCTAATCTCATATGTTTCAAAAGATTAAAAATGCCTCTGGCTTGCTTACTGTTTCCTTTAGGTAGCTGAGGCAATCTAGCTTCAGTAACACAGAATTCAGTACTTGCTAAAATCCCCAAGAAACAAAATAAATCTGTGCATGCTGGCATCCATACTCTCAAGACATTTTCCTTTTTGCCAATCTCTACTGTTAACTGCAGTCTTCAGTGAAAGCATTACAAAGGTTCTTGCAGGGTGCCTTATTTATTAGTCAGTTTATGGAAGCTCTTCAGTCAAGCAAATGCCACTGCCAAACGTGATCCCTGCAGGTGCCTCTGTAAGCATTACACGCTTAGGTAGTATTTTAAATATTTGCCTCAGATGGGATAAATACCACTAGCTTCTAACATTTGGACAGTATATCTCCCCATATTTTCATCTGTTTGAATGTGGTGCTTGTCCACATGGACAAATGTTAACTCATTACCTCATTATCATTTGACATCTGTGGCGGAAGAGACACACACATTTCTTTGCTTCTTCCAGGTGAGCCATCCTGTTTATTTCTGTTTGATAATTCAGAAGTAGAAAATGTTTTTCTTAGGGAGTCCACTTTACTTCCTTGAATTGTCTTCCCTTCTTCCTCTGCAAGGAGAATCACACCAGATGAGATAACATAATGCACTATCCAAGAAAAAGAAAAACGTGAATTTCATTAGATCTAATATTGACTTATTTTACATGTTGACTTTTCCTTTCCTGCTGAGAGCTTCCATGTGCATCATATACATGTATTTTGCAACCTTTATCATAAAACCAAATATGCAGTTTGAACTATAAATGCACAGAGTATCACCTGTTCCTCAATTCTGAAGAATTTATTGTCTCAAAAGTGTATGCAATACACAGAAAACTTGATAAAATAACCTGAGAACCGAAAATACCCAAAAAAGCAAGAAAGTAAGTAAGGTTACACCTTAGTTTTTATTTTAAAATTTTGTTTAAATGCTCTCTGAATGCTGCACAAAATGACATTTGTGCCCATGCCTTCATCTGGCACTGCAAACACCAACACATGTGAAGAGAGTCTCTTCTTTGCAACACCACTACAAACCCCATAGTAACTGCACATATTCAGTAGATCTATTTTAGATGGACACTTTTAGAATTAAAAGCAGAAACCCCTCCTCATCCCCCAACACCAACACACACTCCCAACACTTACACGTCCAGTATTAGAAGTCCAGCAACTGTACTTATGTGAGATCTGTGCTCGCAAAATCACTTGGCATCTTAAGTAGTTCAAGTGCACATATTCTTTCACATACCTAACTGATGGTGTACCTTCTTATCAAGCACAAGAAAGGATTCTGATTTTGATCATAGTACAGTGATGATCTGGTCCAAAAATGGAGTAGTTCTTGTATTTTCTGCCTCAGTATCTGGGTATCACCTGTTTATAGTAGCTATCAGCCCAAATATGTGCCCCATATGCAAACCTCACAACCATTCGAAGAACGCCCATGTTGTCTAGTATAAAAGTGAGCCTTCACAGTTCTTGTCAGAGCTGATACTTATACTGACTGTGAATCCGCCCAGGGCCAGCACCCACAGAACTCTCAGCTGTCTATGGGCACCACTGCCAGAATCTCCACCAGTCCAGGATCATGTGATGAAATGCACTGACAGGTCCTGTAACCTAGCCCCTGTATCTTTAGTTAGTAAAACACCTAATTTGAGCTGATTTCTTTAGGCACTGCTGGTTTCAGTGTTTAAAAACTATAGTACGCTCTTGACTTAGCTTATCACCAATTTGACTTCCTCCCTATATCAGCAATTTGACTGGGTGCGAAAATTTTGCAAGTATTTTTTTATTGGAATCAGACTAACAAACAGCAGTATGCCAGTGATATTTGACTTCCAGAAGTTTAGGTCCTGAGATTAAAGATTAAATACAGATGTTCAAGCAGGGGATTCCTTTGGTCTTCTAAGACAGACTGGAAAAATGTTTTACCAGTGCACTTACAGAAGATAGGACTAACTTCTCTTGGGCCCTCACTGAAAATAAAAAAGTATTCAGAAACAGAACTGAGTCTTTCAATGACAGTTTGTGATATCCTTCAGACCTTTAACAACTCCTTGGTCAACAAGAGCAAAGTTAAGACAATTATTAGGACTTCTGATTGTCCTACCAGCCACATCCATGGAGCAAGGAGGAGGCAGCAGAATTAGGATACAGATAGGTGATCATCAAATGAAATCTCAACAATACAGACTGGATCTAGGAACCGATTACAGATCAGGACAGGTATGTGCATGGAAGTATGGACTTCCGAAACCAAGCTGAGTAGTTTTTTTCCTACAACGTGGCAAAAAATATACTAATCATGGCCAAAATAAAAATGCAGGGCTTTTTTATTTTAGAAGTCCCATTATCAAATATGGAGCAGCTATAGGACGATCAATTCAAATGAACTTCACACCACACGTTCTTAATGAAAAATAAAAGCTCATTAACAGAGTTTCTTGGGTTTAGTTTGAAAAATCTACTTTGTAAAAATAAGAAGCACTGCAGTGCATTTCTAAAGCGTAATTATATGTTACAGGCATTGAAGTAATTCTTGTGGAGAGTTTTAATGATGTCCTTGGGGTTACTACATTGAGAGATCCACCAAAGAGTTATTAATCCCCAGGGACAGCTCTGTGCTACAGTTACCATGACACACAGAAAGGGCTGGCAGTCTGGGCATAACCCAGAGGCCACACACATAAGAGTCAAGGTTCATCGAAAGTAAATCGCACCAGACCAAAGCAATCTAACAAACAGATTTTAATGCTCAGACCACAGATGGATCCTCTGAATAATTCGTAAATCCCACGCCTCTTGATACGACATCTGGCTTCTCCCTGCTTTATTAGCAAGTACTTTCCTAAAACAATATTTAGAAACAGCAGTACATATGGGCAATCTCTTCTTCCTACACAGGCTCTTTTTCAAGCCATGGAAATGAAGCAGTATCACATAGGAAATCCTCTTTTAAATTCTTGACAGGTAAAATGGTCACTCACTATTTGAAGATATTTTTACTGTCACCCTACTTTATAAGAAGAACTAGATTACTAGCCCAAAAAGCTTCAAGTTTTTGTTATTGTAGTGGTAAAACAGGACGAACTTCGTGTTTTATACTAAGAACTGACAAGTTTGATATTAAAGACTGACAAGGCCCAGAAGGATATTAATGTATTTCAGAGTATATGTATATTAGAAAATTATGCAGCCAAACACGTGGAGACCTAAAGAGTAACAACAAGGACTGAGGACCTGTGCACATCAGGAGCCTTTATGTATGAGAAGCGAGAAAAAGCTTCTGGAAGCCATACACTTTTTTCAGCCAGATCAACAGAGAGACAAAAGGCATCATCGACTGGAATGATCAGCAACATAATTCATACAGCTGACAGGCTCTGAATAAACATGATATTCTTGCACAACCCACGCCTATCTTGGATACCACTGTAGTCATTCTTCTGGGATATAAATCAGATCATCCTTCTCCAAAATTCAGGTTCTGGACTCTCCCAAAAAAATAATATAACTTTTAGCATCAAAAGACCTATGACACATAGTTGGACAGTTATAATTAGACAGCACACATGAGCTGACAAACTTATTTTATTAGGTTATTTACTTTCTGGACAGCTGAGCTATTGTCACAGTTAAAAAGCTAGATAGACTAAATGAGCTAATAAGAAATCAAGTGCATTCATACTATTTATGTGCCATTTACCAACCCTAGACTACAGCTAGAAGCACTACCCCTTTTCCTATGAGATCTGTCATAAACTGCTGTCAGAATTTTTTTTCTGGTTAAGACCATCGGAGAGTTATTGGATTATAGAATATTAAACATTACATTTGATGAAACACTCACAACTGCAATGTGATACTAGATTCATGACTGCAAGTGAAGAAAGATTCAGAAAGAAAAAAAAAAAGTCTAAGCAACCCAAAGCAGTTGTGAAATGCATCCTGCAGACAGAGTATCAGCTGTGCAACCCTGTGCATAATGAGGCTATGCCACATAAATTGGAGGGGGGGAGGTGAATCAAACATTATGTTGCTGGCCTCAAGCACGGTCCCTCAGGGCCAGCAAGATCCACCTTCAGATGTCCAAAGTAACTATTGATAACTATAGTTTGTCAATGCATGCATCACATAAATGGCTCTCTTGAAGCAGTAACAGTCATGATCTTAAAAAATATCAGTAAAAACAACACACATAAATTGTTCTAAATTTAAAGAAACTACAGCCTGCTGAGAAATACCACATCCGAGTTCCTTTGACAGTGTTCTGAATTTAAACCATTTATGTCCTTACTTTTGAAAGAGATGGGGAAGGAGGAAGAATCACATTCAAGCCAGACCCTCTGATCACTCTGCCTTCCCCCTGACTAAGTGATAACCGACTAATTGATAATTCACAGTCACAGTTCTCAACCTGCCAAGACCCAGATGTACAATACTGGCCTTTACAATATGAGACAGAAGTCCAAAATAAGTGGTACAAACAAAAGAAAAAGTAGCAGAAGCAGAAGGCTGAACTGAATGAAAGATTCGCATATTCACTCTGCAGACAGTTTTTCAGTCTTACTTTTTAGAAATTCCATTGTCAGTACCTTAACAATCAAATAACAAGCCAGCTTAGGTCTCTCAAAAAGTAAATCTGAATCTCTCAAGAGTAGTATCCACCATAACTGTGTGTCACTGAAAAGTATGTTGCAGATTTGTCCTGGTTCGAGCCCAGCTGGCAGCTAGGACCCATGCAGCCACTCACTCACTCTCCCCAGTTGCAATGGGAGAAGAGAATCAGAAGAGTAAATGTGGGAAAACTTGTGGGGTGAGATAAAGACAGTTTAGTAAGTAAAGCAAAAGCCATGCATGCAAGCAAAGCAAAACAAGGAATGCATTCACTGCTTCCCATCGGCAGGCAGGTGTTCAGCCATTTCCAGGAAAGCGGGGCTCCATCACATGTAACAGTTTCTTGGGAAGACAAAACACTGTAACTCCGAACATCCCCCCCTTCCTTCTTCTTCCCCCGGCTTTATATGCTGAGCATGACATCATATGGCACGGAATATCCATTTGGTCAGTTGGGGTCAGCTGTCCCAGCTGCGTCTCCTCCCAACTTTTGCCCTCCCAGCCTGCTCACTGGTGTAGCAACGGGAGGACCACAAAAAGCCTTGAGAGCTTAGCAACAATCAAAGCCACCAGTACCCTGTCACACTATTTGCACTCCAAATCCAAAACATAGTATTACTCCAGCTGCTCACAAAAAGTTAACTACGTCCCAGCTGAAACCATGACAAGACTTAAGAAACATATTTCTATCAGAAAGTATATCCAGCTTGATAATTTATTTCTCCCCTGCTATCTATCCTCTATATTGTTTAAAATTATCTTTGTCTTCCAATTTGGAAGGGAGTCTTTTGAAAATATCCACTGATCACCTACACGTTTCAAAGGATAACAGAATCACTTATCTCAAAGCCAGAGAAGAGAGCTACCAGGATTATCAGGAAAAACTTCTCGTCAGTGAAATCTGTTGATGATGATGATGAAACAGTAGCTCCAAAATAATCATAGAAGACTCACGGTTTGAAACATTTCAACGCAGCAATCAATAATATACTGTAGAAAGCCTGACTTGGGATAATACACTGGACAAAACAATACAAACTACCAGGTATTACCCTCCTTTTTTCAATTCAATGAATTCATTCCAAAACCAAAAACTGAGTGGAAATGATAAACAGGCACCTTTAACTATTAAAAAAAAAATAAACAGCAAAGCTACTATTGTAAGATCCAGTTTACTTCTTTGTCTTCAAAATGCTGGACTGAGGGCCAGCAGAAGGTCTGTGAATGCGTTAAATCCCTTCCAAGTTATGCTTTGATGGAAAATCTGGGATTCACATAATACGGTGACTTTTTGCAGGACTCCTGAACAAAAAATAATTTTACTCACAGTAGCATGACAACTGTCATGCACAGAGGTCACAAGTACAAATTTCATGTTCATTCACTATCTCCATTCTTCAAACACATCATCAGCAAACAGCCACATTTTAAAACAACAACAAACCCTGTCACTGAAATGTTTCCATAAAATATCACTTTGAGATGTTCAGAAGACTGTAACGCACTGTAGGAGAAGTACCTGTATTTACCCATTTGCAACAATGTAAACCACTGTATGGTGCGGAGTTCATTTACCCTAAATGCAAAGCTGTAAGAGAAAAAAAAACAAATTTCAAGGCCAAAAATCCAGTCTGTTGGGAAGATAATTTTTAAAGCCTTCTATTTCTTTTTGATAATTCAATCAAACCAGCTCCCTGATTTTCTGGACTAACCCAATCAAAAACTGCAGCCTCCCTCTACTTGTATATTGCCCAGCTGAGAGTAGAACATAGTGTTTTAAGTCACTTAGCCTGGAAAACCAGCTCTGATTCACATTCTTGAGCTATCTTCCTGTTTCCATGCATTTAAATGCTTAAACCTCTGTAAATCAATGCAGTTTGTCCAACTTTTCATGACAAAAAGACCAAGTATCCCATACAGTAATTACTGGGATCCTATATGCCTGTCCATAAGAGCAATCCAGATGCAATTCAGGCACCTAAACTTTACTTTGTAGTGCTGTTTTAAGAGTCTTACAGCATCCTGGCTAGCCTCCTGCCGCCACCCAAAAAGGCAGTGGATGGCCCATAGATACTATATCATATCTACCAACCCTCAGCATCTGAATTGTCTGTCTCCTAGCTATCTGAATTCCTAAAGTCCCATTCCAATCTTACTCAACCAAAACCCTCACTAATTTTGATGACAGTGATCTCGAAGTAGCACTGAGCAAGCAGAATTCTTCTGTCAAAGTAACTTTATCTACAGAGCAGAGAAAATAACAACTTACTTGCCTAAGTGTGCAAATTAATATTTGTAACACATCTTGAAAGTCCAATATGTCAAACATTGTGGTCTTCCATTTCTATACTTCACCTCTAATTAACAAGAGCATTTTTGCTGCTGAATCCCTTTTTCTTCACTGCAGTGCTTCCCCAGTGTAACTCACTTATGCCTATGCAATTCTTTCCTCTCTACATCAGAACAGATATTCAGCTGGTGCAGCCTTTTCCCCTAATGTCTTTGATCTTACCCTGATTAAATGACAAATAACCAGCAAAAAGTATTGTTTACCTTTCCCTTCAAAAAAGGTCAACTTTTATTATAATCAGTAATATGGGTTTGGTTAATTTCTGAATAATGCCAATTTCCTAAGGAAATTTCACTACACCATGGCCTCAGCTAGGATAAATACATATTCCACGGACTGGGACAAGTAACTTCAGTGGGACTATTTCTGACTTAAAAGGGTAAACTCTTAAGTCCCAGTCCCACTTTTTACTGTCATTTTTGGATACTTGCCTTACTGTAGTATGTTTAAAAAACAGACAGGAAAGAACTTTTTTTTGTACATGCTCCTTCAGGGGAAAGACAAATAACTGTTACTTTCAAGTATATTTCAGCTATTCTCACACACATGCTTTAGCTTAATGTACAGCAATACTTGTTCAAAACTAACGCAGCTCTTAATTTTCAAAAGTTAACCGTTCTTTTTCTGAATCTGTATCTCTCCCTTTTTCCTCAATGGAACCTATATGTTCTGGTTTTATGCAGTGTTTATCTGTATCAATATCTATGTCTTTGTTGTGCTGCATAGTGTCAGTGTTAGAAAAGGGGCAATATTTCCTGTTTACACCACATTCACCCCAGCAGATCAAATTTAAAAATATGTATTATTCTTCCACGGTTCAACAGTGCTGCTGTTGCCAGATACCTTCTCCTTTTGAATATTATAATGCAGTCGGTTAAATAACACAGCAAATGTGCATTTGACCATTTCAGCAGCGCACCATGAGCAAAATCCTGCTCCTTCCAACAGATGATGATGAAAAATAATCTTTAAAAAATTCAGAAAACCATGAAAGAAATCTTAGAGCAGATCCTCAGCTGATACTAACCAGCAGAGACCTATTAAGGGAGCTATGCCTCTTAATATCTATGAGGGATCAAGTGCTATCTGTCACTACCAAGCAACGCCAACATACTAGATCAGAGTTCTAGTTCTAACAACAAAGACCGTTTATGTGGTAGGGGGAAAAAAACAGCTTCATAAAGGCACAGGCTGTATTACTGATAGCATTTTGCAATTATAATTCGACAGTGTATCAGGATATAAAAGCTGGAAAACTTTTTACAGAAGTTGATAAAGGTGGGCCTGCTTCCAATGGCTTCAGAAAATCTACACTGTCCTTTGCAGAATGCAATAGTGTTACATTTCAGAAATTGTGTTTGAGGGATAGTTCAGGAGGAGCTTTAAATTAGACAGTAACTAATGGGAGAATACTAGCTCAGCATACAGGAACTCCACACTTCTTTTGTGTCTTGACTACATTGAGTCATAGTTTGAACTCTGGCTAAAAGAAACAGAATATATTTGAGTTTATTACTTAAATAAGCACTGTGTTTGTTACACTTGCTTTTTTTTTTTCTTTTTTACAGTCAAAGCAACCACAAATGTGCTTAAATTAATCCTCAGCACAAGGAAACTACGTTAAATACGTATGTTAGGAGCACTTTAAAAGAGCAAGTGGTATACTAATAAATCAGGACAGAATTGATTTTGAAAACTTTCTGCGTACTTGTATTATAGAAGAATTCACCACTAGCAGTTAAGTATATAAGCAGAGTCAGAAACAAGTGAATTATATATAATTAAAAGCATATGACATGTCCATACAAAGTATTCCTTTCTTAACAAATAATGTCATTAAAAGATTTAAAAGATCACAGCAGATGGGAACAAATTAATAAAATGTCAGAGAGCCTAAGAGTTTCAAAAATGCTCAATTTTGAATATTACAATTAAGACATTAAGGCATCTTCAAAAATGCCTGATTTTTTTTTTAAGGCAAATACCTACTTTCTTGAAATTAGGCATTTCTATGTGATTTTATACTGGACAGAAAAGAACACAATACTATAAAGAGTACAGCATTAAATGGGAAGTGAGGTCACTCAGTTTCTTTTTCTAATTGTCCTGTTGAGCCGCTGTATGGTTCTGATCTCTAACATTTGCTTCTGGAAAAGAGGGCTAACAGTGCTTCCTCACCTCACTGCAATGACATGAAACTTAGACAACAGCTGCATTTAGCACACTTTAATGCCTCTCAAGGCAAGGTGATGAGCTAGAGCAAGGGTTCATTCTGTTACTGCTTTTTATAGTACTACAGAATTCAATCACAGCCAATATGCAACTATAGGATGGAATCTGCATCAAAGTATCAACATCAGAATTACTAAATATTTCCCTTTTCTATATTCTAGAAAATCTAAATTATGCAACAGAATGAAAATACATTTTTCTCCACCTGAAACAATCTTTAGAAATTATTTAGTAATACAGGCATCACAGAAAAGAACAAATAATTGCTATTAGAGAATCATTATTGTTCAAGGCCTGTCAAAGTTTCCAGGAGTCTGAGTGCCTCTGTCCTTATCTGGTGCTGCCAGTGAGCTACTGTGCAAACAAACACTAGTCATTTCCCCTCTTTATGCCTATTTTTTTCTGTCTATGCAATGGAGATTAAATACTTTGCATAGCAAATACCAATGAGATCTAAGGACAACAAATACCCGTAAAACAGATCAGCTATTATTATTTCAAAAATAATCTATTATGTTTGCATCCCCATTTTAGGGGCTCTGTACAATATTTGATTTTATACTATATCAAATGAAGGTTACATAGAGATAGCTACCAAATTTATTATCAATAGAATATTGCAAATTTTTTCTCCCAACCAATTCTTTCCAGTGATTCAGCACAACACATCAATAAAAAGCTCTGAATTGACACCGTTTCCCTATTTCATGCCCGGTTTAAGTTCCCTAGGGATGACAGATTAATTTAATTAGTTTTATTGAACTGCCTAGTTGCTTTTATTGGCAAATCCACTCATAGAAAGAGGCTGCAAATTTCTCTTGGGGTTAGCATTGTCCTACTGGTCCATTTTTGAAATTAAAGTGAATTTACCGTCATTTCTCATATAGTTTTCTGCTATGTTTTCTGCTGTTAAGACTCACATTTGTAAAGTGCCTCTACTGACACTTATGTAGGAAGTTTAAAGTTGTTGTTTTTCCTAAACGTGGTTAACAAAAAAGGAAGCAGACAGCTACCGTCAAATGGACTGCGAACTAAATACATTACTCAGCTTTCACAGGGGAATAAAATTAATCCGATCACAACACAGAATACACCTCTTGCATGCCACCTGGAAGCAGAAAAGTGGTCAGCCACTTTTCAACTTCCTCCGTTTGACAACTTGTTCGGCACAGGAGCACCTAAACAACAGCACTGAGGCCACAAACTATATTTCCAAGGTTCAGTTTGCTTAGAGATGGGTCTGATCAAAGTCCTCAGACTTTAACGTGTTCCCAGGCAGTGTAAGGTATGTGAAACAGAGCAAAATTAAGAGCAGGAATGGACTGAATTTAATACCAGTGGACAAATGCCCAGGACCATGGAAAAAATACGAATCTAAACTTGGGTTTGGATAAAAATCTTATTTATGGCAGCATTTTTCTATGCAGCTGTGATCCAGGATCCCGTATTTTCAGAAGTGGGAGCAGAGTAACTTATAATCTAGATGAAAAATTTGAAGCTTGGACCATTTTTTTGGGGTTTTTTTTTCTGTATTTTTTGTAGAAGGTCAAAGGAGATACTTTATGCTCCAGTGAATTCCCCAATCTTCCTCTGAGTTTAGAAAAATGAGCAGATGCTGCCTTCTAATTTTGGACATCATAGTTCTCTCCACCAGATTTCAAACACTTGCTAAGATCTGAAAGAACCTCTTGCCCTGTGTGGCACTTTTTTTTTAAAGCGGGGATTGGGTCTACTTCCATGAGATTTTGTCCAAAGTTTTTCTAGGGAGTGTTTAGTTCTGAAGAAACCACTCATTGACCACATCTACTGAAATCTGTGTCATTGATTCCTTTGTAAATCCAATTCTTCTGAGGCTTCTTCAACTGCACAGTGAAGAAATCACTCTCAGGATTTTTCTTTGGACTTAAAAAACCTAGTGGAGTGGTACAACCTCAATGCAAATGCCAGTTAGCTGTTTTATTATCAGATTGTTTTTATACTCAAAGCTGAAAGAACAAACTAACAAAACTAAATAGGTAACTTGGCACAAGTATAAGGGGGTTCAGTGATTCTAAGAGCAGTACAAATTAATGTATTAAAATAAATGACTAACAAAATTATTCCTTTTACCAGTATCTTTGCTTTGGATTTGCACAAGAGATGGTCATTTTTTCCCAGATGCTGAAAACTTCGGCAAATCTTTACAGAAAGCATGAAAAATTTCATCTTTCTGGACCCGTGCTCTAATTACTAAATTATATTCCCATGGGCTCACCAGCCCTTTCACCTATCTATCCGTTTTGTTAATATTACCCTTTTGAGAAAAAACACACTTTGTACGCTGTATGTAGGAAAACTAAGAGACTTACTAGAATTTTAACCTGGCCCTCAAGTGTCCATTCATTACAGAATCAACAAAAAGGGTTAAAATTCTTTTCCAATTATGGCAGAAGTGCTCCCATACTTTTTAAACATTAGGCACAGACTAAATATTTTTAAATATTATGCACAAAATAATTGTGGTTTTTTAGGAATACTAAAATCGGGAAGATTAAATTCCCTTATCAAAGATCTAATTTTATGGTCCAATTAAGCTATAACGTACCTGTGTGCTATTTAAACCATACACATATCACTAAATGAATTACACAGAATTTAGAAGGACCTTATTTTGACCCCAAATCTTGTCTTACTTGAGCTAAGGGTGTATCTTTTCAAATAACACAAGGAAGAATAGGATCTCTATTCTTACTCTATAAAGTAGCCACAGGTAATATCACACATTTAGATATAAAAAGACAACATTCTAAAAATGCAATTTGCTTGATTAGGATATTAGCAATCCTTAAAAAGCCAATGAAAGTCAGGAATGCAAAAATTCATTAATACTATTTCCCATATTTACAAGAATGGAACTATTCTGTTAGCAGAAGAACCTAATGTGCTCACAGGGGGTTACTCCAGACTGACACTTATAGCCTGAAAGGGTTCTTTTTAGATAGGCCAGAACAGTCAAGGATGCTTGGGGTTTTGTACTCCAGTTATATTCTTTTTAATTTCACTATGTGTAAATTTAACTAATGAAGAAAACTTAAATATTAGCTAGGAAATCAGATTCTTACGAGATGCTTTCAAGAACAATGAAGAAATTCCTGGTGAAAATATTCTTGCAATCCCAACTACAGAGCTAGTACAAATTCACGCACAAGTGAAAATCACCTTATATGGCACCCTGTGAAATATGGTACCCTGTGAAATCAGTGGAAGCCAATTCGTTACATGTGTCTTCTGTTTCCAATGTTACAACAGTCAAAAATCTATCAGATGGTGATGTTTTTCAAGGAATGTTTTTTAAAGAGCTCCTGTATATTTTTACACACACAAATGAACAGGCTTGGTTATTTATGTATACAAATAGCTATCTCCATATCTAATTGAGCAGGACTGCAAATTCTGATATTAATGCTCATTGTACAAAGATTCAGTGTGTGGATCAACACCATTACCAGGCCAAATTCAGAAATGTAATCTGAAAATGGTCAGATTTTACTTGACAGTAACCACAAATATATGCCCACAGTAAATATCTGAACTCATACATAAAAGGGAAAATTTCTGGAGCCTATTAGGAGATAGTCTTATTAAGCTATCATGCAATAATGCAAACCAGCACCTTTGGGCATTTTTAAAGGAAAATGAAGTCAGGAGCTTCTACACCAGCATAGGAAACTGCATTTCTAAGCATTTGATTCAGCTAAAGCTCTACCTTTTATACCGTTTTAGCGGTAGATGCTATAGTAGCAATGAAAGTGACTGAAATACACGCTGAGGCTTTTTGCAAGTAGCATCATGATATGCAGCATGCTTCTAAGATAGAAGCAATCCCCAGTGTACCAATCATACATAAAGAAGACCAGAACCTAATTTTCAATGCTCTTATCTCATCCCCAGTGTCTCCTTGCTCTTCTATTTTTTATTGGGAGGAGACAGAAGGTTGCCACAAGATTATTTCTATGGCAGCTCCCACTCCCCCACTGGTTTTCTGCTCAGTGCCTGTGACTGACACTTAGTTCTACCTGAAGGGCAAGGACAGGACAGGACAGACTTCCGAGTGCTAGCCAATGGACCATGCCACATGCTGTAATTGAAAAATACAGTGCTTCTGCAATAAGATGAGGACATCATTTTTAGTGCAGAGCTGTGGTAAAGAGTATTGTGAGTTAATACGTAGCTCGCATTTATTTTTACAGCACCTGACTTAACATGGCCAAGAGAAATGAACCTGAGCTACAGAATTTGGATCCAGATCTGAACTGGCTGCAATTCAGCAATGCTCAGATCAAGGTTAGCCCCACCTGTTATATCATCTGCAGAGCATGACACCCTTTCAGCCTAATCATTCTAATCTGATGTTCTGATGTGCCTTTATCCAATTTATCTGTTAGCTTGGTGCACATGACAGTGCACAGCAAACCAGTGTTAGTAAATCTGTGAACATTATCCAAATTGCGCACCCCTAATCTTAGGCCATCTCGTACCATTAAGTACTTTCCGTAGGCTCTTATTCTTTCAGGGAAACTTCGCTAGCAAAAAACAATGCAGGAAGTAGTTAGGAAAAGCCTATCCTTCCAAAAAGTGCACACTCCCCCACCTCCCTAAAGTGAGCAAAACATGGTTACACACCTGTAGAGATGTACTTTAGCAGCCTATGAACCAAGTTAAGGAAAGTTGTTCTTAGGGATCCCACTGCTGATAGGAGAAACAAAAGCATCACAAGGATTTGCCTGAGGTCCCAAAGCAAGTAAGTAGCAGAATGATACCAAATACTACTGCTTCTCTTTTTACCTTCCCTTATGGCTGTGATTTCTAATGGGAGATTTGGGAAGTTACATACCTTTCAAAAGATAAGTGAATGTATTTAGAAACTCTTCATATGACTGCTCATGACTGTTAATAAATTGATCAAGGATGCTGTTGTTTAACAGTTGTTCTCCCATGATCCACACCATGACAGTCGAACAGGTATATTCACGTTAGTAGGCTGCTTCTGCAATAGAAGGAAAAGAGCCATATGTATCTGTAGGCAGAAAACAAATTAACTGAATAGTCCCCAGTACACATAGATAAGCACCAAAATGTCAATTTTTTCTTCTCTCCTTATGAATTCCTGATCTTGTCACAACATTTCCCCCAAAATTCAAGTGGGCATAGTAATTTTAAGTGCAAAGGTAGAGACTGTGATCATCTATGCGTGAAATTTATGTCCTCGAGTAATATGGGCCACAGAAGTGCCAGCTGCTCTCAGTGGTGTTCATTCCGCCTCATTTTAAGTTGTTCAGCCTTACAACCCCTGCCTTCTTTGCAGAAACAGCGACACCACTCACTAGCATGTTTGATTTAACTACTGGGACACCTGTACATTCAAAACTTAGAGTGAATCCATCATTCTGCAGGTGCACTGCTCACTGTACCATCAAAGCCACTAAACACAGATTTTGGAGGGCATGTTAAATCACTATGAGATGTGTGTGTATACTGAGACAGCACACAGGACAGGGAGGATATGGTGGAACTGGGCAGCCACATAGGAAGGCGAGGACCATTTTCAAGGAGGGAATAAATGCTAAGAGCTAAAGGAACCCCATAGAAGCTGTTCTGGACTTGAAAGCTCCACTCTTCAGTCACACAGCAACAGCTTTCCAGCCCATTTTCATCACTTTACTAGAGTCTAAAGGAAGTAATGGCCTGAAACAGTTCTCGATGGAGCCTTGCCCCTCACTTATAAAAGCTATGTAAATGCATTTTAACAGCTGTGTGATGCTAAATAGTTAATAACATTACTAATTTTTTACACACAAAGGATGAGACTCCTAGAAGCAAAAAAACACAGGTGAGGACATGGACACGTAACTGGCACATTGTCTCACACGGTGGCAACAACTAAAACATGTAAATGACCGGTTTGCATACATAAATGTGATAAAGACACAAGAAGGCATTACACACTAAGAGCTTGATTTTCATGTGTTCCCGTGTTTCTTCTCTTGATTTACCACAGTATTAAGAAGTGTCTTTTGGGAATGAAAGCTTAATTCTTCAGCAAAACTTCAAATCAACTATACTAAGGAAAGGCTGCCAACCTGATTGTAAAGTTGAGTAAGATCGAACAAGAATTGTTCAGAGCCCAGTAGAAAAACAAAGCATGATTTCTAATGTCAAACTCTAATTTTGTTGGATTGCCAGCTTGTAAAGGAGACTAATGTTCTGAAGATATAGACACACACACCCACATGACCTAAAGTTTAAGTTTTCTAATGTTTTAAAAAAAACAAACCAGTATTAATCTCTCTGTGGACTGACCAAGCAGAATATAATTTACCAGTCTCTCAGAGTGGTTTATGCAAATTACAGTGGTTTCAGAGGGAAGCAATGCCTTTTATTCCTCATTACTGTTCAGTTATTACAGTCATTATTTGAGGTAAATTTCATTATATGAAGAAAATGGTAATAACAACCTTTTATTTTTCTTTGGCATCTGGCGTCTAGGATCTCCAGGTCCTTTACAAACACTAATGAAATAAACTTCACAATAGCCCCATGAGGAAGAGCAAACAAATATTATTCCAAGTAACCGATGAAAAAAATGCGTCACCGAGAGTTTAAATGACTTATTAACAAATGACAGGAGGGCTGGCAATAAAGCTTAGATTCCTTTACTCTAAAATGCTCTAGGAAGTTAGAAAACTGATAAGCAATTTAGGACAACAGTTGTATCCTTAAACAGGCTGAACGGCAGCTTTCTATGTGAATGCCATGTTCTACAGCCACCAGGTCATCAGCCTGAGATTAAGCATCCACACCAGGCGTTAGCAAAATGGTATAGCTCAGTTCTTACTGTTTTGTGCAACCTCTACTTCCTACAGAACTTTGGAAACTTCTCTTCATATTTTAACATCTCGTAAGCTGCAAAGGAGCAATAGTGCAACAAGACTTTGGACAAACACCAGGTTTTGACTCATTACAGTTAGCTAGGAAATGCAGTGCTGAATTCAACTTGACGAAGTTTTAGCCAAACTACGATTGCAAAATCCTGAACATCAGCCTCATGAAAAAGCAAGCACTGGATGCTGTTAGAATATAATCTAACATTTAATACCTGAAATCTCCTGATGTATGGAGATTAGGAAGTTATCCCCAAAGGTTTTAAACGTGTATTTCACAGCCTATATATTTTCATCCAGCATGCACTTCAATATGTACGCACTGGGAGAAGCATCATAAAAACAGTATTACTTTTAAAAAGCATAGCAAAGAAAGTTTCCTGTATATTCCAAGGATAGGAAAAGATTACTTTCTCAAGACTAACATTTTTTTTACCAGAAAATGGACCAAATCTTACCCAAGTCAGAGCAGTAAACCCAGAGTAGCTCCCCTATAGCCAATACAGTTATTACAGTCATTAGTATAGGAGATCTGCTATCAACTATGTCAAAGGCATTCATTTGGGTTAAGAAAACAAAATAACTTGAAATTCATAGGCCACATTTCCTGATTTTGTCTTCCGGGGGGAAAAAAAAAAAAAAAACAAAGAATATATTTTGGAACATGAGTTCACTACATTATTCCTATTTTAATAAATCCTAAATTGGAAAATAGGGGAGAAAACCCTATTTGTCATTTTGCCATCCATCCTCCATTGCTTTTTATAAGAACTTCACGGTTTTACTTCAAAAATCTAAAGAAAGAAATAAAATGCAAAATGGCATACAGAAGTGACAGTCCAACACAGACCTAATCTTCCCTTGCACATCTGTTATTTACATCTACAGAATGATCTCCACATGGAGAGGAAAGAACAGGTAGAGTCCTAACAAAAGCGTAGGTTCTGTGAGAAGAACAGCCATTCACTCAAACAATGGAGAGGAGAGACTGGCAGCTATTTTTCAATTATTTTGAAGAACTGCAGGGTGCTACTTCATCACCCTAAATGAAAGCAAGCACAGAGGATGGTATTTGGAGAACATCTACCATCCCTAAAACTGAACATGTGGTTAGGATGGATGGTACCATAGAGGTGTTCAGAAATGTATCTCAACCTATCAAGGGTTTTGTATTTTTCGTTTTTATTCTGCTTTGGTTTTCTGCTGCTTCCCACCTACTTTATTCCTGAGTCTCTCTTATATGAACACCATACTGTGTCAGCTGCAGAGAAGTTTTGTGATGTGAACACCTGAAACCAGGCTGACCAGAAGACTCTCACTTTTGCTAACGAACTAACAGGTAGATTCTACATAAACAAAGGGCTTCAGCAATCATCCAATTCACAGCCTCAAGGCAATGACTTCTTTGAACCATCATGAAAAAAAGAAAAAGATGTATAATAATGGATTGGAATCACCCAAAATTTATGAACTGGATACAAACACACCGCTACGAATTAAATGACTGCGTTGTTCTGCTAGAGAGTAACTACTACGAAAATCAAAAACTTATCTTCTTTTTCCCAAAAGGCATCAAACTAACTTAGAGGTTTCAAGGAAAGTAAGGCAAGGATATCTGATCCTCTCCTCATGCTGGCTCTGGGCAGTTTTAGAGTCAAATATCAGTAAGTGATGCATTCAAGCAGCAACGATACTTCTTTTGCATTTCACTCCTGCCCATCCATCCAAATTACTGTAATGAGGTTTCTTGGGGCGATCATTCATTAAGCCTTGCTGATCATCAGCAGATTGTGAAAAATCAATTTTATTTCTCAAAATGCAGTCTTATTCCCAGAAGTTTAAGATAAACCAGGAATCTCTGCATTGAATCACAGAGGGAGGTCAAGTGAGTATTAGCATGATTTCAATTATGCAGTTATTAGTTCTATTAAACAATAAAAAATGTGGTGGAATACAGGCTTCCTGTTTTATGCTGCATTTTTGAGTGCTTTATTACGTTTCTTTTAAATGTAATATAGGCAATGAAAGAAAAATCAAGATTCTTAATTTTTAAATGGAAAGAGTAATAAGATAATCCTCTCTACAAACTCACTAAAACCTTACAAAATTTTATTTTTCTGGAAAAATAAATACTTCCCTAGTTTTTCTGGTATAGGTTAAAGTCAGGTTTCCAGATTATGAATTTGCTTTCCCAAAAGTCATTGTCAATAAAAACAAGTATATTCAGAAATGTTTATTTATAGATCACTCACAGGTTCATGGAAAACATCACTAAATACAGCTGTTCTAGAGATTTTAAAACATATGTCTGCACAAATCAGACTGAACACAAATATATTATTTTTACATCTTATACTCTGCTACCACTGATCTTTTTTCCCTATAGAGCTAGCATAGTAACTCCACCTGTCACAAGTAACTTTTTTCAAAGGGGTCTTTAATGCTTCAGATCTAACTAACCTCTCATAAAAAGCAATACTACTCTCTTACAACCCACAATCAGAACTAAGCAACAAGCATTTCTATAACACCTCTCATTCATAAAGGTTTTACCTGTCAGTCTGCACTAAAGACCTTGATTCTGGGGACTCTCTTTGCCTGGCCAGTACAGCAACATAAAAGCTGTCACTAGTGATGGGGCAGGCTGGTAAAGGCAATGCAGAAATGATCTCTGCGGGTTGACGACTCATGTAGTTAGGCAATACTGCGGATGTATAGGCAAGCCTTAGGTGTGCAGTAAGTCGTTAAGGGACCAAGTACAGAACCAGAGCTGGTTACTGCCTCCTAAAGACAATGAGAAAGCACATTGTAATTCAGGACATTAAGAGTCTCCTCTCCAACCTGCTCCAAGAGCTATGTGAGGGCATGCTGTCTCTTACAAAAAAACGTAACGTCCAAATAGGCCCTCTAGACAGCAGTACTGTAGAAGTCACCCCATGTAGTATATGTACCCATATATTTGTGTAAAGCTTGCTCAAGAAAGCTGGTTTAATTACACACAAAATGAGTGACCTAGGTCCTATACTGTTATCAACTAAAGCAAACTCAATCTGAAGAACAAGCATTAGTACTTTTGGAGGAAAAGTATCTGATTTCCATTCCTTGCTGTCTTACTACCATTTACCACATCAGTGAGTCAAGGAGATTCTAGAGGTGTATGGATTTGCTACAATATTATTACAACAATAAAGAATGAGGTAGCACCTTTGAAAAAGGAATAAGCCTGTGTCAGATGACTGCAGTCAGAATAAATTTAAGTCTATTTAAGTGCTGGCTGCTCCCAAAAAGGCCACCATCACCCTCTTTCCCTCTTCACCCCTCCACGTTTCATTCCAGCCCATTTCATGGCCAGACAAAATAAACTACCAGTATAAAACCTGAAACTGGACTGAACAAAGACATATGTCCTGTTTTAAATACAAGTTTTCCGATCTGCCTTACAGCCATACCATCGTGAGTGCCCTCACAAGGGGACAGGGGGAACATGCAGTGGGAGCAAGGGAAGGACGCAGGATTGCCCCTTCTGGCAGCCAGTCACAGGTGTTTATGCAACCGTGAAAGCACAGCCTCACCAGAAACACCACTAACAAATGGACCAGAAAGCTGCTAGCAAAAGCAGACATTACCAGGGTGCTCATACCCACACTTCTGCTAGACCTGGAGCCTGGAGTGCAGCTCATCAGCCCCCATGGCCCAGAGAGGCATGCAAAGCTGGAACTCAAGCCTGCCCTTAACTGATGTTTTCTGTTAGCTATGGACTGTGGTCACTACCTTAATCAACACCCCAGGATGGCACTTTGAAAGTGTGCCAAGTGAACGGAGTGATTCTGGGAATTCCTGCCCTGAGAAATGCCCCCATTTTGAGCAGGGCAGCACAGGAAGGTTACCCACTTGCCAGAAGGCAGTCAACTGTTTTCTTCTTGTCTAGATATCTGCAAAGCTACAGTTGCAAAAGAAAGCCCTCCCTGCTCTACTGTCATGCCCTACTTTTCTCCCTCCTCCTCCTCGCTACCCACCACCTGCACAGAGGCAGAACCTCCTGCAGCGAACCCCACGGCAGCAAGCTCTGGCCACGAGCAGGTGCAGGTCAACTGAACTTTGGGAACAAAGTAAAAGAAAAAGTTTCAATTGCAAAAGACAAAACCTTTCTGATGAGGTTCCTTGCAGCATCTCTCAATTCAATGTGATCTGCAACAGCTAATCCTGTTTAAATCAACTGGATGTTTGCCACTGCCTTCAGCAGGAGGCCTTAAGGGCACACACTTAATGCATCAGCAATTTGCGTGCATGGGAGCTGCATCTGCTTGCGTAAGTGCATTACTGAGCCTCAGAGCCGACCTCTGCGATGGTCAAAAACATGTGCCTCTTGTGCCCAGCTTGCATGAGCTTTTAGGGTATATATTCAGGGCTTTAATTGCAAGCAAGCACATTGATCCTGTTTGATTTCAGTGCTATTATGTCAGTCCTGTACATGATTACAAGGTTTTTTTAATTAATTTCCAATGGCTTCAAGAGCGCAGCTCCCTTTGAAGACCATCTGGAGGCCTATGACAAGGGTAACATTTCCTATGCACCAAGCACTCCTCAAAAACATGGTAGCCACTGTCCCCTGGAGTGCGATCGTCCTGGATTTGACAGTAAAAGCACAGCTGGATTCAATCAGCTATTTTAGATGAGGCCACCGAATAAAGCCCTGTCCCTCACATGTTAAATACTGTTTACTGATGTTTTTAGATGAGACAGAAAATTGAAGACTGTAAGACACTGGATTGCCTGTGCCATTTTTTCACAGGTTTCAGACTGTGGGTCCTGGCTAAATATCCAGAATATTTGCATTCTGGCTGGCTAACCCTCACAAATGAGTAAGGTGGCCTTCCCTTTCCCTGCTGAGCTGGAGTCCACGGGGAGCCAGCTACGTTCCAGCTCAGAGATGACTGTGTTTTACTAGCAGAAAAAATGCTGAAAAGCCTGGAAATGTCTCAATGCAATTTGGAACGATTTGGGACGAAGAAGATGTAAACCACATTATATTTTAAGTAATTAACCGTAGAAGAAAAAAATGAAGTGAAACAAAGTATTTCCATAACAGTGAGCAACCTGCTGAAAACACACTACCTATGTCAATGTTATTAAAATCGAAATCGTGAAGGAAAATCTATTTATTCATTTTCACGTGGTTTCTCTGCCAAATAAATTCAGGATGCAAATCCTAGATATACTTGCTATGACCTGGACAGTTCTGAACATGATTTTCCTGCCTTGTAGATACATTATTCTGAAGTTACTTGCTGCAGCTCCTCCAAAGCAGTTTGTCACTGACAGTTACAGAAGACCAGCTTGGACAGACCATGTTCTCATCCAAAACTGACATGCTGTTGCCAACAAACTTTAATTTCTCTTTCTTCTCAGTCACAGTAATTGGAAAAAGAATTTCTAAAGATAAGATATGCCAATTGGCAGAAGGAGAATAAAATGAATGTAAAATATTAAATTAGACACAACTGGGGGTTGGGTTTTTCACTTAAACATTTGTATCTCTTTTGCTAGTACATCTTTGATCACAGACTCAAACAAGTGTCAGACTATGTCAAGCACTTGGATAAGAAGCTGTCAAATATCATCTAGGCGCTACCGACAATAGAAATAAATGTGATCTGAATGCCCTTAAATTTGGGGGAAGTTAAGTTCTTCAGCATTCAACTCTTCAGTACAGTCTACTTTTATCTTTGTTTTAGAAGTAATAGGCCCATGCAGATGCTACAAGGCACAGTGCCTTAGCGCTGCTGTATTTCAGTTGAGAAACATCACCACATCCTACCTGCATTACAGCTATTCAACAGCTCAAGACAATATTCACAAACATTCAGTATTTTTGCTTTGTTGTACTTACCAAATTCCATTTCAAGCTCTTTCTACTCCTATTCTCTGAAATTCAGAAAAAACTAAAACAGCAGTTTCAAATGGGAGGTATTTCTAAAATACTGTGCAGCAGATGTCACTCAGGAGTGGGTGAAGTAGGGCCAGGAAAGCAAAAGCAGGGAGCTATGAAGGGTGAATTGTTTTCCAGTTTTTTCTGTTTATTTGCTGTGCTATGTTATGCAAGTGGCTTATCCTCTGTGCCCCAGCACTGCTAGCTACTGAGAGGATATGATACCAGAGGACTTCCCAGAGTCTAATTATTTTTTGTTGCAGAAAAGTGCTGTGAAACTGATGAAAAATGCCACAGAAGGGTGCAAAGTTTTATTAGTCTTTTAAGGTCTGATCAGAAAGCCACTGAAGTAGAAAAAAGACATTCATAATGATTTCAGTGGACTTTGAATTGGACTTTTAGTCAGCCTGCACTCACTGGGTTGCATGCATTTGTCACTTCCTTTCCTCTGTTTCAATGTCACTAAATACTTGCAGCGGAACATTCCCAGGGAAAGCAGTAGTACACCAATCAGCAGGAGTTGTTTTCTTTTACTAGCTATTGAAATTATTTTTTCTTTGAACTTTAGATTACATTTTTATATTCCAATAGCACTGAAAAACTCCAAAAAAGATCATGAGCTTGACAGGTTTAACAGTGTAAAAAATTAAACTATAAAGGAGCATACGCTGCAGACATTTACAATCTAGCTAACAGACATCTACTGTCACTCTGGTCTGGTTCTACTGCAAAGAGTTAAAGCTTCTGGAGGCTAGTGGGTTTCTTGTTATGCCATCTGAAGACAAGAGAGGAAAAAAAAAAACGGTCACAGCCAGTTAGCCACAGTAGACCGAGTTCCCAGGAGCACATCTGCAAATTAAGTAGATAGATTCCCCTTCACCAATCTGTCTCTCCATGCAACCAGCCCCCTGTGCTGTCAGAGAAGATTCCTCAAAGTGCTCACGTTTGAATCCCAATTACACAGAAAGATTTCAAAGGACGCAAAAAAACCTCTATCAGCCAGGTACGTCTAACTTATTGTTTTGCCCAAAGCAAACTTGGTTGATACACCTAGCCAATGTTTTGAGAAATACTATATAAAGATTTTCTTCCTTAAGCCTGTTTATGGAGGACTTCAAAGCTCTGTGGGTGTCTGGATATGATTTTGATTGTGAAGAATTTCGGAACAGCATTTGCTTTTCAGGGGTATATGCTTCTTCACTTTGCAAAGGGAGAGCCTGCAGATCAGTCAGAGAAAAAAAATATACAATATTACAATATAAATTTAATTCTACCGTAGGTATCTGTGTTTGTGCTAAGTTAAAAATAACTGCAAACTAATGACAGAATTTAATGGTCAGCTACGAGCATTTACTAACTAAGACTCCATGCTACCCTGCAATCTGTTTTCTCAGTGAACAATGTTCTCTTCAAATGCCTTATCTTTGTGTAAATGAAAGGTGCTTTGGGTTTGCTACAGTTCATAAGATCAAATCATTCCCTATTTGGTAGAGTTCAAATTACTGTGAGATTATTATGAATATAGTATTTTTTAATGTTGACAAATATTAATATGAAATGTCACACAAAATAACAGTACTCATTATTAATTGTTCTCCTGTTTAAAATGTTTTTATTGCCTGTTCATGTAACAGGCACAGCACAGAGGTGAACTAACAATTACAACATAGGGTCAAAGAGAACAATAAGTGTAAAACATAGTTTGGGAGTGACTCAGTGCCTGAACATAGTAATCTAGTGACATTTTATAAACCCTAGATTTACCAGGCCCTAGGACACAGGACCTATGGGACACTTGCTGCCTTCCATAGGAGAAGTTAGAAGACAAGAAGAATATCCAAAGGCATATGAAACGTCACTTGATGTTTTGGCGCCTGAATCCTACCCCTTGTTTCTAAAACACATTCATCCTATACTTATCAGTGAACACATAATATAGTTTCTGAAATAATACCCCACATACAAAATTGTAACCATGTTCATCTATTTCCATACTAAGCACATTTCAAATTACATTAACTAGTGCTTTTAAAAAGCACCTTCTCTCTTCATTTGATGCTTCTGTAAATAAATTTCCCAACAAATCGATCTAAATCTGAATTTCTTGTAATCTCTTCTTGCCATACAAACAACTATTAACTGAAAAAACACAGATCAAAATCATAAGTTTGATTTTAAAATAAAATATGGGAGAATATTAGTTTTCTTCTTTCTGTTAGCTTTGCTTCTAGCTCAGATCTCTACAGTTCACTTCTTAAATACAGGCATTATAAAAGTAATGCCGAGATTCTCACTTATTTGTATAATCCTTGGCGCTTAATCTTTTATAAAAATATCAAATATGATGAAGCATGACTCAAGTCACCATAACTGGTAACTGTTTATGTAACTCCACCCTTCTCTATTTATCCATCTTTACTTCTCCTAGTGTCTTTTCCTCTCTATCTTGTGCTGTATCACAACAATGGCACTTGTGTATTTCCCTCCACACTGGCACTAATGCTAATCCAACTCCACAGTGACATGGTTTTGAGCATAAAGCCACAAAAAAAACTTTAAACTTTTTGGTTATGAGGTTAGATTTCTACCTTTTGGCCTCCCTGAAGCTGCTCAGGGTCAGATGAGTGTTGGCCCAAAAGAATCAGTGGTGTTGGAAGGTTAGAGGTGGAGGTTAGCATAGCCAAAGATCACTGTATTAACACACCATAATTAGCATGAAACAACCTGGAAAGCCAAAGCAATTCCAGCAAATGCCTAAGGAGCTGCTTTTGTCAGAGAATCTAGGATAAATATTCTCTCCGTTACTTACTGAACTGCTTGCTTATGTAAAGTTCAAGAAATATTAAGAGACGACAAGGAGGAAGTGTGTTTAAGTGTGTTTGTTTAACCAGTAAGTTCTGTGTTTGTCAATCTCACTTTTAATCATTTTCATTGGTCTTTTCTCCAGTCTATATCTGCAACAGTCTCTTTAGATAGTATACTCATCAGAACTGAGTACTGCTTGATATTTGGGAAATAGTTTGTGACGTTGTGGAAGTTAATAATTTTCATATTTGGAGATTCTTGAAGTATTTGTAAGAATATGAGATGAATGCCAACATTTCAATTAAATTATTAGCCATTTTTAATACTCTTGTTAGACTTCAAACATAAACCAGCAGTCAAATGTAGAAGACTAGTGTTACAAAACGTAGAACACTAGTGTTACAAAATATAGAACACTAACTTACAGATGTGCTCATGGCATCTTCAGTATGGAAGACATAATACTTTCCTAAAGATGCTGTAAACACAAAGAAGCTAAGTAACCACACAATATGAAAGAAAAGACAAAGGAAATCTAACCCAGTAAACCCAACTTAGTGCAAGCTCCTCTAACAACACCATTTTTGAATGGCTATAAGAAACAAGCAGCAGAGACACTTGTTTAGCAGATCACCCGAAGGTAAATGATTTGGCAAATTTTTCTTCATGCAAATAATAAGAACAAAACCTGCTATGTATAGTGACATGCTCAGTATAGGGTTCACTAATTAAATTAACTCACAACTTCACCTACAGTGCAGTACTTCTGAAAAGGAATCTAAAAGCAGAATAAACTACTACCTTCAGAGCAGAAGCATTAGGACTGGCTACACAGTGAACAGAACTTGACCATGATCTTTGGATGATTTCACAACATGCAGAAGGTTAAGACAGCTATTCCATGGATTATTTTTAAAATAGACTCAGTGGTGGTTATGCCTACCCTGCCACGTGCTCTGGCCTAAGCACATCTGACCAGGCTCATCTACCGTTGAAAGCTTTTAATGGCAGATCCATATTCTAGCACAGCAGTTTGCATACCAGAAAGTGGAGCGGACAGGCAGTACAGGAATGTGGTACAACAGTTCTTTCTGTGCATGAGAACATGTGCTGATGGCAATTTGATGTAGTCAGTGTCATCAGTTCCCATGATTTTACAGTGACTTTCATTGTACACTGTGTTGTTCCCGAGTCCCCAGGTTTTGATGTCATGTAACTAGAAGATACTGATCCTTCCTTAAAACAGAAACCCTATGTGTCTTGGTTTTGTTGTTATAGCAAAATGAAAAGCAGGAGCAAGAAAAATATGAATCCTGAAGATTTCAAAACAAGGAACTGTATTTTAAAATGTAGAGATTTTATTTTTCTTCAAATCTTGTATTTAAAAGTTAATTAACACTTTTAAAATCGGGGATTTGGCAAAGGCTGGGTCAGAGAACTTGGACACTTACTAAAAGGCACAACTCCGCTGTCACCAAAGGACAGTGCCAAAGAACCGGGCAGCTGTTTCCTTTTGTGGTGTCCGTGCTCGCCAAAGCTTTTGGTGTTATTATCCAGGCTGACTGCATAAACTCTTTTAGATTTTTTAACAAGCAGGCAAAAAAAGTAAAAGATACTCCTTGAAACCTACTCACAAAAGCATAAGCAAACAGCAGACATCAAAGATAAAGAATTCGATCGCACTCTGAAAACACCTGGCAGCGAGACTTCCAAGCCACAGTTACCCCAAGCACGCGGTGCAGCACAAGCGTTGCGAGATTCACCCTGGCACTAACAGCTTCTACCTCTGCTGCTTCAGCCACACCCACGTGGCTAGAAATACAGCCGGCACTGACTGCTCCCAAACGTCTTCAATATATCTTCATGTTTTCCTTGTAAATCTGCAAAATGTTCAACTGAAGTTTGCACTGGGCTATGTACGCCCTTACTTCAGCTGACAGTAAGGGCGGAGGCTGGGCTGAGGGCCTGGATGGAGGGGACCAGCGGGGTGCCGCTCTCGGGGAGCAGGCGAGCCCCCCAGCGAGACAGCGAGGCGCGGGGATGTGGCCACCCCCCGGCAGGCCCGCGGGGGCCGTGGGACTCCCGCCCCTTCTCTGCAGACCCCGCGCGGCCTGCTGAGGCGGCCTGCGGCACCCGGGCGGCTGCGACGCGCCAGCCCGGCACCCACGGCCACCCCGGCAACCTCGGGGCGAGAAACGAGCAGGAAACAGACCACCCTGTGCCATCCTCGGCGCTAGTCCCTCCGCCCCCGGGCGCCTCGGAGCCGAATCCCATGGCCAGGAGACCCGCCCGCAGGCGGCCCCGGCCCCGCGGCCCCACTCACCCGCCGCTTGCCCGCTAACCCCTCCAGTCCCGCTTCCTCACTCCCGGAGACGAGACGAGCGGCGGCCAGGCAGCCCCGCTCCGCGCTGCGCCGGGGCAAGCCGGGCCGAGGCGCCAGGCGAGAACTACCGGCCCCAGCAGGCCACGGGGCCGCCGTTCCCAGGGGAGCGGCCGGGCCCGGAATGGGAAGGTCGCCCCAGCGCAGGGTTGGGCGGTGCGGCCCCGTACCACACGCACTGACGTGTGGGTGGTATGTGATAACAGCCGTAGTTTGTACAAAATCCCGTGAAACTGGTGCGCAGCCCTTGGTTGCTGTCTTGAGTTGCAGAAAAGGGTCTCTTTTTGGGTCTCAAAGTGTGAACTGAAATGCATCTTTAATACAATTTATTCAAGTACTGTCAAACAGCTCTCATAGGGTCTAAAGTATGTTTCATCTGTTTCTTTTGTGTTTTTTTTTTTCTCTCAGATATTGACCACAGTATGGCCCAGGCAGCAGACGAAATGTCACTGCAGGTGGTATCAGCTGTCGGTAATTCGACCTTGCTGCAGCCAGGCTTCTCTCTCCTGAATTTTGGTGGGCATGTTTTCTTTTTTGGGCAGAAAGGGTGGCCAAAGAGATCCTGTCCCACTGGTGTTTTCCTTCTCGATATAAAGCAGAATGAGCTCAGAATGAAACCTGCCTTCTTCTCGAAAGACTCCTGTTACCTCCCGCCTCTCCGCTACCCTGCTCTTTGCACACTCAGAGGCAATGCAGAGTCTGATGAGTGCCAGTATATCATCCATGGCGGGAAAACACCTAACAATGACCTTTCTGATAAGATTTACGTTATGAGTCTGGTAAGCAAAAATAGCAAGAAAACCACTTTCCAATGCGTTGAGAAAGACCTGGGTGGAGATGTCCCTGAAGCCAGATATGGCCATACAATTAACGTAGTTCATAGCCGGGGGAAAAGCATGAGCGTTATATTTGGAGGGAGATCATATACTCCTCTTGCACAAAGGACCACTGAAAAATGGAACAGTGTAGTTGACTGTTTGCCATCTGTGTTTCTTGTTGATTTTGAGTTTGGATGCTGTACATCATACGTACTTCCAGAGCTTCAAGATGGACTTTCTTTCCATGTTTCAGTTGCCAGAAATGATACAATCTACATTTTGGGAGGCCATTCGCTTCAAAATAACACCAGGTCCCCCAGCCTGTACAAATTAAAAGTTGATCTTCCATTGGGCAGCCCAGCCGTGACTTGCAGCATCTTGCCAGGGGGGATATCTGTGTCAAGTGCTATAGTGACTCAAACCGGTGATAACGAATTTGTCCTTGTCGGGGGCTACCAATCTGACAACCAGAAACGATTGGCGTGTAACACTATAGTTCTGGAAGATAATAAGATAGAGATTGCTGAAAGGGCAAGTCCAGACTGGACACCAGATATTAAACACTGCAGGATGTGGTTTGGCTGTGATATGGGCAAAGGGTCTGTATTGCTGGGCATTCCAGGGGCCACCAAACAGTTAATCTCAGATGCCAACTACTTCTACATTTTAAGATGCAAAGGAGCAGAAGAGGACACGGAGGAAGAACTGACAGCACAGATTTGCAGTCAGACATCTACTGAAGACCCTGGAGACTCCACTCCATTTGAAGATTCAGAAGAGTTTTGTTTTAGTGCTGAAGCCAATAGCTTTGATGTTGATGATACTGACACTTACAATGAAGATGATGAAGAAGATGAATCAGAAACAGGCTACTGGATCACCTGCTGTGCTAGTTGCAATATTGACATTAACACCTGGGTCCCTTTCTATTCGACAGAACTCAACAAGCCTGCGATGATCCTGTGTTCCAGTGGGGCTGGCCACTGGGTCCATGCACAATGTATGGATCTCTCGGAGAGCATGCTCCTACGTCTCTCAGAAGCAAATGTCAAGTACTTCTGCAATGAACATGTTGACCTTAATAAAGGGCTACAAACTCCCAAAAAGGTGGTGCACCTGAAAAAGCAACCCATGAAGCCACTGGGCAAAAAGAAAACCATGAGGTTATCAACACCCACGAAAAAGTCCTTTCTTCGGAGATTGTTTGAATAGATTTACTCTGCTGATTTATATTCACCTGGGAGGAAATAAAATCACAGTCAAAGACAGCTAGTAATAGTTGAAGCAAAATGGGTTATTGGAGCTCAATGAGATATTTTTATTTAATTCGGAACTAGATGATCTTTAAGGTCCCTTCTAACCCAAACCATTCTATGATCCTATGATTCTGTAATTTAGTTATATATTAATATATATATTCATTATCTTAATATTTCAGTTACATTTCAAAGCTCATTAATTTTTTTTGTCTCTTATGTGTATTTTTGTAATATCTGGTAGGAGCTCCATTACAGAGGGCATTGTCACACAGACAGATACTTTGTATCTGTATTTTATATGCTATAACTTACTCCCTGATTACCCCAGTGCATTTAATGGAACTGCTGGTAGTATAAGACGTTACCCCATGTACTCAGTGGTGTTAGCATCTGTCCACAAAGAACATTCTATTACCCATTTTAATTTTTTGTCTTAGTGAGTAGTTCTAGAAATATTAGGCCTAATTTATAACAGCATTACTCCAATTTTATGTTGGTGTAATGAAATAAAATTAGACTAATTACTCTGGTTTTAAACTGAAGTGGTTGCTTAAGTCCCTTGTGTCAGAAATAATGAAATACTCAGACACTGAAGGTCAGTTTTGTTCAGGGACTTCAATTATGGAAAGCTTACATATGGAGCATTTAATTCTGGATAATTAATTTTTGATTTTGAGAGGTACTGAATGATTATATGTCAGTTTTGGCTACAGTTGTGGAATATCATCCCATAGTAAAAGTCAAATTGCTTTTTTAAACCACTGAGCTCAACAACTGCTCAACACAGCTCAACAACTGTATTTTTAAAAATCTAGTAAGATAATAAAGTTTATAATAAAAATGACTGCATTTGTTTCACCTACCCATGGGGTAAATCAAACGCTGTAAATCCCGAAGTCTACAAAATGACAGCACGTGTGCTTGGGAGGTCCATCCGAAGTCTGATAAGTGGTCTAGCTTCACAGCCGCCCCATGCTGTGAGCTCCCATTGACTTCAGAAGAACTTCCTTCTGATGAACAGGACTTTTATCACTTACTCCAGGTCCTCCACTACGCATTTCTTTCTCTGCGCTCCCAGGGTGACTGTGTAGAGTGTGAAAACTTAAAAGTGCAAGCTGTAGCTCAGAGTGAGCCAGTGGAGCATTGTGAGGGTGGAAACAAATGCAGCTGGCTGCTCAAAGCGTGAGGAGAAGATTGGATTCAGATTGAAAAGAACATTGTCAAGGTTGAATAGCCCAAGAGTTTACTAACTTTTTTGTGGATTCTTTTATTGGCCATTTGTAAAGCCTCATCATTCCTTGCTTTATTTTTTATTTTTATTACTGCACCGAACATCTTTTCAAAAAATCAATACCATCAGCTGAACATTTGTGAGCCAACAATAATAGCTCAGTACTCATAGTCCAGCTCTCATGCTGGACCCCTGAAAAAAAGGAAAGACAGGAGCAGCTGTCAGCCATTTGTTTGCTAAGTGCAAACCCTGAGCTGCCACTCCTTTACAAAGCAGCACGTGTAGTACGGTATCCTTATCAACACAGACATGTATGCACAGTAGTCCCCTTAAAAGCCTCACAACTCAAGACAACAGCAGAGGAAAGTAAAGCGCAACCATAAAAAGTTTCCATTTCCAACCTTTCCATGTGCTAAGGGAGGTTATAGTTAGGGTAGAGCTTGTAAATGGGAAGTATATCACCCTGACTCCCCTCTCACCAGTTTGATACAGGTATAAATTTCAATGCCAGCTTCCCGTTTCCTTTGTCATGCTACTATGCCTAAGCTCAGAGTATGTTTTTCCAATGAATAAATTAATATCATACCCATGTAAAGTCCCTTCAAACTGGTGAAATTGAATAGTCAACATTCCCTTTTGTAGGTTAGTCATAGGTCTTACTCAGCTGAATTGTCATTAAAATATACATTCGTCACACACTCTTCATAGACTTCATCAACATCAACTAAAAGAAAACCACACCAGAATTAAAGCCACATCATCAGAACACCAACAAAGGGGGACAATATACTCACACAACAGAACTCCACCCCTCGTCCCTTCACTATTTTACAACAACAAAAGACTCCCTATAATTAATGACCAGACCAAGTTTTTGACTGTTAACCTCTCCCAATTACTGTCATTATTTCAAATTCCTCAGACACCACATTGTAGTCTGCTAGTGCAGACAAATAAAAGGATGGAAACATTTTCCAAAGGGAAAGCTCGACACTGGCCTAGCAGAAGTGATGTTCACACTGAGATAAAGTCTGGTGGCTCAGGCACTGGTGGGTGTAGTTGCAGTATGTTGGGAGCATCTCTTCAGTTTCCAGAACTGACTTCTGCAGCCGCGGTGGCTCCCTGAGCCCCAAGGAGCCAAGGGCAGGCACGCTCAGCACGTGGCAAGCACAAGCACACATTGCAGCCCCTTCCAATTCTTGCCTGAATTACTGTTCTTTACCTTAAGGCTGTGGCTATGAAAAAAACAATTCACAGTCAGATTTTACGATATTCCTCATCGGCCCCATAATGTTAGTGCGTTGTATGTTTGAGCTATGCTTTTTTTAAATGTATGTTTTATTTGAGTAGGAGGGAGAAATTGCTTGGTCAAACCATGTCCCAGCCTCACTGTGAAGGGCAGTACGAGCAGCATTAAATCACACCTCAGAGACTGTAGCCACTGCAGGAAGAGGAAGTCAAAGTAAAACATAATATTCCAAAAGACTTGAACATGAAGAGATACATCAACATCAGCCTGTAAAGAGGACACTTGACATAGCTTTCAAGACTGCAGAAAGTACTTAATTCCCTGATAATTCTGATGACACTTTTGAGTCATGTACTTGTTAGAGCATTGATTGTCTTCAAAACCAGCTAATCAATACAAGATGTTTCTTCCTCAGGCAGGTTAGAATTAGAAGATAAAATGAAGTAGATTTGAGTGCAGAAGTAAATCTCCGTTGTATCTGCATCCAACTGACCTATGTGTTTTGTAACCACAACAAGTAGCATCATGGTTTCCAGACACATTTTAGTAACACTATGTTGTTATTATCAGCTTTTACGAGAATAATATGTGGATTTTACTGCTATTGAAAGGTGCTTGGACCCTGAAGTGCCTGATTAATCTACAGGAAAGGCACAGCACAAACTTTAGTGGTAGCACTAAAGCATGTGTCATAGTTCAGAGTGACTCATTGCACCAATAGACCATTGAAAGCAGTGGAAGTAATGCAACTGGGAGCCCAAAGCAAAAGGAAAATGTTGAATTCAGATTGAAAAGGAATCTGTAAAGTTATTTACTGCTAGACTCAATGTACTAAAGACAGGACTAGCTTGCTTCTGTTTTTTCATGATTGCTGGCTATAGCTCCCTCCATATTTGGTTTCCTACTCTATCCCGTTTCAAACAAGACTAACTTCTGGGAATGGCTTGAGCAACAGCCTCTGAAAATCAAATTCCAGTTTGGTGTCTCTACTTCACCTTTGAAAATTGTGACACCAAAGCCCATTTTTTCTTTAAGAAGTGAAAGACAATAACCTTATAAACCTTCTGATTTCTCAATGCCTACCACAGGCGTGCAGAACCTCCTTCAGGTGGTAGTTATTTTGTATTCCTTTATCCACTGGCTCAGAATGCCCATCTGCAAAGGAAGAGCTGGACATTGAAAATACACCTCTTGACTTTTCTCCCGATGCTGCTAGAAAAGGTGCTAATTAAATCCATTCTAATGTGTCTTTTTGTATTATGGACAATATTAATCTTGATGCAGAAGGTAGAAGAGCTTCCACACTTAGGAGCTGCAGCTGGTCATCTGTTTGAAAATTATGCCATATTCAGTCACCTAAAATGGTACTCTGAAGAAGAGTGGTGACAGGCCCCATTATTCTTCATCTGATCCTGATTTTAATAGGAATACATGGAAAGTAAAATTCATTCAGTTATTTATGAATAAAGGAGTTAAATCATCCTAATTTACCAGGAAACTCTCTGAAGCTTGCTTTTTTTGTTTCATATGAGTTCTGGTTTTTCCATCCAACATTTTTTATTCAAGGTCAGCCAAAAGAACTAAGTTGGCGATATAAAGTCCAGCAATTAGATGTCTAATTACCTGATTGCACAAGGAAATCAGGTAGCTTAATTTGCTCATCATTAATTCCATCCAAACCAGTTGGTTTACATAAGTCTTTTGACCCTGAGATATCATTGCAGGGATGAAAGAAGGATTCCCTGAAGTGGAATAAAGGGAGGCTACAAATCTTGAACTGAAAGGTAGATTGGAATTAATCTTTGCAGCTCAGTCTGTGTCAAGGAGCCAAAATTTGATGCAAAGGATACACAGAAGCCATTAAAGAGGCTTAACATATTTGCATGGACATAAAAGTGCATAACATATTAGCATGGACATAAAAGTTTAGTTTTCTGTCAAACAGTTGCCTGTGAGGAAAGGTGCTGAAAGGACTGCTGAGGCTCATAGAGAATCTTCATTTGTGATAAATTAGTGAATTCCAGAACAGGGCTGGAATCACAGCTGGGTATTAGAACAGCCTAAATATAAAAAGCACCCACAATTTGAATGAAAAGTAGGACTGTTACCATGAAATTACGGGAATAGTTGAAAAACTGGTAAGAAATACAAAGCCAGAAATTTAAATATTTATAAGACCTTTATTTTAAACAGGTTTCATGAATTACGAAACTGTAATACAGTAAGAAAAAGTAAAATTATGAAGCCGTGTGATGAGACAAAGCACAGAACTCAGTGTAGTCGGAAATTAGGATGCTGTAAATATCTGGAATTTTTTTCTGAACTACCTGACTAAAAGTCAAAGCTGACTTGCTTAAAGTCAATAGAATTACTCCTGTGAGGAAAAAAATATGTGAGACCAGAATCATGGCTTCTAACATAGTTCACATAATTTCAAAACATAGCAATTCAAAATACGAAGCCCTTGAATAAAACCAAACAAAACAAGATACATAGTGTGATTGTATAAAAACTACAGTCAATACAATTTCAGAACAAGGAAATTATTTACCATGAATTACTGCAGGATTTGTACCAAGTAGTAATATAAAAAAGAAAATGTGAAGGTTTGAAAGACTACCATGAATAAAAGTGTCTCCATTTATCTAATGCCTCTTAAAATCAAAAACCTTAACAACAGACTGAGTAATCAAATGATGCACCTGTCTGCAGTCAGAATTTATTTGCCTTCTGATGCATGGCTGTGTGCATGCGGCATTGTTACCCCTGTTTACAAAAGCTTCACTTGCAGGTGCCTAGCCTTTTAATGAGTTCAAAACTCTCAAAGAGAATCTCTTGATTTACAGAAGATGTCAACAATGGAGAAAATGATTAAACTAGATTCAAGTCTAAAGAAAAGAAGGAAAAAAAAAGAAAAAAAAAAAGTAGTAGTTCTCTGTTTCAGCTATACTGCCCAGAGCTGGTAGAATGTGAAATGTGTCTTGATGGCTTAATAATATTTCACAAAAGAATACTTTCACGTGCCACTGCATTCCTCTGTCCCCATCCAAGTTCTGTTCGGTCTGATGAGTTACCCCAGGATATAAGCCTCATCTTGAGAAATCATACATATATGGATAAAACTTACTCAAGCCTTTGGAAGGCAGTGAGATGAATCACTTGCTGTTACATCAGCAGCTTGTTAAAGTAAATTTGGAATTTGAAAATGTCAGCAGAGTCACTGAGATTACATGTGCAAAATGAACAAGTTCTGGTCTGTCACTCCAGTGGCCCATATGTATTCCAATGAATGGGTCTGGATTACTTGAGGGTGAGATTCACTCCTGTGCAAAAGGCAGCAAAAACTGTATATACCACTTAAATGGAGTGAAAATCACCATGAGGTGAGTCAAGATTTTTAAATTGGGCCCTGGGTTATTCAAGCAGAGTCAAGAGTAAAACATAAGGTAATACACTTTTCCCAAATATACATACAGAGGAAAAAGAAAAGTGTGCAACTATTTGCATAATGAAATATATGAAATATGAAAAAATGCAAAGTATATCTGCATTTACTGCTAAAGGATGTTCTTTATACCTGATATTTATACTCCCTGGAAAACTTCTTGTGTGCATTTATTGGTAAAGAGTGATACTTACATAAACCTGGTATTTATGCTTTATGGGAAATACTTGTTTTATTCAAAGAATGGAAAAAAAAATTAACCTGGAAATGAACGCTCAGTAAGTGTAGATATACATGGTACACCATACAAAAGATGCTGTAGTCCTTATGACTGCTTAAGAAAGTATGTGTTTTAAGTAAAATTTGCCAAGTGCAAATTTTGACATAATGTTAAACTGTTTAAAGGAACCATATTAAAACAAAATCCTAAATTACAGAATAATTCAAGAAATAGTATTTTAATTAATAAAATCAAAAGAAAGACATAATCGGAATAACACTAATATTTGTTCTAATTACTAACAGCGAACTCTATTTTTTCATTGTCCATAAATGGTAAATACCAGACCCTTAAAGATATAGTAATTAACGTGAAGAAGATACTACTAAACAAACCTCAGACCATTAAGTCTTTAAGTTTGTTGTTCACTTACACGCACAAACCAACTTTCTCCACATCAAAATAAAACCAAAAGCGGATTCTTTTAGATTCGCGCTTTGATTCTTTCTGCATTTAATCTTGTTTCAGAAATATTACTCCAGACACAGTAATGCCCTAGCTACAGGTGCAAATCTGAAAAGCTAGATGATTTCCAGTCATCTCAGGTACTTTTGAGTATATTTCATTAATGTGTCGTTGAATGAAATTCATATAATTTTAGTATCTGAATATACTAAATACCACTTCAGAAAGGCAAATAACACCAACAGAATGGTTCATCTAATATAGTACGGAGGACTGCCAACTAAACATTGCTGGAATAATGTAAAATACAGTATGCACTAATTTCAAGACAGTTCATTGTTTTTTAACTAATCTTGTATGCCAGCTATCTTTGAAGTTAATAAATATCATTCCTCTTTTACAGATTTGGAAAATGAGACTGTGAGTGTGGTGTATCCCAGGTGTGAAAAAGCTCAGTATCAGATACAGTTGGATCACATCAGCAGCAGTCAGTGAGATATCCTAATAGAGAAGATTAGAACACTGGCATGTGTCTGTGTCTGATAAAGGTAATAGCCATCTCCTGACAAAGAGGTCTGCTGTGACTGAAGTCACTTGGTGAAACTGTGGGCCTGCTGGTATTAATGACAATTTACTTGTGACTTCAGTGAGGCCAGGAATTCACCCAATAAAACTCTACTAGTGTAAGTTATACTATATCCTGAAGTTACCATAGAAATCTAAAATGCTTATGAAGCAACAAGCTACACAGCAGAATTTGAATGTACCTTGTATAGTGAGTTAACTACAAGGCACTGTAAATCCTGATTTAGGAGCACAAGTACAAGTTTGCATTTTAGAGTAAACAGACTACGATAAAAATATTTTTTAAAAATTCCAGCTACCTTTCCTATATCTCCATGTAGTAAATTAGCACGGTGATACCACCGTCTGTTCCTAAGCAGTCCTACAATATAAATGTTAAATAATAATATTTTTTAAAGATTTTGAGATCAAAGTTTGCGTATTTAGTCAGTATTTTATAAAAAAATAACTGAACTTCATCCCAAAGCAATTACCCAAGTGTCTCACTGATGAATCTTTACTTATAAAAGCCAAAGGACCATCAAAAAAATAATCTATCCCTCTTAAAAAGTAGATAGCAAAATAGTTTTAAAAATGCAAACAGAACAAATAGCCATGCTCCTTTTTTCAGCAACTGTCATAACTCTTCAGAATCATATTCATTCGAAAAAATGCTACTTTATATAAAACCTTATTTACTTTGTCTTTCTCACTTACAAACAACACCCTAAGACCAAAATAAACTGAAGACCCTTCTTTGCAATTTGTTTCTGCTTTCATCTCACATAACAACTTGTAAACGCACCACTGCATTGCCTCTTGGAAACTCCCAACAGACATGGTGCTTATTAAACTCCACTCAGCACCTTTAACAGGGAGTGTAAAAATGATTGTTTCAGACTTCTGTGTGCCTCTGTACCTCTGTACAGACCTGAAAAACAAGCTGCATCCTTGCAGAGAGACATCATCTCAAACCAAACACCAAATGTGCTTTACATTTAAAGTTCTGCTGAATCATTGCTTTCCAAGACTTCCAATGGCAAGGAGTCACCTAAACTATCCTCTGGATTAATGGTGAAGCCCTGACTTTTTAATGTTTTATGAGCACTCATGAACTTCTGGAGGTACTTAGAGGTGTATAGCCAGTGATGCTTCAAGACATCCTCCATCTCATAGCATTTGGACTGTCTGGCGTTCATTTTTCGGAACCTCCTAAACAGTTTGTTTCCAGACTCATTTCCTTCACTTGCCCAGGCCCCAATGGAACCGTCCCTTTCAATGATTTCAGGAACATGAGCAAGGGTTTTGTGGAAATAATTTGTAATCTTGCCTTCATATCTGTACTTGAACTTTGTAGATAGGAGCTCAGCAAAACGCTGTGAATTGTAGCTATACTGGCACAGCAATTCTGGACACTCCTTGGCAGGGCATGAAGATCGCCACACTGGCTTCATCTTCAGATAAAGGTCCATTAATTCTTTTAGGGCTTCATGCCTTTCCTCACACTTTATTAATTCACATACTGCCTCTACTGTCTCTTTGGACATGAGCTTTCTAGCAAAATTTCCACTCATCCTCATCATAGGCTTCAAGTTCAACTTCTTTCTGAGGTGTTTGTCAAGAGTTAACTGCCACCTCTTCCTCTCCTCTTTAGAGACGTCAGGATTCTTGTAAACTTCACCGATCTCCATCTGGAAAATCCTATAGAATTCTGTTGCATTGCCAATGTCGCAATGCAACGCATCTATGGAGGGAACAGTCTCAATAAAAGGTTTGGCTGAAACACCCTTCACTCTGTCACGGAGCTCATCAACAGATTCATGATATGGGTTGGACCTCCATATTTCATAGCGCTCCAGATTTTCAGCATGGCTCCTGGTTATGGAGTGGAAGACCAAATTCTGGGAAGCCTCCAGGCGGGTTGCGTCACACAGGGTGCAAATGTAGGTGGAACCTGAGGCCTCCAGCCCTTCCACTTCTCGCACGAGTTTCTCGTCATATCCTGTACCCCTAAAGATGAATTTGAATGTTCTCAGGATGCCTCCCATTTCAAGTAGCAGTTCACTGTTTTTCATAGCCTCTCTTTCTGCTATGAGGGGGCTCAGGATTGCTGTCAGAGTTTCATGATCCGATTCGTCAGCCAGCATAAGGCACAAGGGCTTGCAACACAACTCTGAATTGGGCTTTACTTCTTCAAAGATCCTCTTGCTTTCATTCCCGCATGCTATAGCAATGTTCATGATTGTGAAAGAAAAGCGAACAGCCTTCTCTGGGACAGCAGGCCCACTTCCATGCTTCTCACTGACATCTCCCATTCCATCACAGGACTCTTTTACTACCACAGTGAAGGGACCATTCAAATAGTCGTCCAGGTTTTTTGCTTTCATGCCTTCCAAGATCTCCTCCTCCATGTCCTTTAAGGCGCAAACCAAGGCTGCATCATATCGAAATCTCTTTGCAATTGTGTCTACTGGGTAGTCGTCAATTGAGAGTGTCAATCCTGATAGTCCATCTATAATTCCCACTTCTGTGTTAGTGGATACATTTTTCAAGGGAGGTTTCCACTCAAATGGATGATAACCTGGTAGGAGGGCTTTCTCAGCAGTGCGAAGAGCATGCAAAGGCTGGAAGATCTGCCTCCCAGTGACAGCTTTTACTGTTCTATACATTTTATGATATTGGCTACAGCTGAGAAATGTGTTGACTCGGATTGCCAGGCAGACAGCAGGGAGAAGTCCAGATCCCCTCCCTTGCATTATCGCCTCCAATTCATCTGCTTGTCTGTGTTCATTTTTTGCTCTTAAAGCTAGCAGGAACAAAGTCATGCATACAGCCTTTATATCACCGCCCTCTTCTTTCTCAGCAAAAGCCTTGACTTGACGTTTCAGTTCTCTCAGACGATGTTTCTGAGCTCTCCTGGTCAAAGACAGGAGGTGCTGCCTCGGTCGCCCACCTTTATTTATGTGGCTGTAGAGCTCTCTGTCTTTCATCTCCTTGTGGCTGGAGACGTGTTGGCCATATTTTCCATGCAGGATCTCTTCATCACATTCCTTTACAGGGCATCTTACACCCAGGCTATCAAGGATGCTCAGGAAGGATTTCACTGGGGTTACCAGATCAGTAGGGAAGCAAGGATACCAGCAGGAGGGGCAATAGCTACCCATAACCTTGATACATTTAAGGATGCAAGTTCTGCAAAACAAGTGTCTACATGTTGTTTCCACTGGATCTGCCAAAATATGCTCACAGATCTGGCAAGAAATGGATTTAATGAAATCTACTGGGTAATCAACCGCAAGCAGCTTAGTGCTGAGATGTATATTCTTGCAATTGACAATCTCTTTCATTAAATTTTTGTTGTTTATCTGTGCTTGGTTCTTTACACTTCTGTTTATTCGAGCACGTTCTGCAATGGTCTTCACACGTTTGCCATGTTGTACACTAGGTGGCTGGCTTTTTCTCTTGGCTCCCCGACTGGTAGTGTGGCACACATCACAGTTTGAGGAGTGGGGTTGCCACTCCATCGTGCTGTTCCGAGGAAAATATACTTCACATGGAGTATTACTGAATTTTCTGTGGATAATACTCCAGCAGTTGTGACAAAATCGAGTGGGATGGATAGTATCAACATCCCCTCGCACATCAATCTTAAAAACCTTAGAGATAAGATCTGGCCAAGAGGTTGCTTTTTTCTCTTTCTTTCTCAGAAGCCACAAAGTTTCATCATCCACTGGCCCATGCACTGGATGAGTTCTCTTGTAACAATCAGTTTTAAATGAAACTCCACAGATGCGGCAAAGTTGCTTCAGATTGTTCCGATGAGCTTTATTGTCTTGTGTTTTCATGTCATTAACATCTTTCTCAAGTGCCTCCCTATTGCCCATTAAGTCCATCCTTTCTCGTCTTGGTACTGCTTCATGTTTACGCAGTACAATTTCTTTGTTTGAAGAAGTGAATTCTTCTGCCTGATCTTTGTTTATCTGCTGGCTGTTATCAGAAGGTGTTTTTTCAAATGATCTCACTTTAAACAGCTTGAATTTCCATTCAGAAAATTTTGTATACGGATGCTGAATTTCTTCAGGCAGGTCCATTTGTGGTGCTACTGACATCTGCAATCTGTCAGAAGCCAGGTCACCTGAGAAAGAGAAAGAATCTGTAAATTAGCTTATCTTCCAAAATGAATAATAATGCCATGGTTTTTAATAGAACAGTTCTAATCACTTTAGCTGATAAATGCTTTGAAAGTCCGTTAGTTGTCCAGGACACCTACTGAATTGAGAGGCCCAGACATGGCTGTCCACTCAGTATCTCACATAAGTACCTGAATGCATTTTGACTTTGATCCTGAGGCATCGACATGTCTATTAGATCACTGATACACCTTAGATAAAGCCATTAGTCATCCAGTATGAATATCCAAATCTGCCCCTTCCTTCTTATACCCAACTGAACTTACCATAAGTAAAGCTACTACAGACAACAGAATTGCATTCGGAAAGTTTGGTGACTTTTTTGTATGAAGGTGAACTCAGTTGGTGTCTGAAATATAGACTTTTGTTTGCCTCATGCTTGATTATCTAAATCAGCAAGACCACTGCTCTTACACCACTAGTTAGTCCTTGATCTAATCTGAAGTGTATAATACACACCATTCTACACAGGCAGAGCAGCACATACTGCTTGATCCCAGTGTAGACTTTATTCAGGCCCCAGTTCTGCAAGGTACTTTAGCACGTGCTTAATGAATTAAAGCAGGAGGAGTGTCCTCTGCTGATGTAAAGCACTATAGTTCCCTTGACTCTAAAGGAGATATGGCAATTTATACTGGCTGCAGATTTGTTCTGGAGAGAATATTCATCCATTGTAAGTTAGTTGTTTGTTAAGTACCCTGCTGAGAACTCCCTCTGTAAGGATTACTGGTACTAGAAAGCTGAAAATGTCTGTTCAAATTTGACCCAAATTTTAGCTTTCCTAGAGATGCAGCCAAAAATAATATCAATGTGGTTGCCATGGAAATATGGTATTGTATAAAAATAAATACAAGACTTTCACCTCAAACACTGAAACTTTTTGCTATTACGTCAGACTTGGAAAACAAAATTGTGTAGAAACAACAGAAGTGACTAACCTATTTTTCATTATCTGGTTATGAGAAGTGCACAAAATGAACAAACAGTATAGAGAAGATTCAGCTATGTTTTCTGATTTATTTTGTTTTTACTGATCGAGTTGGTGTGAGAAATAAAACTGAGAAGAACTATGCATTAAGACTATATACTAGAACTAGATATGACATGGGTATGGCCATGATTTCTTTAACTGGTTATATCACCACTTAGCAATTCACATAACTTGCTAGAAATCTCAGTTCGGCATCTATTCAGAAGGCGTCCTTCACAAGAAATACATCCAAGTCATGGTCTAAAGTGATGATGCCCAGGGTGCTCCTGAGATTATTTCATTTATAACCTTTCAGTAAAGCATCATTTCAGTACAGTCTTTCATAGTCCATTGGGAAAGGACTGCATGCTTTGATTAAATTCCAGATCCAGAATGACATATGAGTCTGCTCAGCTATTTCCTTAAGAGCCGTGTTTAACTTCAAAATCATTCATTAGGCCTTGGCAACTAAAATTTAGGGATTTTTTCTACCCAGCTTCTCTTCATTTTGTCCCACTGAGAACAAGCTGTCCATACCGCTGTCCCCATCTGTCTCCATTGCTCCATCCAGCTGCCTGTACTCCATCTGCACTGTGGTCCCCTGCTGTCCATCACCAATCCAGCCTGGCAACATGCTTGCTTGTATTCTGCTGTTCATAGATCTGTGATGTGCCCAGATGTATTCACAGCATTACTACTGTCTCACATTCTCGGCTGCATCCTGGGGCAGACTTGGTAAAATCAATCCACTGAGCAATAACCTGTTTACCCCTGAATAGTCCTGTGTTCCTATAACCTGCAGAGTAATTGAATAGCTAGTTGCCCTATACTGTCCACAGATCCTTTTCTTCTACAGAACACCCTATGCAATTTTGTGTAATTTCACTGTCTCCAGCAGCACCTTCAGAATCTCTTACACCACGAGCAATGAATGCCTCCTCAGGGCGGTATCTAAGTCATTGTAAAGAAACAACCAGCACTGAGTACATTTAGAGCAAAATATTTAATACTTTCTTAACTCTTCTAACCCTTTAACTAAGTGCCACCGTAGTGCCATACTCATCTCCAAACTCATGATCTAACTCTTGCTATTAATCGTTAACTCCAGTGAATCTGACAGAGTTTAACCCTGCTAAAGAAAAGTTCAAGCTTTCTTTTTTNTTTTCTCTTTCATTGAACATGCCCTGGAAGAAATGAATGACAAAGAAGCCCTCTCAGGTCACCCAGCCTTCGCCTTCTGCAGTAGATAATTGTTGCCAACAGGCTACTCATCAAACACTTTGAATTACCTAGCTCCCAGGCAGTGGAGATATCCCAGGCAGTGGAGATATCAGCAGCTCTCTTGGGAGAGCTAGAAATATTACCAGTGCTAAGAATATTTCCTGCTACTCATGCTAAATTTGCCTGTGTTCTGTTATACTAGTTGGGGGTCACACTGAACAATCTTCTCCCTGCCTACCCCACTCAGATTCTTACAGAGTAAACCCAGGCGCGAACCCCCAGCTGTGTTTATTTAATCAACTGACAGCTGTGTTCAGTATCACCTGTTTTTATTTTGAAAAGGGAAAAGGAATCCCTTTTCATCCCAGATCACAATATTTCCTGTGTTTCTGAAGATGAGTGAGATTGCAATGCTTTTACTCAAATCAAGGTAGACCTTGCTTTATAGATAATCTCACCAAAATGAACAGAACAACCTCTGAGGTGAGGAAGCACATGTAAAATGACATCACTGACCTGCACATTAAACCGGGAAAAGGAACCAACACTCAAATATCCTACAAGCATCTAGGATGCTGTCGTTAGTACTGCCAGCCTACCTTTACTTCACTGTCAGTTGTAGAGCTGCTGCGATGCCTGCCCGGTTTGCTCCAAATGTCAAGCTTGCTTGCTCTCTCTTCTACATGCTCTTGCTTTTTCTATGTTCCCTCTGCTTTTTAAAGACACTGCAGTGCTGTTTATCTCACTTATCCCTGTCCCTCTGAGCTCCCAGTACCACTCTGGTGCTAACCACAGGTTACTTCAACTAAACATAATACAGAACTCTCAAATCCAGGTGGCACCTGGCAATTTATGAGGCTTAACCACAAAATTCAAATAAACAAGGTCTCCTTGTGTGAGACTCTTGGGCTCTGAGATAAGTACGTAGACTCTCTCTGAGGAGCACCTGCATTGTTTTTTAAAACAAAGTCTTGCATTTGGCTTTCTTTATGGTTTCAGAGCTGTTTACTTCACTGTTAACTCTCAGAGAGGAGAACCTGGTGTCTAGTCACACCACTGTCCAACATCAAAGCTATTTGATTGAAGGCCTTCAGGTCAACAGCAGCCAAGCTTCTGGGGTTTTGGTGAATTGACAATGGGGATCACAAAATGTCCTTTCTTCTGATGCCTGTATTTAATTTTCAAGGATATTACTTCTTTGGTGATGTAAGTCCGGAATCTTGAAGGCGCTGGGCAGGGAAGACAAATCAGCAATATAAAAGCTAGCTATATACATTGAGCAACTGGCAGGTATTACACCAGGTATAGGCCACAGTGGTCCACAAAGTGGGAAGCAGAGTTTCCTTTCTGGAGAAGCCCAGTTGAACACCCATGCCTAGTTTCCACAGAGCAACTGTCTCAAAAACTGACTCAAAGTGGAAAGAAACCAAATTCTGTCACACAAGAGCATCCTGAAAGTTTTCATTGTCCACACATAACAATGTGCAAAAATTCTAGCAATCCATCAAGTCCTTCCAAATGTGAACATCAGCTCACACTCCAGAAGCAGGAATTTGCAATAGCAGTGTAACTATATAAACGCCTACCCAAACATTTCCCTTACTCATGAGACTTTGTGATCCTACAGGACTCAAATCCGTTTCCAACTTGCACACTCTTCCCTGACAAGGCATCTATGAGGGAGGCCACTATGCTTTCACTGTGGCTCAGGATCTCCCAGCTAATGTGGTCCCTACCTGTCAGCATCTTACACAACACTGATGGCAGCCAGAGGGAAAATCAGCAAAAGTTGCAATATTTGGCATTTGCTATAGCTAGAAGTGGTGAGAGGATTTCCTCTCTATTATCTGCTCTGATCTTACAATGCTTTCAATACTTAGAGTCGTAGCATTGTTTATATTGGAAAAGACCCTTAAGATCATCGAGTCCAACTGTTAACCTAGCACTGCCAAGTCTACCACTAAACCATGTCCCTAAAAGACATCTACATGTCTTTTAAATACCTTCAGGGATGGTGACTCAACGACTTCTCTGGGCAGCCTGTTCCAATGTTTGTCAACTCTTTCAGTGAAGAAATTTTTCCTAATGTCCGATCTAAACCTCCCCTGGCACAACTTGAGGCCATTTCGTCTTGTCCTATCACTTGTTACTTGGGAAAAGAGACCGACACACACCTCTCTACGACCTCCTTTCAGGTAGTTGTAGAGAACAATAAGGTCTCCCCTCAGCCTCCTTTTCTCCAGACTAAACAACCCCAGTTCCCTCAGCCACTCCTCATAAGACTTGTGCTCCAAACCCCTTACCAGCTTCGTTAGTCTTCTTTGGATACGCTCCAGCACCTCAATGTCTTTCTTGTAGTGAAGGTCCCAAAGCTGAAAATAGGACTTGAGGTGCGGCCTCATCAGTGCTGAGTACAGGGGAATGATCACTGTCCTAGTCCTGCTGGCCACACTATTTCAGATATAAGCCATGATGCTGTTGGCCTTCGTGGCCACATGGGCACACTGCTGGCTCATATTCAGCTGTCTGTCAACCAACACCACCAGGTCCTTTTCTGACAGACGGCTTTCCAGCCACTCTGCCCCAAGCCATTCTTTAAGATGAAGTGTTGGAGAAGTGGTTGGCGCTGAGTCTGTGGGCCACATGAGAGGCTAACAGTTTCTCAGTAACCAAGTGTAATGATTTATGCCAAAACAAGTAATGCATGGAGAAAGTAAGCAAAGTTCAGGGTAAAACCCTGATGATATCCTTGCTCAGATTCTGACTCATGCAAAACCCTAATGTGAAATAAATCCCAATCAGAAACAACTGAATGGGAGTGTCAGGATAAGGTGGAACAGAAATCACAGAGGCTATTCCAGGACAAGGCAGTGTGGGACAAGGATGTCATGGCTGAGGCATTTATAGACCTCTGAAAACATTAGATGGCTAGATCCTGAGCCCAGGTCTTCCGCTGTCCCTGTTTTTCCTGATCTTCTTAACAGCCTGCCTATGTTTACTATTCATTCCCTAGCATTTGGAGAGACCTTTTCAAAGACATATCAGATCGGGCTGCAATACCAGATATCAATCAAAATCACCCTCTGCAGTCATATACTAGTTTCCTCCCTTATGTTGAAAAGGCAGACGCAGCTCCTTAACAATATGCATTGTTAGTGTTGAGGGATTTGGGGCTCTTTGAGAAGTAGTTTAGCAAATCTCTCCCTCTGAGGTGCTTATTCAAAACTTCACCCAGGTAGCTGGCTCTCTGCCCTGTTCCCCAGGAGCCCAAGTTCCTGTGCAAACAGCGCTGTACAGGCAGCAGCTTGATTATCAAAGGAGCCACATGAGCATATGTAAACCTAGTCAAGTGCTTTATTTCCCAAGTACCCAGGAAATCACCTTGAGAAAATATTGTCTTGTAGGGATACTGAAGGTAACTAAAAGTTTTAACTGATCTCAAACTGCTACAACTTTGGGTGTGTTTTATGTCTGTATGAGTGTAACTGCTCAACAGTTTGTGCTGCACAGTTCAGTGCTGGAAAATGTTTTCCCTGTGCAACTGGCGCCACAGAGTGGAGAAAAGCATTTTTGCATTGGTTTCTGTGACAGCATGGGCATTAATACATGACTATGGGTCTAAGCTTCCCACAAACCATACAGATTTGGAAACTGCCCTGAATAAAGACATTTCATTTACACTTGAAATAAAAGCTCCAGATAAGTTCCTTGATTTCTCAATTAAAACAGGCTGGACAGCAGTGCTTTGGGTACCTTAAAGATTGCTAAAAATGGCATTTTTCAGCCATAGAAAACTCTCCATCTAAGGATATCTGTTTTACAAAGCTATGTAATGATAAATGTCCTCATTTTACAGCTAATGAAACTAATATACAGTTCGTCCAGTTGGCGTGAGAAAAGGGATAGCTCTGAAATTCATCTGGTTGTCCAGGAAGGGTCCACAAAGTTTTAATTTTTGTATTTATTCTTAATATAAATATTTCTTTATTGTGATACTTTGGAACACTATCTGAAGACCCAGCTACCTCTCTCCTGTAACTCTTAGCTTCCTGGCAGGTCTGAACAAAATATGTAAGTATGTTTTGGACAAAAGCAGTGCTTGGAGTCGTGCGTTAGGGTCTGGCATGCACCCTTGCTCCAGGAGCAGCACCCTGCCTGTGCCTGGGAGCTCAGCGCTTAGCAATCGTTCCCTGGTTTCCAGCTCCCAGTGAACATGGCACACGGCCAGAGACATTGAAAATCACTGGAAAAATGGGGCCCCATACCACCACCACCCCAGCTTATATACCCCCAAATGCTGGAAACAGGAGTGTCTGTTAGATTTAAATATGTGTTAGTCAGATATTCTTGCCAAGAAAATTCACTGATGCAAACAACCAAATTCCTCTTGTGCGTTTTTAAGGAAATGAAGCTGTCTTTGCATTCGCACTGTCCCGGTTTTTCACTTCCTTAAAATTGCCTGTTGTCACAAGCCAGCGGGAAAGGTTAACCTCAGCACTGGCCCTGCGGGAGGTCGGACACCTTGCTTTGCTTCCTGCAGGAGTCCCCTTGGGTCAGTTGAGGTTGAGAGAGAAAATTATTCCTATTAAGAATTTCTTTTACATTGAGAAATGGCTTTTTTGCGAATCCCAAGCCATTTGTAAAACCCTTCCTCAACCAGCTTTCAATGGCTCATTTTTTATAGCACTCACAACGAGTGAATCCTGATGGTTATTTATAAAAGCATCAGCAGCGCGGAGTGAAAACTGGTATGGCAGTAAAATCCACGGCTGACGCAGAAACTGGTGACGCTTTTATTTCTTTTTTGTGAAAGGGGTGGCAGCTTCGCTCAGGTTTCCGCAGCTTTGGCGAGGCTGCCCGCTGCGGGGCGCGCAGCGGTGGACGCCGACTCCCGGTAGGGACCAAACCCATTCCCGCTCCCGTGCCGCGGNCCCTCCGAGCCGGCAGGGGGCGCTACAGCGAGGCGCCCCGCTTGGTCTGGGCGACCGCCGCCCCGCCGCCTCTCGAGGAGAAGGCGGAAGCGGCGCCTGGCGGGTAGCGGCCGGCGGGGCCGCGGGTCGGCGGTGAGTACGGGCGGGCAGAGCGCTGCCGGCCCATCGCGGCCTGCGGGCGGAGGCTG
>VYZM01021326.1:58872-86042 GCA_013398915.1 Dromas ardeola | reverse complement strand
CGGCAAGCGCGGGGTCGTCCGGGGCTCCGCCGGCGCGGGCCGCCCGCCCCAGGCGTGTGGCGACGCTCGGCGCGGAGCGCTTTCTCACCCGAGCCGGTGCCGCTGGCTGGGGAGCGGAGCGCCGTCCTCGCTGCTGGACCCAGGCGGACCGCGACGCGTAGCGCGACGGTCTCTTCCCCGGGAGCAGAGCTCGGCCTCTGGGCTCACGCCTGTGCCGGCCCGGGGCCGTGCCGGTGAGGAGGGCCCGCGCTACAGCAGGGCGGTTACTCGGGACGGGGCACGGCAGCCTGCGCGGCTCCGAAACTGAAACCGTGCGGCGGAGAGCTCAGCAGCTGCCAGACCAGCCGCGCCTGTCGGTGGCAGTGGCTCGGAGACACAATGGTTTACCGGGGGTCGGAACCCTGCTGGGCCGACTTTCTCTTGCCTCTTAACTGTGTGGGGTGTGCCATCGGACAGCTGTCGGGAGCGTTAGCAACGGGCAGCTCCCGAGTTGTAGTCCGAATTACTAGATCCTATGCAGCCTCGAGTACGTCCCCTTAAAAGTGGTCTCTGTTTTGCCAGCTGTGAAATGGAAGTAGTCAATAATTTCTTCGGGAACGTGTTAAAGGTCTATAAGGATAATTTGCAAGAGAGGTTACTGTCTTCAAAATCGATAGCTCTATTTTCTGGTAGAGACTGGCAGTACTTAATATATATGGTAAATTTATTAACACGAGTAATAGGTTATGACTTCAATAGTACTTTCCATCAACTTCATCTGATTTAAATAGGTCACACTGAGTCTTTTCAAACTTAAACGGAAATCTCATCTGTAGGTGGGAGGAAAATGTTCTAATTATGTCCCTTATACCCAGTAGTTAAAGCTAGACAAAAGTATTTCTCTGTGTTTGCCTCTGACAAATGCTGCATATCGCAGAGCTACCTGTAAGCTATGTGGATTTTGTTGTGTCTTAGATATGATTAACAGAGTGATTAAGAAAGTATTGATTTGAAGTTTCTGGTGAGGGAGAGGTATGAAAAGGAAGGGGGGGAGGCAAAGCTACTGGCTGCACTAACAGCTTGTTTAACATCTCCAGTGCATTTGACCTTGTGTTCACCATCTGTGTTAACACTTGCAAGCAAACAGCTTTGTCTTTTCCATAGTATGAAAGGGGCATAAAACTAGTCCCAGTGGTATCAGAAGGAAAAAAGATCACAGAAGGATGCCGATAAAAGCACTTGGATTATTTTTATGGCAGGTATCGCTTTGGGCATAATTCTTGTAATTGTTCCACATTGCCTTCAGCTTTTCCCCGCAGTTAAAGATATGTGGAGCTCAGTCAGGCCCCATTGAATGAGAAGTCATCAAGACATAAATGGCTTTGTAAGTTTTATAATACTGCATCACTGCAATATTGCTTTCTATTTAAAAATTTTTCTACTATATTTAAAAAGACAATGCACACAATAGATACTTAAGCTGATAAAACTTTAGAATGAAAAAATGTCTGAGGTGAACATGCTTTTTCTTCATTTGTTGAACTTTGATGAGTTTAATATGTCAAGAAGAGTAACTTTTGTATCTCGGTAGCACAAATTAGCCAAACATATATAAAAAGGTTTTAGATCCAGACTGTGAAAACTAACAATGAAAGATGCTGGGTATAAAGCAAGTCAAAAAGAAAATAAAAGTAAACCTAAGGTAGAGTGAAAAGGAGAAATGTTTTAGTTGTTTCAGAATGTGTGTGTAATTCACTGTTTCTTTTCCCAGGGTCTGAAATTGTTTCACTAATGCCAGATACAAGCTTAATGCTTGTTGAGGTAGACGGTAATTAAATCTAGCCTGAAGACTGTGATTTGCAGAAATTACGTTTGTTTGTAGCCATATTTCTCCCTGACTTTTTTTGAAGTACTTTCTGTTCTGATGTTTATATTGTCCCCATTATGGCAGCATCTTAAATTCTCTGCAGATCTACTGAGGGATGTAGAAAGGCACAATGCATATCTCGAAGTGTTCTCAGCGTGCAGAGGGAGAGCAGAAGCCAAAGACAGCAGAGTCTCTGCCAAAGTAAAGAATAGTATCGTTCTTCTCACTAGCAACGTTTTCCTTGTATTTGTTAATCTGAAGACTTCTAAATTGAAGAAAGGTTTGGGGGATTTTGGGTTGGTTTGGGTTTTTTTGGTTATGGAAAAACCCATGGAATATTTTGGTGTAAAATACAGTATAGTGCACTTCCACAGCTCACTAAAATTAAAATTCCTTTGACATACTTAAGTAGGATAAAATACGAACATAACTGGGAATATGCCACCATCCTAAGTAACACTTAAGCATAAAAATACATATGTCATTAAAGCCTGACAGCATTCTTTCCAAGCAAAGAGAAATCACCTGGAAAGCTTCAGAAACCCCCCAAAGGCCACTCTGCTCCAGCAGCAGGAGCTCTTGATAGTGTCTAATGAGCTTTTAATATTGTTGTTCGATTGTATTTGCCTCAAACCAAATTTCTTATTTTAAGTTTTTAGGTTCACGTGTTAAAAAGCTAAGTATAGTGGCTATCCAAAGACTTGGAAATCTTAACGGTTACAGCTATCAGAAAAAAAAGTTGGTATCTCAGCAAAATGTTTGCAACATGCTTGTATGCTTTTGCAAGAAACCAGAATTTATTTTTTGCAGTTACAAGTTCTGCCCAAATCTCCTATTGCTTTGGCTTTTGTAGCCATTTGATAGCTTTGAAATGAAAGTGTTTTATAGGTATTAATTAAAAGGAACTTGCATCATTTTATATATTCTGCTTGGATGAGGCCACAGTAATGATAGTTACAGACCTCATAATTGCAAACACAGTGCTTATCAGATGTCAGTAGACCATTGATTAATATGCCTGGGAATAAGTGTTGCAAGTATTGCTTCATAAACAAATTATCCAAAGTCACTCCACTGGTCTGTCAGTCTCATGACCCAGAAATGTATATGCACAAAACTGTTTTCAGTGAGGCAGAAGAAGAAAAGAGAAAAGTTTGGCTAGTTTTTGTGTCTGTGCAGCATTGAAGGCATTTTCTCTGCTGGCTGTGTGCTGGCCAGGCTGCAAGCAGATTAATTATGTTTGTGAACTTTAAGTAAGAAAAGGGACTTGGAATAGTCTTTTGGATTTGTTTCCTTACTTACATTGCTACTCAGGGTGAGTTTTCTAGGAAAGGGCCTGTGGAAATTAATTGTATTCAATACTTTCTGATTAATATTCAAAATTTTCTATTTTGTGGTAACTGATACACTCTCTGTACAGTGTTCCTTCACCTTTGCCAAATGCTCAAAGGTATCGTTTCATATTTCAGTAGAAATAGGATACAATACTTACTTTTATTTCCTCCCTATTACTCTAATTATAGTGTAATTTTCCAGGCAATCTGAAGATATCTTCTGGTAACAGTAATATTTTTTTTTTTTTATTTAGAGAAGTTTCTGAATTAATCCTGTGGCTCTTTGGAGCATGAAAATCTGCAAAAGTCCTACCTAAACTCCATTATAGTGTGGAACTTCGCAAATGAGTGTTCTGATGCATTACTTTAAAATATGACTGGTTTTTAATTCTGTTTTGAAGTTGTTTTTGGCAGTCCTAAGGTACATTTTTCTTGCAGGAGTTTGCACTTCTGGTCTGACTGTGCTATCTCAGATCAACCTAATCACTTTGTAATGCAACAGTGTAAATAGCAACATAGCACAGGTTACTTACTGAAGAAAGGTTTCATTATGGTTTAATCTTAAGTTTGGAAGAGTAGTATGGGGAATCTCTGTAGTCTTAACTGCGCCTTTTCTGGGGCATGAAGGTTTGATCCTTAGGGCATTCCAGATTTCTGCAGCACAAATAATGATCAAACAAATTCTGTCCATTACCATTTGGCGGGAAAGCACCTTCCTTTCTGTTGTCAAACAATACAGCTGTTGCCTTGGAGAGAGAAATCAACCTTTGCTGGCCCAAGGACTTTGGGTACCTCATGTGTGCAAGCTGAAACCCATTATCTATCTACTCAGCAAGTCTGATAGGACTTCCTAGCTCTAGAAAATTGCAGGTGCATTACCAAACATAGTTTTAAGGCTTTCTCTGCCTGAGAAACTTCACACTAGCAAAAACAAGAATCACCATCTAATGATCAGTTTAATTTTATTTGTTCCTTGATCTGAAGTCTGGATGTTGTCCAAACAAAAAAAGGTCATAGAGCAGGCTACCAAAGTGTATAATGTATTAAACTACCAATATCAGAAAAACTGATAAATTCTAAAGGCTGTGATGTAGACAAGGTATTATAAATTAATATTTGCATATTGTACTTGTATTTGATTCAATTTTGTTCAGCACAGAGGAAGAATAATAACTATTATCAATAGGAAGAAAAACTGATGTGGTTTTGGGGGGATGTTTGTTAGGTTTTACTTCACTGATAATCTATTTCATAATGAAAAAGAAAGGGTAGCAATTTGATGTGAATTTTTGGGATATTTACTAGTTTGGGTTTTAAAATCCATCCTCCTCTGGGCTGAAAATTTTTTAAATTCCCCAGGGGAGTAACATGCAAAACTGCTACAGTAGGCTCATAAATTGTCAGCTCCACCTTCGTCAGGGGAAAGACCTGTCATCAACATTGAAAGTGTACCCTTGTCTAATTGGTTTTGCCCTAGCACTGCTCTGTTCAAGAATATTGAATTTACGTTCCTACTCTTGGAGGGTAAAATAAGTGCCAGAAGAAACAGAACTCGTTCCTACTGCAGTAGTTACAACTTGCAGAGAAAACTCTACCATTGTTTTAAACTATGGTGGAGTAATCAGGCCTCTATTAATGGTCTGAGTAACAGCAGTGTGGATATTGATTTGGAAAATTGTGCCTTGCACCACACCTATAAATATATGTGGAGGAAGGAGGATTTTCTTCACAGATAAGATGAAATGCATAAGAGGAGTAGGAGGAATCCTATCTTATATAAAACATGAACAAAATTAAAAATCTGGCTCTTAAGCACCCTAAGTTGCCTCTTTGTGCCTGAATTTCCCTATTTAAAAAGAGGAGCCAATGATACTTGCTCTTCTTTTTTTATGAACTTCTTGATCATATGCAGACAAAAAGCTCCATGTGGGAATGGAGTATATAACTGAATAAGGGGATTTTTGTGTGAGACTGGGATGTTGACTGGTTGTAGTGACTCATTCATTAAAGTGACTCTGGTATAGGGTTTCGTTTCTGTAAACGAATGTACATACTTGCTATGTCTGTGGAAACAATTTAAATGGACAAAGAGAACACCACTGGCACAGCACTTAAATCTACAAACTGTTCAGCTGTCGAGATTATACTGAGTCAGATCCTGTTTTCTTCCTATAAGAACAGTATTTCCAATAGTAGGTTTTTTTCCTGGGAATAGCTCAAGGGAAGAGTTGTGCACTTCTTTGCAATTAACATGACAGCTGAATTTGGGTAAAGCTATTATATTTTCCTCCTTGCAACTTCCTGAATTCCTTTGTGACGTTGCTAAAGGGGTATATGTCCCTCTTCCCTTTCTTAATCTCACTAAGTATACCCTTGTGGCTTAGAACAATGTGAATTTCTCAGTCCTAGGCTGGCCTGTGGTTTCTGATATCCTGCATACCAACATTCCCACTCCATTGGCCCAACTTACTGCCTCTGATTTTTCATGAAATACGGCCCGTGGACTAATCACACTCTGCAGTGGCTGTTAAAATGGAAACAAGTTGTTTTTTTTCTCCAGATGGCAGTCTAAAAAATCTTTCTGTCACGGAGCATCTTTCTAAGCATTGATCCTTCTGCGTCCCTTCTAAGTCATTGAGGGGAGGCTGCTTAGTTCCATGGGATTAAATTGATCGTTGTTGGACTATGCCTGAAGCGACTGCTGAGAATTTACTTGGTGTTTAGTTTGTATTGCTGTTGTGTTTAGGAGTTTTGATTATGAAGCCTGTTGTGGTAGATAATGTATAGGGGTAATACATGGGGACAGAGAACAGGAATTGAAGTAAACATGACTCCTTGGATGCAGTTCCAGACAGCTCTGCTGTAGAGTTATTTCTGCATAAAGTGAGCATTGCTGACCAGTTCAGTACAACCCTAAAATATCAAACTGTGCTTTGAGACTCTGTACCTTAATGGTATTTTGGAAATATCAGGAATGCTACTCTTCAGATACTTCTTATACCTCTACATACCTCAACAAAATGGAAAAACACATATTTACAGAACAAACTAAAAGTTCTGTTTTGATTCTAACTGTAACTGACCTAAATATGGTAATTTTGCCTGTTTGGTTTTGTTTGGCCTTTTTATTTTTTTTGGTCTGGATAAAGGTCATACACTGTTAGCATGGACAGTTTTGCTAATTGTTTATCATGTAGGTGGCCTAAAGTGCATTTCTGTAATGTTGCATGTGTTCAAAATATATTTCCAGTAAATGCTAGTTGTGGCTTTATGTGATTAGTATTTCTTTTGATGTAATCTTCAGGTGTCATATAAAAAGTACCCAAATAAAACTACCTATATGTCCTCCTCCTATGCATGAGCATTTTGTTAAAATGACTTGTGATGTTCAAGTTCTGATAAAAGTCAGGAAAAAGTTCAGTTTTGTGAGCTTGTGGTCAAGGTAACCCTATTCATTTTGCGTCCCTCACTGCCCCCAGAGTCTGCAGTAGTGATGCAGATCAACAGTCCTTACAGTTCAGCCCTTGATTAATCCTTAGATTTCCATCCCTAATATGCTTTAAATGATGTAATGGTATTCAGTGAATGCAGTAGGTGAGCATTGCAAGAGACCTTTGCCTATACTGCTGTGCAAAAGAAGATCAAATCTGGGCTTAGGGGGCTTGTGTTTCATGCCTGACTCCATAACCCTCAGCCTACTCATACTGCCTTACACCTGGTGATAACCTCTGTGTTTCAAAGAAATGTCAATCATAGAAGACTAACTGCGGTAACATTCCAAGAAAATGGTTGTAACCATTAAAAAATTGAGAAGAAAATGTCTTGGACTTCTAGAATTTATATTTGTTGTTTAGACCTTTCTTTAAAGTTCCCTCATTCAGTGTAGAAACATTGGCAATCTGTTCAGGGATACCAGCATATTTTTTTTATTTCATACCTGTGAGTTCAACCTGCTTTGTGAGCAGTATTTTAAAAGCAGGCTTTACTATGCCATTCACTGCACTTAGGGAAATGTGACTTTTATCTTCTGTTCTTACAGTCATGTCCCTTGTCCTCCCTGCCAGCTAGACTTGAAGAGGGAAAGGAGACTAAGAACTCTGAATACTAGTTGTTTGTAGATAGCTTTTGAGCTGTGGAAGTATTACTTTATATTGTGTGTGGCATCTTACTCAATTTAAAGTCCTGTTGGCAATTTTAAAATGTTATTAGCAATGCAATAGATTTGGATTTCATTTGCAGCACAGCATCTGCTTGGTTTGGGTATTTGGACTTACATTTTATTTGTGGACATGCACCTAAACAGATTTGAAACCAATACTGTGAATTGCTATATGCAGGAAGTGTTACATAACATCTATTCATTGCAAGGAAAATACGTAATTGAGCTTTTGTCATCCAATAAAACTTGGTTTTGTACAGCATTTTTCATGCAAATTACATTTGAATGCTTTAGAAGTAAATAATACTGAAGGGCTAAAGAGGCCTTTTCAGTAAACATAGCAAGGTGAAAGAATATTCCTCTTTTTACAGAAATTAGATAGTCAGATGAAAGAGATTACAAAAAAAGTGTGTGTGTATGTTTGTATTTGAACTAGGCTGACAAGATGCAATACTCTTTACTATATATCACAAGATAAGTAAAAAAGATAACAGAAACTGTGACAAAACAAATCCAGTGATTTTGAGTAGAATCAAATCTGCACCATTGTTTCAGTGTTTCTAGTCAGAAATAAAATTTGTTCTTCACTGGAAAGGAGAGTCTTGGAATATTTTAAATTAACACATCTTTTTGTCATCTTGCAGGGTGTTTCTTTGTAGCACTTGATTAGCTACTATGAGCTTACTATATAGCGATAACAGTTGCGGAGCCCAAGACGTGGAAAGTGGCTGCTGTGCGGCCATGGCCAGTGCCTGCAGCGTTGGAGCAAAAGAAGACAGCGTAAGCGTCAGCAGTGGGACGGGAAACCCTCCAAGCTCTTTCACAGAGGAAACACAAGGATACGATGTGGAGTTTGATCCACCCTTGGAAAGTAAATACGAATGTCCAATCTGTTTGATGGCTCTTCGGGAAGCAGTGCAGACACCATGTGGACACCGTTTCTGCAAAGGCTGCATTGTCAAATCAATAAGGTAAAGGAAAATTTTATGGAAGTTGCTTTAAAGAAGAAATTCACTTACCAGAGCAGAGTAGTTTATGAGCAATGTAAACTGAATAGAACTGCTTAAGGTGCATTACCTTGAGTCTGGAGGTTGCATGAGCTTTAGGTATTTTGCCATTTTTACAAATTTACCCAGGTTATGAATCTAAAAATTTGATTGAGTAAACATTAAATAATAATTTTTAAAGAGTAGCCAAATCCTCTAAATAAATTCAATTTTCAGCCTAGGATTATTAAACCTATCTTTTCCCCATGATTGTTTCTCTAGATAACTACAGGCAACTGCAGACAACATGGTTTCTTGGTGCAGATGAAGCAATTCATGCTTTCAGTTCTTCACTTGAAATCAGCTGCTTCCTTGTTGAGGTGGAAGAGAGAATGTAATGAGGGAATAGTCTCGAACAAAGTGTTGAGAGAAGAAACTAGGTGGCATATGGGGGAGTGGGAATGAGATATAAAAATGAATGATTGAAAGAGTAAGGAAGGGCAGAAAGTATGCTGGTAGAATGTACTTCCCTCAAACCTGGAATACAGTCATCGGTGTCCCACACATGTCAGTGAGTATTGGAACACATTGACAGAAGTCTAGATATTATGCTGTAGAGTTTTTCCATCTTGGCATAAGCCAGACTTTTTCTTACCAATTGCTCACTTAGCTCAAATGTCACAGTACTTTGGTAGGAATCTAAGTGCTTAATTCTGTGTGACCCACATATTGAATTGGTTAATTTCCAACCTTACTTTGCACGCTTTTGTGTAAAGATCATCAAACTGTCTTCAATGTTACTGTACAATTTTTTTTTTCCAGACGTCAATTTTTAGCATGCAAAATGGACAGTGCTTTCTCGGTTGGTTTTCCATACCATTTATCCATAGTTTTATTCCATTTCTTTTTCTTCATGGTTTATCATTTGTAGCTCACTAAATGAATAGTGTGCCAGCAACGATGTTCTTGAATACAGTATTTTCTGGGGGTTTTGTGGGCTTCGCTGTAGCTTCTGTCACTGTTGTATCTGACGCTACTGTATTTCTTCATGACGTGCCTTTTAGATCAAGGTGGGAACTGTTGGAGCTGAGCATGAGAAGGCAAATTTAAAGTTTGCGTTCCCTGCTTATGATAGCAAAAGAGCAGGCTATTTTCCTTTCAGCAAACACAGAAATGTGTGTGTGTTTGCAGCTCAGTTCTTGTTAACGTTAGTTTCATCAGTATTTCTGAGAAAAGGATGCAAATTCATTCTCCAGAAAATGCAGAATACCACCAGTATTCATTCATGAAAAGTGATTCTTTTCATGCAGGATTCTGTGGATTGTGCAGAGGAAGCTGAGAGATACTCAGTTCACTAACCATACCATGAGATCACTCTGCTCCCTTAGTCCCTTGCCTTGTTCACTATGTTCCTACTTCTGCAAGAAAAGTACGTCACGCCTTACCCAACTGCATCACATATTCACGTCAGCCAGGTGCATGGAAGGAGGCAATTTTTTTGCCCAAATATGAACCTGTCAGCTTTGACTATAATCCACTTCCCTAGGCACAAGCAGTCGGCTTCAATTCCTGGCCTTTGCTTTGCACATTCCAACCTAAATTCTTTCAAGAGGTTAATTTACATAATTTCATGCATGCTTGTAAGAATTGAATTAGATGTTTGTACTAATAAAGGCCATTAAATTTTGGAATTCCTTACTTGCTCTCTCTGAGCTTGCTCTATTTGTTGGCAGTAGCAGTTTTTATACTGTTCTTTAACTTGGGTATTTCTGGAAGAAAGAAAAGAAATCTTTAAACCTTTTCATGGGACTATGATGCCTATAAATCCTGAAGGTAAATTAGTCATACTTAAGTATGCTGAGTTTTAGAAATGTCTACTCACTGATCATTTCAAAGATAACAGAATTCCTAGGTTGAAAACTGAGGGGAAAATTACTAAACTTAAAATTGTTAAAAATGGGTGTCTCATTTCCAGTCTTTCAAATCCTTAGCTGTTAAGCTAAGGTGATCTTGTTTTCTAATCCTGCTGCTTCTGCTGATGAGCTGCGCAGTTACAGTCATTGTTTAGAATTTACCACAGGACTGAGTAAGGAACTGCAGTGAACCCGTGGTCAGAACACAACATCTTGTAGCAGGTAGAGAAACTTCCTTCTTAAACCTCAGGCATGGGAAATGGTTTCTCTTCCTTTTTAAATTAACAGAGCGTTTGCTCTGCTCAAAGTTTTAGGTCTGCAAACAGTTTCAATGGCCAGAAGCTTTTACACCCTTTCCCTATTTTACTTCATTTCTATAGATAGCGTTAGTGTTTCAGTGAATACTAAACACAAGTGGAAAGCATTTTTCATATTAGAGTCAATAGATCATCAACTGTGATGTTTCACATGTTTCATTGATAGTAAATGTTTTCCCTCATTCCTCACTGAAATCTGTCTCTGGAGTGTGGTTTGAGTGAATGCTTGTGAAAGCAGACCAGACAACTTTAAGTGCCAGACCACTCTGAATCCCTGAAGGGTTGAACTGCATGCTTAATTGGGATCCATGGATCAAACTATTGATTTGGAGTAGATAGTGTTTACAGTACAATATTAATTTGGAGTATGTAATGTCTGCAGTACTATATTGATTGATGTCATTGAGAAGCTTCTGCAGCACTAAAATGAAAATGGAAAGTGATTATTACATTCACTAAGTACTGTTTTTTTCATTAAGTGATCAGGAAAAACAGCTTCTGTTTATTCCTCATTTGCCCACTGTCTAGCTCAAGTGAACACAGATATTAAATCACAGATTTTGAATCATAAAGGATGGACAAGCAGTTTTTGAGTAATTGCTTCTTATGACTTGCACAAACAATTGTAGTTGTCCATGTTGAAGAAGTTGTGGCTGCATGCAGAAAGATTTTTTAAAAAGCTTTTAAAGAGCAGAAGCTTAGATCTTACAATGTAAGGGACATTATTAGACCAGATGGATTTGATCACAGTGAATGTTTGCCTCCCAGAAAGTCTTGGCATCTTTTTAAATAAAACTGTCTGAAGTGCTTTGAAGTGCTGTGAGTCATGGTAGTGAAGCAGCTTACCTATCTAAGTAACTACAAATAATATTTTACAAATGTTACTGTCTACAAAGTCCTTGATTAGAAATTTTAGAAGTAAGTTCAGATGCAGTAGCTAATTAAATTTCACTCTAGTCTTTCTTCTCCTGTATCTTAGGACAGAGCCCATTTCGGGCTTGTGGTAGAGCTCGCCAAGTATCATAACCTCTCTTTATCAGAAAAGCAGAATTACCGGCTGACTTGGGGCAGCAAGGAAAGCTTTGGGTGCTAGCAGCTCATCAACCAGCCACCATGGCTGCAGTTAAAGCATATGCCAACTGTTTTCAGCTTTTAGGCTAAACTGCTCAGTTGCTAAAATCACAGAGCTTTTCTTTGAAACAAAATTATTCTGGCTTTACTTTTCATACCTCTATTTTAATTTCAAGGGAAATTATAGTAATATCCATTGTACTTTGTAGCAGATTATTATTGTTTCACAGGTACTGTTGTGGGTGTCACAGCCCAATGTGATAAATAATTCCAGCATAGGAAAGCCTCCGCTGTAATGTAAATTAGAAATGAGGTGTATAAACTCAATTCTGTGTTAGGAAATGTATAGCAACATCTTTGTTGGATGGATCTAAGCAGCCTTTTAAACACAATCCCAATACTTGTAAATGGTGTTTGAAGTCCATTTAATGTATTACAATAAGTTACTGCACTTTCCCTACTATAATAATTGGAAAATTGCCATTCGTTCTTATTTTACCCTTTGTCTGCTAGTTATTTAAACTGAGGATCTGATAATCATTATTTAAAAATAATCTGTTGTTGGCTGTTATTGTACCTGAGTAGCTTTTCTGTAGGCTGCTGCCTTATCAGCAGGCTGTCATGTTTTGGGCCGGAGTGGCCACTGAAAACAATGGCAGGAGAGAGAGAAAGAAAGAGACTTATGAGTTTAGAAAAAATCTAAANAAATAATGAAATATATACAAAAGTATATCAAGCTCCCAGGATGATGATGATCACATCACCAGCAGGCATTGGGAAAGTCCCAGGCGGGACTCAGCGACAGATGGGAACTGGATTCCAGATCTTGATTCAGGAATGCACAGATTGGAATCAAAGGCAGATGAACAGAGAGTCTCCTCCTCAGATGGCGGCCATTGAAGAAAGAGAGCTGATCCCTCAGATTTTATACTGAGCATGATGCATATGGGAGGGAATACCATGTTGGTCAGTTTTGGATCACCTGTCCTGTCTGCTTCTCCCTGCAGATGTGACCCCTCTACGCTTTTCTGCTTCCAACCCTCCAGCGGAGCAAATAACAAAGTTAGCTGTTAACTAGTTAGCAAATTTAGCCGTTAGCTAATAACTAGTTAGCAAATAACAAAAGACTTTGGCTGTTACAGCTATGTGTATAAGCAGGACCCTCTCTGCATACCATTCTTTGGCATAAATTAGAAACAATGACATCTTATCAGTCACTGGAAGTGGACTACAGACTTACAAATATGCCATTAATTTCAGAGAGTTCAGTTAGTTAGAAGAGGCTTAGCTGCAAAGTAAAATTACTGAAAAGAAAATTGGTTCTGTTTTACCTCAAACCAGGACAGCAGGCCTCCTGAACTAGCATTATACTTCACTAAACAGAGTATTTGTAACCAAGTTATACCTGTGAATACTGATTTGCTGTAGGTTGTCTGCAAAGCGAGGGAATGTTTCTGAGTTGTGACAAAGATTAGCACGCTGATCATAGCTCAGGGAGCTATGAAACAAAATGGTGCATTAGGTATTTTCTTTATTTCATTTGTTTAGGAGTATGACTATCAGACTTTCAGCAAGCTAGCTCATGCAAGCAAAAGCTAGGAAAGGAAGTATATTGTCTCTTTCTGAAGTCTCAACTTTACCCCTGCTTCCTGTAGCAGCATTGCTGATGAAGGAGTTGCTGAGCAATTATTTCCTTTTCCAACAAAGCACACAAATTTCCTCATGGTCTCCACAGCCCACTTAGTTCTACTTCCCCTCATGGTTGCAAGCAGTGACAATGATCTGGCCTTTGATCTTTGCACCAGAAGTGCTCTGTGACATTTTTCCACCCTATGTGTTTTTCCATTTTATTGCTGTTTCCATTAGCACTTCAGCTCAGAAGCTTTGATCCCTCATGCCTCTTTAACTGTATTACTTAATTGTGAATAGGTATGTTCACCTACTGCTTTCAGAAATCAGCTGATACTGCATATTTTTAAAGTAAAATTTGGTGGAGGTGATCCCTTTTTTACTCTGTTTTTAATGATTCTTGTGTTTAAATGCGGCTAGGCAGAACCTGAAGAAGTGGAACAGGCTTTTAGTTCCCTTGTGCAAGTTGCATGTACCCGTGTTCCACCATCAGACTCCAAACTTTGGCCAGTTAGCACTAACTTCCAGTCTGTTTGCTGTTAAAATGGCTTCAGACACAACACCCAGTTCCAAATCCAGTCTAGTTCTCATAGTTATTATTAATTTTTGTGTATGGAGTTTTTTCACCCTTCTTTGCTATACAAAAAAACAAGTTGAAGGATGACCAACTGATCAAATGGTTGTACAACAAAAACAGCAAAATGGGCTATATGAAAAGTAAGGCCAAATAGATGAAGTGAATCTGAAAAAAAAAAGAGGTTTTTGCTTTTTCTCTCAGCTGTGATCACCTCGGCTGTTTATAAAGTGAGAAAGAAAGGAGAGAAGGTCCAAGAATCTTTGAAATAAGACGTGAAGTTTTCTTTGATGTTTGAGCTACGTGAAGTACTTACAGAAATGGGACATTCTTAAGTTTCTTTACATCATCCTCAAATTTATTTCCAAAGTATCTATCACAGCATTTGTCCAAATAAAAACTATTGAGTTAGAAAAGTGCTGTGATCCCAGTCATGTGAAACTCTAGTGAAACTGAGTCAATTTCTCTGGTGTACATTGCATACTTTCTGGTAATTGCCACATAAATGCCATTGTTTTCAGACATTTCTTAATGTGTTATAATTTGGCCACTGATGTCTTGCTGGTGTAAAAATATTTTAAATGAAGGGCAAAGCAACTTGTAATCTCCTTTTCTTTTCTGCATTGTAGAGATGCAGGTCACAAATGTCCAGTAGACAACGAAATTCTACTCGAAAATCAACTTTTTCCTGACAACTTTGCAAAACGGGAAATCCTTTCATTAATGGTTAAGTGTCCCAACAAGGGCTGCAGTATGAAGATGGAGCTGAGGCATTTAGAGGTGAGAATTAATTTTGAAAATATGGAACCATGTTTACGTGGACAAGTAAAAATTCGAAATAACTGAACTAGATGGTCATACCTGATACCTGCTTATGCTGATTCAATGCATTGTTCATTCAAGACTATAGCTGCATGTTTGTTGGGGTTTTTTTGATGAGTCTTTAATTTTAATTAGGTGATTCTCAAGTGAACATCGTAGTGCCTGAAAATTGTACTAATGCACTAATTCTCTTTAGGATCATTCATGTTTGTCTTTTGATCAGCTGTATCTGTACCTCACACAAGTTCCCTAAAGTCAGTTTAATATTCCCTCAAAGCAGCTAGATATATTAGTTGAACTAATTGTTTTGGAAAATAATATATGAAGTTAAAAGGATAAACATCAAGCTAAATTTTTACCTGAGAGCATTCTTAAAGCTCTGAATACATGAAGCCCTGATCTTAGTAATGAGACAATAACAGGCCATTGGTAAAGTCAGTGTTAGTGTATAAGGATTTGTTTGCATGAAGGAAAGATTGCAATTTGTTTCTCTTGTTCTGTGCTTTATCTTGAAAACAGATGAGACGATAGTACCTGTTTGTAGTATCAAATCCCTCTTTTCTCCCTGTTCAGGACCACCAGTTGCAGTGTGATTTTTCCACTATGGAATGCCCACAGTGCCAAGGAGCCTTCCAGAAGAACCATCTGAAAGATCACATGACACAGGAGTGTCTGAGGCGTCAAGTCTGTTGTCCAAACTGTGCCACATCTATGGCCTATGAAGATAAAGAGGTACTTAGCAGGAGTCTTAGTTCTTCAACCTTCATTCACATGGGTTTGCTTGTAAATGGAATGTCAGTTAAAAAAAAAAAAAAAGGTTTTGGTCTAGAAGGGCTGTTTGTGCTGCACAGGTGAGAGGCTGCAAACTCAGGACATTAGTCTAGAACAGGTGAAAGCTGGGGAGAGGATTGTGCTTAAATACAGACTTCTTGGGACCCTGTGACGTGGAAAGACTTGTGTAAGAACCATTGATTTTTGTCCTTACCATCAGAGAGGCCAGTATCTACTACTAAAGTAACACACAAGCAATATTTACTTTTACAGATTTTATGCCTGATAGAAAGTATGTGTCAGGAGATGCATCTTTTGGGGATATGTGCTAACACACAAAACCAAAATCATTTCTGAATAATTCTCCTAGCTCTGCATTTTTTACTTGGGTGATACCAAGGATAGTCCTTTGATTTTTGAGCTTCCATTCCTTCATCTGTATATGGGTGTGTTTTATCTCAAGGGCTATTAATTTTATTATATCATATTGTGAATTATCAAACAAAAATACCTCATATAGTCCAATAATACAAAAAAAACCCTTTAATATAGTTCCACTGCAATTGAACATGAATTTCATAAACTTCTGGATAAATTCAGACTCCTTTGGAGCATAAAAGCTTTAGGAAATAAAATATCTGCAACTTTATGAATCTCTTGTGTGAGTCCACGAAAACACGGTAATTACAGAAAACATACTATCCAGGGTAAGGAGATTGTCTTTGTTTCACAGATGCATACAGCTAAATGCAAAATTTGAAATGTAAAGAAAAATATAACATCTTATCAGAGGTGATTAGCACTCTCTTAAATTGTGTAACTTTATTGATTCTTTCTTTCCTCTCTTTTTCTGTTTGATAACTAAGCTTCATGACCAAACCTGTCCTCTCGCCAATGTATTTTGTGAATATTGCAACACAGTGCTCATCAGAGAGCAGGTAAGAGACTACATTACTCTGTGTTTAATCTGGGTTGGATGTTTTGTATTTACATTGCTGCTTTAATCTGAAATTACACTTGGAGAAACAGTTTGTCTACTAGCTAATAAATCTCTACCTGTCTCTTTCTGAGAATGTTGCATCCAGTGCAGGTGTAATACTCTTTAAAATGCTGCTCCAGCTTGCAGTTGCAGTCTGTAAGACTGTAAGCCTCTGTAAGATTTTTGGTTGCAAATCACGTTGTTAAGCTATACTGCTTCTTGACAGGGGCCATGATGCATGTTTTTCATCTTGAATGAAGGTTGAAGAATACCAAGCAGCTGCCAGTGGTTACCACTGACACTAGAAGACAAGGCTTTGATTTGTGCAGAGAGGGAGAGTATTTGTAGTTGGAAAGCAGCTATAAATATTTCACTATCAAACTGTAGATGCTTTCTGGAATTCTGCTTCTATCGTAGTAGCCATTATTATTTATTCTATTCAATAATAACTTACTTCATTGACAGGAAAATGGTAACTGTTATTTAATTTGCAGCCTATCCCTGTTTGAATGGGATGGCAGCTATGTTAATGACCTGGGTTAAAATAAAGAATGATCTTGTCAAATTGGAGAAATACTGTGAAAAACAGATTTGAGTACAGTAACAATAAAGGCGAAAATCTGTTGTTAGGTAGAATAATGAACTGCAAAAATAGGGAACAGAGAATGTTGAATTACGAAATGGTTTAGAATTAATGGCTGACCTATATTAAGTTTGTGTTCTACTTCATGATATTTAAACGTGGCACACATACTGGGTTATATAAACAGGTATTTTGCCTGTGAAACCCAGAATTATCCTTTTTTCTGTTTAGGGTTCATAAGGCCTCAGCTGAAGCTGTCCAGCTTTTGAGGTGGGGATAATAGGGAGGATACAGAGCAGTTGGATAATTGGGTCTAGAAAACATGGACCATAAAAAAAATTGAAGTAACTTGGGCTTTTTGAGGAAGAGGGTAATGAAGAAAGACAAAACAAGTATATGCAAGTAGTGCATCAGAAGGGACTGTGATATAGCTTGAGAATAGTCTAGAAACAAAAGGCGTTTCTTCTAGGAAGAAAACTTGAATGCTTTTTGATGTCTAATATAAGAACAGAGGCAATTAATTGTTCAAGTACATACAAGAAGAATGTAGAATCAGCTAACATTTTTCTTCAAACCTTCTATATTTCTTTGAGAAATTATATAGGTATAAACTGATATGACTTCAGGTACCTATTCAGAGTCCATCCAGCTGTATTCTTTTAGGATGCTATAAAAGAATACCCTTGATGAAAAATTAATTTCAAATCTGATTTGTTTTAGATGCCTAACCATTATGACAATGATTGTCCTACTGCCCCAGTACCATGTTTTTACAGTGCGTTTGGATGTCCTGAAAAGGTAAGCCTTCTATCAGAATCATTAATTGCAAACCTTCTGCATGTTTTTTTGTTTGTTTTTTTTTTTTTTAATGTGTTTTCCTATTCTTGTCTCATTCACCAGCCCAAATCCTCAGTGATTTGTAGGGTTTTTTGGTTTTGAGGTATCTTAATTCTAAAACACTACATGTTGATATATTGCCTTTAAAAAAACTCCGTGAGTGATTTGCTTGATGAACTTGCTTTTATTAATCCATGAGTGTTTTCTCAGCTTTCATGTCAATAAAGTAGCTTCTAGCATTGTGACCAAATACAGTTATGGCTCTTACAGTTTAGTGAAGAAAACCTGACAGTGCTTTAGATTTTATTAAATTCTAAAATTATTTAATCTGGATACTCTTATTTCTAGTTGTTTAATACCTCTTTGTAAAAATGGATCTTTTCCCTTCGTCATTTCCACATCAGTTTTCATACACCTTTGTATTGGGTACTATGGAGCATTTTAGCAAATCAATGAAGCGAATACAATGCTAATTTAGAACACAGTAAAAATACTAAATGTATGTTTATCAGTAACACTTTTTCACCATGTCACTAGTTTGAGTTGAACAGTATTTGCCCACACCCATTTGAACTTCTTTTTTTGTTTATCATATCAGTGATCTTAAATTTGGAGCCCTTCATTGATAAAGTGCTACTTTGTCTCATCTCCTGTCCTTGATTCACATTCCAGTTTTTCTCACGTAACAGAAGCAACTAGTTATTGGATTTTCTTCAGTGCCACATTTAGTAGATGTAGTTGCAGATAATTTTTGATATCTTGCTAATGCCGTATCTCTTAAATTCTAGATGCAAAGGAATGAACTGGCACGACATATGCAGGAGTTCACTCAGGTTCACATGAGAATGATGGCTCAGAGTTTTCAAAATATCAGTGTTACTGCTACAAATCCTGTACCCTTCATCAATGGCCTACCCTTTGAGCCTGCCCTCTTCTCCCACGTGTCACATGCCGCATATGATTGTAATCCAGAAGTTGAAAACTTCAAAGAAACTATTCAGCAGTTGGAAGGTCGTCTGGTAAGACAAGATCATCAAATCAGAGAACTCATTGCTAAAATGGAGACTCAGAACACTCACATGGCAGAACTCAAACGTACTATCCGAAATTTGGAGGGAAAGATTACTGAAATGGAGGCACAGCAATGTAATGGTATTTATATCTGGAAGATTGAGAACTTCAGTGGACTTCAGAAAGCTCAGGAAGAAGAGAGACCTGTTGTAATGCACAGTCCTGGCTTCTATACTGGAAAGCCTGGCTACAAGCTGTGTTTGCGCCTGCATATCCAATTACCAAATGCTCAGCGTTGTGCTAATTTTATCTCTCTGTTTGTCCACACTATGCAAGGAGAATATGACAGCCATCTGCCTTGGCCTTTCCAAGGCACTATACGACTTTCTATTTTGGATCAATCAGAAGGCCCTGAAAGGCAGAATCACGAAGAAGTAATGGAAGCCAAGCCAGAGTTACTAGCCTTCCAGAGACCAACAATTCACCGCAATCCAAAAGGTTTTGGTTATGTGACATTCATGCACCTGCAAAGCTTGAAACAAAGAACCTTTGTAAAGGATGATACCCTTCTGGTGCGCTGTGAAGTTTTAACTCGTCTAGATTTAAACAGTCTTCGCAGAGAAGGATTTCAATCTCGCAGTACTGATGGAGCTATGTAGCTTGTAAGTCTTAACCAGAGGAATGGAGCCACTAGTCATGTTCTTCTACCACAGTTACAAGCGTGCTTCATTGTCCTTGTAGGCTGCATTTGGAAAAGATCGTAGTTGCCAGCATAGTTAATCCTCACCTCAATATAACTTTGTTGTTGCTGGTATACTTTTTTTTTTGTATGAGGTCATATGTTCAAATATTTGATATTGTTCCCTATTAAAGTAATAAGCTACTTCTGTAGCAAACTAACTAAATGAAGTGCTGTTAATTAAAACTTAACTGCCTACAAGAAAATCCTATTCAAGTATGTGTACATCTCAGTTTGGTAAAACTTAAGTCATGTCAGAAAAGATGTATAAATCTTTTTGCCTCAGTGCCTTGGAATAGATACTGTAGCAGGGAAATAGCTAAATTAATAAAGCTGAGGGGAGTTTGTTTTTCATGGAGCTTGGGAAAGTTAAGACAGTTTCTATATTGACTAATCTAGAATTTTGAATCAGCTATGAATCAGAAGTCAGGTTAAGACTTTGCTTACCTCACCTAGAGTTGACCACATTACCCTTGCCTCCTGCGGAGTTAGCTTCAGGAAGTTGCATGTCAATGTAGAGTTGATACTAGTATTTCTGAATGACATGTGGTAGTGTTGTGGAGAAGGCTAAATGACTCTGAGCTGAGTTCACTGAAGAAATCTTTGTGGTCTGAAAGTGCTCCCCTAATTCTCTTTATTTTGATAATCTTTTTGTAAGTGTGCTCTGAGCCCAGAATGTCTATCACCATCACCAGATGGAAAAAAGTGTAGGATTTGAATGAGATACCTTTGTGCTGATGGGATCTCCTCCTAGCACTGGACGTTTTTCAGGTTGTGAGTGGATACATGAGCAAAGGTATGTGCTAACTGGATACTGTGGTGCAGAACTTGTTTTACTGTTGTTGAAACCTGAATTTATACCAAAGTTGAACTTGTGACCTGCGTCTGTTCAAGTGATCTCTTGATGTTCTGGGTGACGTATGACCTATGTCGTCTCATATGAATTCTCAGTGGAAATCTGGCCATACCAACATCCAGCTGTTGTGGGTATTTCCTGTCCTATTAGACAATACGAGCTGGGCCACCCTCAACACTTCGGAGGGGAAGAAAAGCCTATTAATTAGAGAGTGTGAGGAAAAAATGCAATCCTGTTTGCTCTTAAGAAAAAAAATATGGCTTCCATAGTTACTCATTTACCAAACACTAGATTCACTATGTCAAGAATTCATGAGCTTACTAATGTTGCATGTATTATTGTTTTCTGTAGGGATTGTTTGTATGCAATATAAATGTTAGTTTTCACCAGTCAAAGCTGAGTAGTTCAAGTTCACCGGTGCTAAAAATTTTAACTTATCATGGTGCTGATAAAGTTCTGAACCTTGTCTTCAAAAGGAGGGAAGAAAAAAGTTTTGTTCACCCCACAACTTAAGTACACGATCTGATACCAAAGAAAGAACTAAGCCATACATAAGCATGTGTATATTATTTCTCCAAGCTAGTGAAACAACCTAAAGACTTGAGACACTGCAATTTAAAAGATAATGAAGAGTATTCCAACTATTTGGCCTTATCAAAGCAATCCCATGGGGATCATCAGTGGGGAAAACGCATATGCATAATATATACAAGGCTAATGAAAGACTACTGTATATACTATAAGTATATTGATTTGGGAGGATTCTCTGCCTGCCTGAGATTAAAAGTTACAGGACCCAGCCTACCACTTTGTTCATCATATCCAGATGAGTAAAATTTATTTTGGAGATAGAGCCTATTAGTTGAAGGATTGTGTTCAATGGAGTATTGTCACTACTGAAACATGAACTTCCTGGCTAATGGTAAATGCAGGCAGTTGTTGGCTTATTTAGTGTATTCTGTGTGTTTAGAGGACAGGTGAGCATATATTACTCAAAATAGGAAAAGATCCATGCTTTAAAACTGTCTTTTTAAATCTCTTAAGTAGTTTTTATACTGAATAGCCTCATCCTATTAGCTGATTTTTTTCAGAGTGTCTTCAGTTAGAGCATTCCTAGTAGTTAAATAATCCTTAACCAAGAGCTTTTAATGTACGTGGCAGTGCCCAGACCCACTATATACAGAAGGCGCTGTACACTAGTTCTCCAATCACTTTCAAGCTATGTTAGTTATCCATGTTTTTCCAAGATGCTCAAAGACTACGATTCCCCTCTCTTTATTCTGGGGGGTTTTGAGGGGGAGGGGCAGAAGAAACATTTGTAATGGGAGCTGCTTCCTGCCACAATTCCTTTCTCAACCCTAACAATGTTAACAAAAATGTCCTTAGTCTGTGTTCTAATAGTTTGTACCCAAGACCCACTAAGTGCATTAATACTTTCTTTTCTTTTGAAGCTTTGCATTTTTGCTTTGAGCCTTATCTGATAGATCTGACATACTTCTGCCTTGGGAGGAAACTTAGTTTGGTGGCAGGTTCAGGAGTTTAAATGATTCGGGTTAATATTGTACAAGAGCACAAACCAATAGGAAATAGAAAGCTACTGCATGTATAATATTGTATTGGCCACAGTAATATGAATGCTTTATTCACTGCTGCTATTCTACTGGTTTTGTATTTTAATATTACCAAGTAGAACTCTGAGTGATGCTAAATTACTGTAATGCCAGAGTTTTGCATGAGAGACTTTCAGAGCTAATTTGCTAAGTATCAGTTAAATCTTTGTCATGAAAAATTATAAATTCTAATGAAATGTTTATTTATCTACTTGTTACATTTTCCTCTTTCTTCCTGCACCTTCCAAGCTACTCTTTATTTTAACTGCAGTTCCAGAGCTTTCTCTTACAAATAAGATCATCTTCAGCTAATGGAAGAACTTATGAGTCTACATTGTTCCCATCTCAATGTGTAGTCTTCATGACTACTATCTTTTATTCCAACTTTTCTAAGGTTAGCACAAAGAGATTCAGTTTCTATGTAAAAATATATTTTCACTGAAACAGCCTCTTTTCTCTTCCCCTTTCTCTAAATCTAATCATCTTTTGAGAAATTGTTTTACCATGGTGGAATTGAGGTATTAATTGTTAGAACTACTTCAATGGAAGAGAAAGGTATGCAGTGTTGAGAGTGGTCTCTAAAACAAATATGAAGAAATACAGGGATTTAACCAGTTTCCTATGTAATTTCTTGAGGAATGGCGTTCCTTAGTTCTGTAACTCTTGATGCTTTGCAGCATTACTGGATCTCAAGGTGGTTTAGAAAGTGGCTTAACTTCTTCTATCTTCCAACTTTCTGTTGTCTTGAATGTGTTTTAAGTCAGCCATTCTTGGTATGTGTGTTTGCAAAGCTGCTATGGCACAAATTTTCCAATTATAATATATTGCAAATGTGTTTTCTTTTTTGCCTCTGAATGTCTTCCCCTGCAGGGCAGGGAAAATTATTTTACTAAAAATGTTGGTATGTAATGTATATGTGGGAGCTCAGATAATGTGAGATGTATAGACTTCTTTTTTAAGTAGTCTCACGATATGCCTGGTCATGTTTGCTATCAAGGGATTAAACTTGCTAATGGAATAAAATTGAGGTGGCCTTTCTGCTCTTACTTAGAGATGTTTTCGCATCAAATATATTGATGATGGATGCAAAAGAATATTCAGGGGTCAGTGTTAAAGGTTTGTATTGGTTTGCATTTGAACAGAATGAAAGTACTCCTGTTCCCTTGGAAGTATTGATAGATTCTTTAATATATTTTGTAATTAATGCATAGCTATATTTCTGACAGGATTTTAAAAAATAAACTAATTAAACTGTGCACTGTATGTTGCATCTTTATTCATATGGATGGCTGTTCAAAAATATTAACTGATACACGGCCTCTGTGGTAGTTTCTCAGTCTTGTGTGTTTCAGAGTTGACTGGTTTTTAATGAGAGACACCGTATATCATAGAACACCAAGAAGGCAAAGAATATATTTTAAGGTAAAAAACTTTTGTCATTTATAAAGGGTAGTGATAGTTTTATTCATTACTAGAAGACAGTGTAATTGATGATAAATTGAGTGTTTTCATGATCCTCCTGTAATTTAAGATGCAGCTCTGAAAAATACTGCACACTCTCACGTCTGGCCACATCCTGCTTGCTTGTTATAGTTGTCACAAAAACAACTATGGGTTGAAACTCTGTTGCAAGATACTCAGATCAGAATCCAAATCTTTGTCAGTAAGAGAAATAAGTGTTTGCTTCATGGCAATCAGCTAATTCATCTCAACCACAGAGGCATTCTGGATCTGCTTTTTAACAACATCTGCAGGAAGGGAGATTTTGATTGTGAACTTCATGCCCTATAGAGTGTATAATATTCAAGACCTTCAAATTCTTCTGAGGAAACTTAGTGGTATTTACTAGACATAATAACTAATGCAGTGCAGTTAATGTCACGTTAATTATGACTTTATCTTTCATGCAAATTGGTCGTAATAGCTTCCATAAGTAATGGATAGGCAAGCATGCTCAGATACCAGTATCTGTTGCGTTGATCCATTTTTAATGGTCCATATTTTTAAATACACTAAAATCCTCTTTTGTTGAGGTGAAGTAGTAATGGCCTTTTTTTAAACAGGAAAAATAGGCATATGCAGCTGCACATATTAATAGAAAGTCAACACACAGCAATAGAAGATGCCAGGAATATAAAAGTATATTCACACCCATGTAAATACAAGTGTCTCATGTACCTGTACATTTCTGAAAAAGCTTGACTTTGTACTGCTAAACTAGATGTGGACCAAGATATTCTGACTAAATGTTTTATTGGGCAAATACCAGTTTATTGCAGTAACTTCACAGGAAGAATGTGTTTGTTTTAGCTAAAATCCTTACTGGTGCAAAACCAGTTGGTCTGCTGCCTTACTTGTCCCCAAAAAGAACCAGCCCAGCACTAAGGCCCTTCCATCTGGAACGAGAAAACCCCTTGTGCAATTCCTTACTATGCTATCCTGTGTGAGTGCACACAGTGCTAGATTTCAGCTCTTCTTGTGCCGCATCTTTCATTTAGGTGTTGTGACGACTTAGCCTCTTCCAGGACAGCATTTACAGAAGTCAACAAAACTTCCTAAATTAGCCTCGATGAGGGCTGAATATGCTATTAATGTGCAATAAATACAAAGCAATAGAATGGGAGGTGAATGGACCAAAAAGGGTGAGTAGGCTGTCTGGAAACTAGGCCTGTCTGGATGAAATTAGTAAGATGGCTGATGAATTCTGCTTGTTGTACATTTTGGCTCAAAACCAAACCAAAACAACAGCAAACAAATAAACAAAAACACACACACACACACACACACACACACACACAAACCCACCAACCCCAAACTGGCACTTATACCACTCAAAGACGAAATTGTTATGCTCACAGGAAAAATGACCAAAGGAAACACACCTCACTGCCACCCTCATGATTTTCCCACCACTGAGCCTTTGTCTGCTCCATCTGGAAGAGGTAGCTTGACCAGGCTGGACTGAGTGGACCCTGGTGCCACCACCACCACGCTTACAGTGTCTGAGAGTCTTAGTGACCTGGAATACAAAATTCCAGTATCTCTGGCCTTCATGTCTTTTTCCTTTACTGGTTTTAGGCTTTTTTCAATTAAACCTAACCTCCTTGATAAAAATACATGTCTCTGAGCTTAGAGGCAGCCGTGTGACAGTCACTTTAAGCTTGTCAGGGTCCAGAATGTGTGAAAAGTTTCTGTAGTCTTTTTCCAGTTTGCAAAAGATAAAAAAAAAAAAAACAAAACCACAGACAAAACTGTCCTTGTTTTTCCTATTCTCTCTTTTTTCACTTCCTTTTGCCTGCCAGGGAGCAGAAAGAGATTCTGTAGTAGTAGTCATAGCTTGAGTCCACCCTCACTCATATTTTATTCCAAGCAGAACTGTTATTATCATCACTTCTTACCCCCTCGAAAAGACTGCAATTTTCTTTATTTCAAAAAAATTTGTGATATTGTAAAAATGAATTTACCTTGCTATTTTATGATGGAGGAGCAGCAGATAAAGACTGAGATACAGCATCACAAAGATAATCTTTCTGTTTAAAACCTGGGGTCGTGCTTCACTGTCTAGTCCTTTGATGATCAAGTTCTTTGAACCTGTTCATTCCACTGAAACAAGCACTCAGGTTTCACAGCTCTGAAAGGCCAGTGTTTTTTCCTCTCAGATGGAATAGGAAAATTCGTGAAACTGTTCGAGAGGAGGAGACTGTGAAACAGGAGAATACTTTCCCTATTAGCTGGAGCACCAGCCTCAACTGATGAGCCTCCTTTTCATTTCGGTTTGTGCTCTGACTGATCGCTGAGGCGATGCAGCCCATGAAGGTTCCCAAGTTTAGGAATTTCATCCTGATCCTTTGTCCCAGTCAGGTCTCCATCACCTCCTGGAGCTAGCTTCTCTCCCTTGTGACGGTGGGTGGTTATTTTGGCTGGCACACGGCCCCTGTGGAGCCAGTCACTCAGTGCTGAAGCTGGGGAAAGCCCTGGTCTACTCCCAGTCCTGAATGAAGATCATAGAATCGTTTGGGTTGGAAGGGACATTAAAGATCATCTGGTTCCAACCCCCCTGCCCTGGGCAGGGACACCTCCCGCTAGACCAGGCTGCTCAAAGCCTCATCCAACCTGGCCTTGAACACTTTCAGGGATGGGGCATCCACAACTTCCCTGGGCAACCTGTTCCACTGCCTCACCACCCTTACAGTAAAGAATTTCTTCCTGATATCCAATCTAAATCTATCCTCTTTCAGTTTGAAACTGTTACCCTGTGTCCTATCATTACACTCCCTGATAAAGAGTCCCTCCCCATCTTTCCTGTAGGCCCCCTTTAGGCACTGGAAGGCTGCTATAAGGTCTCCCCAGAACCTTCTCTTCTCCAGGCTGAACAACCCCAACTCTCTCAGCCTGTCCTCATAGCATAGGTTCTCCAGACCTCTGATCATCATCATGGCCCTCCGCTGGACCCGTTCCAACAGGTCCATGTCCTTCTTGTGCTGAGGACTCCAGAGCTGCACGCAGTACTCCAGGTGGGGTCTCACCAGAGCGGAGGAGAGGGGCAGAATCACCTCCCTTGACCTGCTGGCCATGCTTCTTTTGATGCAGCCCAGGATGCCGTTGGCTTTCTGGGCTGCAAGCGCACATTGCCGGCTCATGTTGAGTTTCTTGTCCACCAGCACCCCCAGTCCTTCTCCTCAGGGCTGCTCTCAAGCCATTCTCCGCCCAACCTGTATTTGTGCCTGGGATTGCCATGACCCAGGTGCAGGACCTTGCACTTGGCCTGGTTGAAGATCCTAACTGATGTTTTCTCACTGAGGTACCAGTGGATTTGACTTGACTCGCACAGACTTGACAGGTGCCAGCCTATAGCAAAATGAATTTATAGGCCATACATATGTTTTCTGGTGGCTTTTTTCCGGGACACTAACCCCACACAGCAATGAAGGGGCCAAAGCGTAAACAGAGCAGTGTTTTGGCAGTTGGGTACTGACAACTTTGGAAAAACTCTCCTGCATTCCCTTAGCTTATTAAAAGCAGAAACGACAGCTTGCTAAAAGCTCTGTGGTGAACTGTCCGAAAATGTGTTTCTTAGCCCTCCCAGACAGAATCTTATTTCCATGAAACTCAGCTAATAATTGACACACTGGA
>VYZM01021326.1:4652-42402 GCA_013398915.1 Dromas ardeola | reverse complement strand
TTTTTTTTTTTTTAATGACACTAATGCCCTGTTCAGCTGGTGGAAATCCAGGATGTCTAGAAACTTCAGTACAGGTCAGGCAGCTACCTTTCAAACTATCCCAGCAGCATGCAGATATCCACAAAGAGCAAAACAATCAAATTTGTCAAGGCTCAACTTTTATGAGGAAATGTGACCTAGATTTAGCCTCAGGATCTGCAAATCTGCAAAACAATGTATACTGTATAACCATGTTCACTTGCATAAAAGATATTTAATTGCCCAACAATCACAAGAACAAAAACTCTTCCATAGTTTACCTAAAGTGATGCCATGCATTTGTTAGAGGCACAGATCATCTGAGTCCTGATAAATCCTTCTACACAAGACCGTCTTTTCCCTGTGCTCCCAAGGTGTAGTACAAGACAGGTTGTGTGTCTCCAGCTTGCTACAATTTGCATCAAACCAAAGGCTAAAGCTAATAAAAACAGCGGGAGACTGGAGCTTTCTTCACTTGCTTTATTTAAATCTTCTTGACCATCAGTACCATCAGTATCACTATGCCCATTTCTTAACTAGCCAATCTCTTCTGGCTGGCTGCATGTGTAAGCAGAGCTCCTGGATCATGCATGGAGCAGTTTTCCACTATAAGCATCCGGTTCCTGAAGTGAAGTGCCAGTTCTCTCTCTTAGACCCATTTATCCACAGTTTAAACACAGATTATTTTCTTTAAACAGAGTCCTCAGATGGAAGGAAGACTCCATGCAAAAAAACCTGCAATTCTTCAGAATGAGCATCCAACAGCATTACTGTCTGTGAAGGCTGGCTGATGCAGCAGTAAGCGTGGGAATCCAGGCAGCCGAAGCAGGTTAGCAAGCAGGGCCAGAGAGCAGGCAGCAAAAGGCCAGGTACAGCCTCTCTACAGGGTGAAAGCAGTACGTCAGGCATAGACCAGCCCATCTCCAGAGAGAGGGGAGACTTTGCACATATGTGTGTGTGCAGTGGTGGGGCAGTAATAGTTCACTTGGTCATGGAAAATAAAAACCTTGTCACAAAAATCTGTATTCAGAAACATATTAATAAGGACCTTCTCAGGGGTGTTTTAGCTTTTGTTTTCTGTCTCTCATGAAGTCATGCACTGTCTCCTTTTCTAGCACAGATGTGCACTGCCTCACATTAACCAGCCTGTGTACCCCAACAAGAGCTTCTGTACAATGCACATGTCTTACCAAGCAAGCAGGTGCTACCGGAGAAGCGGTGATCCTCACACAAACCCAAGTACGGTGATACCACCTGCTTGACCAGTTCTTCCAGCTGTAGGTAGCCCTCACTGGGGCCAGTAGGCTCATGGACACTCTGAAATTCAAACATAAAAAGTCAACCTTAACCTCACATAGTTTTGAGTAAGGTTTTTGAGTAAAGCCTGGGGTCTGTCAAATATCTCTGCACTGGAATATCCCAGCCACATCAGTAGAATATTTGGAGGAGCACAGCTGATAAGCCCAAATGGAGATTCTGGTGCCATTCAGGTCAACCTCCTTGTTCAAGTCATAGCCATGACCCTATGGACACTGGGCAGCTAGCTGTCTTTTTTCTGACCAAGGGATAGGAAGGTACAAGGTACCTCAGCTCACACTGAGGATTTGCACAGTGTAACTACAGTGATATAATTATACCAGGGCAGTTCTACCAGGAAACATCTATTTGTAGAAAATTCTCAACACACCTTGGGCAAAGCACTGATCTTTGCCTAGGCAGGACTGCAGGAAAAGCACTCTCTGTAGTTCAGTTTACAGCTGCGAAGATGGTAGATAACACTAACCAATTTAACAGAAATTTTAGAAACAGTTCACAGACCTAACTTCCTGCAAATCCTCAATAAGCTTTTCTTTCTCAAATGCATCACTTTGAGACCCTATTTGCCCTCAGGATTCTTTTACTAAAATATTTCAGGGAAACGAAGCTAGAACGTTAGTGTCTCCTGCTATTACAGTCTGGGTCACTGGGAACATCAGAACAGTGAGAACTCATACAGAAATACCAGCTTAGCCACTTTGCAATTTTCATCGTACTTCAGAAAGTTTCATTCTGTGCCACTCATTATAGGGTATATAGGAGAAGAAATAAAAGTGAGATGAACCTAAACAGCCACCTGCAATATGGTATTTTGCAGGACTGTCAGGCTGGGCAATATTGAAAGATAAAACAGCTGGTATACTTGGCTGTATTTGGCATGCTTGGAAAATACTCTCTTCAGGTCTGGATAAAGAGGGTAGGCCTCACAGAAGGCCTGGGTCTTTACAGAAAGTCCTTCGTAAGATATAAAGCATTTTGCCTGCTTCCAAAAGGTATTCCTTTTCTCCTGGGCACTGCTCAGCATACCAGCCAGCTAAGGGGCCAGCGTCAGGCAGCTAGCAGCCACAGCTCATTCAAATTCCGCAATTCACTGTGATAGAGATTTGCCTGTCATGGCAAAGCTGAGAAATCAGAAGAACTAGGGCACAAAGAGGCATTCAGAGAAGATGGGAGATGAAAACTGATGTGAAAAAAGAGTCCTGATTCTATTCCTAGCTGGGGAGGAGAGGTACCAAGAAAAATACAGACACCCAGCCCTTGCACGGCAACATCCTTGCCTGTTCCCAGGAAAGCTCAGGACATTCAAATTCAGATCTCATTTCTATAGTTACAGCTCACAAATAAGCACACATCACTTCCCCTTCACCACATCCTCTACTGTTCCCCCTCTCCTTTCCAGGGCTTGTATTAGTTCAATGAGGTCGAGATACCCAAGTGTCAGACAAAGAAAAGCAGAGGCTCCCCACCTGCAGAATTAACAGCATCTGGACAATGGAAGCTGGGAGCTTTGTCTGGACCAGAGGAAGAATTTCTTCCAACTTTAGTTTTAGCAAGACCAAGTCTCTGAAGCCAAGAAGAGCAATCTGACGGATAGTCAACTCCTGACCCTGAAAAACACAGAAGGCAAAATCCAAGAGTTAGTAAGAGACATGTGAGCATCACACCAACACGTGTATGCATGCAGACAGAAAGGGTCTATCCTGCCATTGCTGCTGTGGCAAAGCACCCCCGAGCTGCTCATGTTGAGGATTCATCCCTCTTGGTCCCACTCTTTGGTCACTTTGGCCGCTTCCCTTTCAGTCTCTGTCCCACACAAATTCTGAAATGAGTAACACCTCATCTGAGGCAGCACTAGGTTTGTAGTGAAGCCAAAAATGGGCCTGTATTTCACCAAAAGACTACTTATTTGTAAAACCCAACTATTGGTCACAACAATTTGGTCACAAACATCCAAAGTCCAGGATGGATGCAGCTAGTGCTTTTGCCACTCAGAGCTGAGAAAACAGAGAAGGTTTGGTAGCCTGTCTGGTCTGTGTTGGATCGTCTTTTTGCTCAACATCTGCACTTTAGACCTTGCTGGTATGATGAAAAATCCACAATTCAGTCCACTACAGATTTTAGGATTTAGGCTAGAGCAAAGCTAGCAAGACTGCTTGTACCAAACACCATTTAAAAAAGCAACAGCTTTGATTTCCACTGTAAGGTACTCCATATCCTTCCAGTTACTTTTTTACATTAAGAACACAAGTGAGCAGGCTTAACAGATGAAGAGGTTGTAATATTTCTCAGCATATTTAAACACAGTTGGACTCCATTTGGCATTCTGGTGTTACCGCCTTTCCCTCTGCTATGCTTAACGTCCGCATGACTTTCTCTTGCCCCACTGCAGCTTAACAGCAGAAATATTCCTCCCAGACCTGCCCAGCACTTTCCAGCCTGAAGTGTGTTTCCCTTGTTCTTCCCAGCATGTTAATCTCTGCCCCATGGCCTGTTTGGGAACCATTTTATGGTCTCCATAGCACACTCAACATGGCAAATATTTAGCTGGAAGGAATTAACAGCAGTTAATCATTAATTCTTAATGGCTTTAATGTCATAATTAACAGCATCATCAATATGTAAATATGAATTAAAGCCAATAGTCTGGAGAGCAGCTAGGCCATAATAAAAGTATTTTGCTGTTTTAAACCATCACTGCGTGTTTAGGAACATGGAGGTGCAGAAAAGATCAGTACATACGTCTGAACTATATTTCAACAGCTGCACACTTTTTGTTTATATCATGCAGTTTAGTCCGTTAACTTCATACCCCATTTCAAAATGCAAACATCTTGCTGTGCCAAACAAAACAAGATTTGCTATTCTTTTTCCACACTAAGTAGTTACATCAACAGCTGCAACTATACAAAAACCAGTGACCTGTTTACACAGTTTCCCTCTGTACAGCAGTTTAACCAACTTGGCTGCTTAAAGGTCATATTTCTGCAACAGCTATGAGCCTCTGGTTTAAACTTAGCTGAGGTAGGAAGCTACTTCTAGTTACTACCTCCAGTAACATACGCTCACGCATTTGGCTGTCTTACTTTCATTCTGAATGGACAGTTGCTGGGATCACAGAAGAGCACAACTAAATAATCATGTTGACAGTTGCAGTAAAGGATGGGGAACCAACAACAAATTGACTTTCCCACCTACTGGAGTAGCACACGAAGAACTGCAACTTGGTGAAGGAGATTTGCTAGATGAGCTCTCTTCACATGTGGTGACACACCATACAAATAGCTAAATACAGTTCTCCGTTTGTAGGAAGAGCTCAATCTTGTTATTAGGGCACTGGCCTGGGTTAGGAGCAATTTCTTATTTCTTGCTGCACCAGCAACTCTCTCTGTTGTAGCCTAAGGCAGCTTACTCAGAGTCAAATTCTTGGATGTATTTAGGTGGTTTAAATCCATACATTTGTGTAGAACTTAATCGCCTACAAAGATTTAAATATGCTGACTGTTACCTTTTAGTTCCTCATCTGTAAAATGACAATACTTCCCTAACTTCACAGCTTCTATGAAATATTTTTGAGTGACTCAGATATTGTGACAAGACAAATACAGTAAGGAAGTTATCGTTTCAAAGAACCTCAACATCTCATAGTCACACTTTCTCCACTACCACCAAGTTACCTCCAAAAGCCGCACCCACTGTGCAGTAACTTTTGTTCAGTTTCTCATTAGAGACATTTAATAGCAGGGGAGTAGATTTTTCTGATAAGTGGCAGAATCATTAGCATCAGTGGATATGACACGCAGTTAGCTCAGCTGTTTCCACAGTGCACAGATAGCTGCAGTGCAGTCAAACCCCTGCTTAAATAGATTAGGTCACTCCCTGACTGAGAATTAGTTGCAAAAGGAGAGAAAGGGATGATATTATAACTGTGCAGTTTTACCTGCCAAACACCTACCTTTAAGCATCTGCAGCAAGGAAAGAATAAAAATAAACACAGTAGAAAGGTTAGTGTCCGTCTTTACAAAAGTCCTTTCTCTCTTAGGAAATGCCAACTTTAATAGGATTAGAGGAAAAGGGCAACCTTTGAGCTTTACCTGCTGTCTTTCAAACAATACAGGGGAAAAACAATTTTAAAAGGCTCTGGAATGCATGTCTTGTGGAAGAGGCAAAAGTCAAGAGGAGGAGTCTAGCATTTCCAAGAACGTCAGTCTCCTCATGCGGTACATTTTTATTTTCCTCCGATGGAAAAGAAGATCAAAATAGGCTGGGGAGGTAATTGGACTGCTCATATGGAAACCCTGACTAAAATGACATTAAAAAATGATACAGCTCAACACTTCTGATGGGATACTCAGCTTCCAAAATACTGACTGTAAAAAGGTCTTGCATAAGGTTGTTCATTCTTCCTCTACCTTCCAAGACTTACTTGTCCCCTTATTAAAGCTTTAAAAAAACCGAACAGAGGATTTTCCAAAGGTACAACTGGAACATAAACACTCCAGAAGTAGTTAGGATGAGTTAAACACATTTTCTCCTGATCTAGTCTTCAGATTTGTCCCTCTGAAGACAAGTTGTCAGTGTTGTCATCTGTACCAACAGAGACCCAGGTATTTAAAAATGGAAGAACTATTAATAGAAATGGCCCAGAGCTTCAGTCTAGACAAGGTATAGTCTAATAGTTTCGGTGTTCAAGCTTAGCTAAGCACAGACAGAGGGCAGACAAATGGGAATAAATTCAGCCCAAAATACTGTGCTTGCCCAGTAGATTTTAGCAGTCCTTCTTACACAGTTACTGCTTAATTGGGCAAACTCTACTTCCTCCCAGATTTACTTTAAAGATTTTGAGACCTCTTTAGCCACTGGCCAAACAGTGCTGCTGGAACAGAAAAGAAATTTACATGTGCCGTCAGCAGACATTGCAGTTACATTGCTTCACCTGACTGAAGACTAAATTATAATAAAGGTTACCTGGACTGGGTAGAATATTGCCTGGAGTGTAGGAAGCGTCTCTGTAAAATAGTGATCCCAGATTTCAGACAGGACATCAATGCGATCCTCACCTAGAGAAACAGGGATTGGGAGCAAAAGCTTTAGCAATAGGGACACTAAAACCAAGTTGATTTCTTTCCACTACTCTAATTCCCAAATAAGAGATACAAACCCACTCTTCACATTCACGATGTCTGTCCAAAACCAGACATCACTCAGCTAAGCTTTGCCTTAACTGACAGAGGCACAAGGCTGCAACCATAAATTTCTCTGCCGCTTACCGCAAAGAAGACAGCTCTGTGCAAAACGTGAGACCAATTCCAACAAAAGAGTGAAGCCCCTCTTCAACCAGATGCTTTAACTCCACAGCAAAGCTGTGTAATCTCACAGCTCACAGTTAGCGTGTTCAACTAGCATGGGAGCACAGATGAATCTGAAAACCAGCAGGTCACAACTGTTCTGCAGCAACTGAGTCAGGGAAACCATTTACAAGAGCTGAGCGTCCTCCAGCATCCTCCCACTCTCAAGCACAGACACATCAGTCCGGACCCTGACGAGCCACAAAGCCACCATGCTCCTCTCAAACATGGCACTTGGGAAGGTTCCCGAATGAAATCCACTTGTGGCCACCCCTCATAAGACTCTGACTCAAACAAACATCCCCAAATGTAAGTAGGTATTTAAAATGAAGGCAGACTAAGTAATGCAACTCATGATTCCCATAACAGGAATACAAATGTGGTCAAAATCCGATTATTAACAAAAAATTCTTGCTGAACATTATAGTTTGAATAGATATTTTAAATTATGCTCATAGGCTTGACTTACAGAACTGTGTGTTCCCCAGCATTTGGGCCCAAAACTTTTAAGTTTTTTAGGAGGTTTTTCCCATCCAAAAGGCCAAAGTTATACAATGTTTTCTCAAGTTTTAGAGACATTCCCCAGAAATTTCAGGTAAAAATACAAACCCAGGTTTAATAACGCAAGTTTCTGACAAAAGAATTTTCCAGGATAACCTTCCACAGAGTACCAGCTGGAGTTCACAAGCAGTCAAGACTCAAGGAGCAGTAATGGAAGACAGCTGCTCAAGAACGCTTTGAAGGCTCAGCCTCAAAGTGACTAAAGGCCCTACATGGGGAACTGGAACACATGTAAAATTGCAACTCAAGGAGTACTGAAGTGTTTTCCTCATCTGGAGACTTCCTCATGGGCTTTCACTGTGCTTGCCCATGGGTTGTGCTGCTTAGGACACGACCAGAGAGCAGAGAGCCAGCAGGACCAGCTCCTGCAGACATTTCCTGTCGAGCAGTGCCCACTGACAGCCACAAGAGGATTCAGAGGGAGGCTTCACCATGTCAGGTATGACTCCAGCTTCAAAACTGGAACTGCAGGCAAACGAGCACCTACCCAACACCCCTGTAACAGCTACCCATTACTAGAAACTGCCAACTGTAAGTGAAAAAGACAACAGGAAACAGACTAATTGAATGTTTAAATGTTTCCCTCCTCTGCCTCCTCCCCAGGACTGCAACAAACCTACACGTTATGAAAGAAAGTTGTCCATGAGTCATCTCCTGCAGAGATGCCTGCCTGCATGGGCAAAGAGGCTCCAGTGTCACTTCAGACTAGGGACTAGGCATAGGAAGAGGGTTTTGCTGCCTGCCTGTGAAACTTCATCTTAACCAAACTACTTGAGCAGCTGCAAATTACTCACAGGCAGCTCTCAGCTTATTACAGACTGGAACTCAATTTTCATAATGCTAAAACAGATATTGAAATCGTTTTATATGAAGACAGAAAACAAAACCTATGATAAGCTGCACAGCACTTGATCTGAAGAGCTGACAGCAGCAGGGAATGTACCCGTGTTCAGGAAAATGCACGAGTCTGCATTTTTCCCTCCCTTACAGGGCCAGTGTTGAAGAAGCATGCACCAAGCAGGAGGCTAGCAACAGCTCCTTCAGGGTCCGAGTCCTACAGCCTGCTGTCTGGGTGGAGAAGTTACTCGCTGAAGAATGGTGCGGAGGAATCCAGCACCAATTATGATGTGAGATTATAAGTGTCTATTGGCATTTAATGACCCAGATACAGCAGATGGGTGATTAGCAAGGGATCTTCCCTACAGGCTACAAAACTGTGTCAAATCAAACAGCAGCCTAGTTTTGAATAAAGACATGTGCTCTAGACAGCTTGCTCTGCTTGACCAAACTGTTAATAAACGTGACTAACTCCCCATAGATCCAACCCTGAGAGTAGCTGCGCCACGCTGGTCTTTGTCCACAGGCTCTGCAGTGGCAAGTACCCCACTTGTTTGAACAGAACTTCACATGTGATCAACTTCTTTCCTGAAGGATTTCATTCCCACCCAAGTGACTGCTTTTTCTTTAAATTTACACAAAGCCTGTTAGTTCAGCTCTCAAAAGCATGCCACCGTAACCAAAATCATGCTTACATCAAGCTGCAAATCTCATTGAGAAACAAAAGGCAGAAGGTAGCTTTCAGCAGTTTTGCAACAGGATCCACATCCAGCCCAGAATTGCTTTAAGGCCAAGTTCAACTGCCACATGAGACCCACGTTCCTGTTCTTGCGATGAAGATGCTGCTGGTGGGAGTGTTTCAGCTACGTGGCTATTCATATAGCCCGCCATCTCTTAAGCCTCACAAGGGCTGCAGTGCAACCTGGCTCCTGAGAGGTTGTGTGACACCCTAAGACAGTACCAGAAAGGTCTGTATGCTTTCCAGACATGCAAATCATGTTGTCTGACCAAACATCAAAGCACAGCTCCCGAAGTGGGTTTCTTTCTATACTTGCCTTCACACAGCTTAACCTTCTCCTCTATAAACAGCAAGCCTTTCGCAAGGAGCTGGTTCTGCCAAGAGAGAACAGAGAGAGACATGCATTTGCCTATTTTGAGATTTCAAATAAACATGGAAAAATAAAGTTTTTTCAGATGTTATCCACTTTGCATTCAGTTATCTAAAGTTTAGAAATATAGTAGTACTTTCTTACAGCACCACCACCAGACCTGGTCTCACTGTGAGTGCTGTACATTCATTAACCCCCCTCTTGTTCATTCAGACATGACAACACAACAGACACAGCAGATAGCTGAAACACTTGCCAGAAGTGGGAAGGAAGGACCTGTCCTGGGTAACAGGGAGGGAGTCAAGAAAATAAAATGGTTCTTAACATAAGAGTGCAGCCACATGTGCTATACCTCAGCCATATGATGGAGGGGATCAAAGGGCCAAATGCTACCAAAACGTCCCGCTCTCTTCTTCCTTTGCACTAGCTCAGTGTTTGCCTGACTCCACAGTTAGCCAGTTCAGCTCACTAACCCTTAGTTCTCTATTCCTACCTATTCTCTTTCTATGAGGCTGGGGTTTTTTGCTATATTGAGCAGTTGGATCATCTCAGTATGCAGTCTCAAGCTGCAGAAGAAGCAGCAGGAGACAGTCTTTCTAGATAACTATCATGGACCAGACAGATCAAGATATCGATGTGCCTGTTTGCAGTTCAGGGCATCTAAATGTCTGATAAGCTTTCTGTTCCAATTTCCCCAAACATAAGAATGGTGCAAAAACACCTACCTTTTTGTTCTCCCAACAGCACTAGAAGAATTAGTTATTCTGAAAGGCTTTGAGAATCCCAGAGAAAGGAGCTGATATCACCACATAACATGCTGTCTGTCTGAAAGGATTCAATATCAGGGTAGTGCACAATATTCAAATACCTCTCTCTGTCTCCCTCTCTCTCTCATGTGTTCATCCTCCAGCTTTTGTTTTTAATAGGTAACCAGGTCAAAGTTGCGCCTTTCAAGCTTCCATCAACTGAGGAGCAAGGCACTTCTTCCCTCCCAATGGACTCAATTACACCACTGCCTGGACACCACCATGGCCTCCTGATGAGTTGCTGTACCACACACCTGCCTTTGCACTGCTGCTCTGGATGATAGACCTGCCTCCTGTAACCATATACCAGGCTGGCTCTTAATGACACACACAAGCAGGTAACCGTTGTAAGCCACCGCAAGCAAATAGAGCAGCACACCTCTGCATCCTCCCTACAACAAGAAGCAATACTAAACTGGGCTACTGTTGAAGGGAATGAAAAGAAGGAAATGTTGCTCTGTGACATTCTCTGCTTGTACTTGTACTTCGCTTTCCAGAACAAAAGAAAAACTTGCTACTCGAGTCCTACTTGTTAGCATCAGACATCATTGAAACGCGTTGAAAAGGAAGGTCTCTTCCTTAAATTGCATGTAATCAAACAGACTCCAGAAGTCTTCTGCAAGTGGGTGGAGGCTGAGGGACTGAAGAGATCATCATACATCCTATCAGTAAGGAAATACTGTCCTGGTGGGGAATTTATATTCAGAAAGCTGTCAGGTAAGAAAATGCTGCTGAAATTAATATTAGGGGCTGAATTCAAGAAACTCCTTTTGCTTTGGAATCTCACCTCATGCAAGGTGAGCTCTGAGACCCTTTGGGGCTGAGTGCCACTGCAGTACCAGAGGTAATTTTTTCCATTGGCATCTTTGTCAATATCTCAGCAAAAAGGGCCTGGAAGAAAGAACAAGCCATACAAGCTCACCAGTCATCTCACGTGCTGTGAGTAGTAGGGGGAAGTTCATCAAAAGTTTCATCTCATATTTAGACAAGACTGTATGGACGTTGTCTTTTTCATGGTGTGAAGGAAGTGTGGTGTTATACAACAGAGAGGAAATGGGTACCTTTCCTTGGTTGTTGTCTCATCTCATGGCTACTTCATCCACATTAAAACATAAACTCATGTTTTGCTACACTGGCTTATTTGTCTTAAATGAGCCAGATGTAAGTACTTTTGAGACACTGCTTAAAAAAAAACTCAAAACCTGCATCCCCTAATGTGTATCCAGAGTTCAGTCACGACATAAGGAGAAACGGCCATCCAATTGACCAGTGATAAGCTCTGTTAGTAGCAATAACAGTTAAATATTGTATACTGCATACAAGGGAAAAATAATTAATGGTCATGCTCGTAATTAAGGTAATTTGGCCCTGCTAGCAGATGGCTTTTTTTCAGAATTAAACCCAAAAATATTTAGTTTATGGTCTTATTCACAAAATAATGTAGAATTCAGGTTCCTTTTAAATTAGTTACGCAACAAAACCAGAGCATTTTTGGAGCAACACATGGGATGAAACACATGGGATTTGAACCGCCCATCCAAGTCACAAGGTCACTTTGACCTTTACTAGCTCTAGCAGAGTGCAAAAGCAATCCTATCCATGCAGTACAGTCAAGCTATAAACAACTCTACTATTAAACAATCCTAGGAATTTCAGCACAGGAATCAGAGCTGACTTCAACAGTCTTGTTCGTCAGAGGAACATGCTAAAATTGCTCTTTGGCACACAGGTGACCATGTGGAAACAGGAACCCAAAGCACTTTTGCATGTGACCTTCTGAACCCACTCACAAACAGTGTACAAATGACTCTCATCCACTGCACTTGAAAAGCTGTGGATGCAACAGGTAAAAAGCAGAGCTCTCTGGCAACACTGCAGACAGCAGAGCAGCTGCTTCTAGGCCTCACGTAGCACGCGGGTGTCAGTTTAGGAGGATATGCTTTGGTCTTTGCTGACTCCTTCCACGACACAGGTGCCTACACGGGTTAGTAGTAGTGGAGGGACATCCAGCAGGGGCCTGCTGAGGGCCTGGCAGCTCATGCCACCTCCGTGACCCGTGGTATCTCACCCTGCTTGCAATAGCTTACTCAGTCTCAGCCAAAAAGCCATACATTTATTCTGGAAAAAAAAGTCCACTTTCTGCCATTTTTTGGACTCAAATTCACCCCAGTAAAACAATTTAATTCTTTTTCCTGCAGAAGCCTATTTTCTGGTTTATTCATCGCCACCAACATGACAAAAGGCTATCAAAGGAAGCTGTAGGGAGTGAAGGGAACTAGTCAGTGAGAAATTTTTAATGGCTGGGGGTACTTTGTCTAGGGCACAGTCCTCAGTTAGGGTGAGTGAGAGAAAGAGAAAGCCAGAGTTCCCAGCAGAGCACAGGAGGAACGAGGCTGCCAAAGGATGGGTAAGCTGCAAAAAGAACATGCCTGGGACACACTTTTGACCTGAGCAATGATAATAACAATTAGCAAGTTGGATAAATAAGTTCACATAACAAAAAAAAAAATCCTGCAACCTTTCCAAACATTGTTATCAACTAAAGGAAGGTGACTATTTTGCAAGGATTCTTTAACAGAAATATAGGTTTTGGAGGGAAATACTAAGTTGTTGGGATCTCCATTCAAATTTTAGATTTGTTCAGCGGAAATAAATGAATACACATGTCAGGCTCTGGATTAACAACAAAAAAAAGACTTTCAAGGAAATAAAAATGTGAAAAAGAAGGAAGAAATCTGGAATGGAAAAAATTACAAGGGGGAAAAAAAATGAAGCCCACTTACACTGTAAATATGTTTCTGTCTGAACAATAAGATCATGTTTGAAGTGATATTGCATTTTAATCCTTCCGAATGCTTTCCTTGTATTAATAAAGTACTTCAATTCTTTATTTTTTAACCGATAGCTCAAGGTAATTACCTCTCCTATATATTGCATGGAAAAATTACAGCTGGTCTTTAATACTGTGTTATTTTAAATTTATATATAATTAAAAATTATATACACATATATATATATGAGGTTGTCATACTTATTTTCTTGTGTTTCTCAAGAAATACAAATTCCTTCTCTATCTGCACTAGAACATTAGGTTTCAATTTATATATGCTTCCTGAGCACTGTGGACACAATTTTCCAGCTACTTTGCTTATAAGTTAGTATTATTGATGCTTTCTACTTTCAGAGATTTCTTTTGTATTTTACAGCTATGTCAGCAAACAAAATACGCATTCGTACACCTTTATGGGCAGCACAGTTCTATCTATTAAAAATAGATATATTAATCATTACCCTGTAGTAAATAATTTATAATGCTCTTACAAATGCATTATCAGTAATTCCATGTGCTAAGTAGATTGCATCATCTCATTCTTAAGGTATCTAAAAAAAAAAAAGCTTAGCTTCATATAGTTACTGCAGATGTTTCAATTATCCTCTCAGATTTTCGCTTTTCTTGTTGAAGAGAGAGACTTTAAAAAAAAAAACAAAACCAAACAACAACAGTTCATTTCCCTTCTCTCTATCTTAAAAATATCTGGAAATTTTACTTACCTGTCTTTTCTGCTACAGTCACAGACTTAGAAATGGATTCAATCCGAACGTTACCCTCTGAGATCAAGCCAGACAGGTAAATTTTCATTAAAAAATCCTATAGGGTTCAGGGTTTGCTGACAAATCAATACCATCTAATAAATGCAGCAAGCAAGACCAGATAAAGACTCATACCAAGTGAGATTGAAGGGCGCATTTATTTGAAAAAGTTCAGCTGCCACCTTCCGCCTCTTTGCAATGACAGCTGAACTGGGTGCTTGGGGAGGCAGTTATTCCCTCCCCTCCCCAAATCAGCTTTCCCTGGATCCCCAGGGTGAAGTCCTCATGCTGCTGTTGGGACACCACAGGCTGCTATACACTCATTGCGGGTGTTGCAAACCTGCCCTTTCTCTCACTACAGTGAAGCGTGCACTGCAGAGAAACAAAAGCCCCAAGTCAAACCCCACATGTACGTGCAGTTGAGAAATTTGGGGAGAGATGTTTTGCAGCAGAGAGACGTGAAGTTGTGAAATCTCACAGGTTGAAAACACCCTACTTTTCTCAGTGGAGAAAACCACAATAGCTGCTTCAGGTATCGCACCAAGAAGTGCAACTAACACAAAGCCTTTAAGTAAGTTTTCAAATGCCCTGAGTTTTGGAAGACAGGATTCAAAGCTCCAGAAAAATCACTTTTCATTTTTTATGCGGCAAAGACCCTCCCATAACGTGTGTGTGCTCACTGCTCTTGCGAAGTAAGCTGTGCTGAAATCATTGAGAATAAAAAAAAAAATCTGAAGGCAGTCACATGTCATGCTGTAAAACATAGTCACTTTCCAGGTAGTTACCTCTTTTTCCCGGCACTGATATTTTCCCCTTCCCCTCCTCTGTTAGAGAAATTGAGGCGAGTTTCTCCATCCATACCCACACGAGCAATTGGAATTCCCACAGCACAATGACTGAAGGTGAAAGCTGTCCCAGGAGCAACAGCTGGGTCTCCTCTATCAAACCAGCAGTGCCAGCAATGCCAGGCACATTCTCCCTTGCTCCACCTTGTCAGGAGCTGGTCATCCCCAACAGGGGCCATGGAGACCCTTCCTGTGTGGGCTTCCACGATGCTCCAGGCAAAATGGTACACATCTGACTTTGCCAGGGGCAAATTAGGTGTTGCCTGTCGAGAGCACTCTGCCAACAGTGTGGTCACAGTGACGGTCTCCAGGCAGAACCAACAGGAAGGATTTTGGGTCAATAGCCCTGCCACTAGCACAGCTTGCTCTGCTGTGGATAGTACATTCAAGCAGAAAGATGGCGAAAAGCAGCTAAGTAGTTTTGGCAGCAGCTCCACAGAAAACATCAAGGAGGCTCAAGCCATCACAGGTGACTTCATATCTCATCTGAAAGCCATATCCCTGCAGCGTAGCAAGGCACAAAGGAATTCTTCTGCTCATCAAAAAATATTGCTATTTCCCAATAAACCACTACTCTTGGGGGGGGAGGCAGGGGAGGAAGTTTACAGGAACACATATTTAATTACAGACATTAAGCCACATTAAAATTAACAGATTAATACCAGTTCATCAAACAGAAACATAGCTTGGAACAGGAGTAAAATGATCCAGAGCAAATTCAAAATAATTGACCCCATTTTACTGGGTGAAAAAATCAGTTATTCTTCTACACATTACAGCATTTCTTAAATGCAGCCCCCGCCTCCTGGCCAACTGAGGCTTTGTGTTAAATCACACTTTTACAGGCTCTACAGGCACATAGCCGTTGTTTCTTGGATAATCCAATGTTAATTTGAGAAAAAAAGCATCACTCAAACTTACTTGGCAAGTATTTTCTATGAAGTTATTGCCAGTTGCACACAAACACCTACCTACTTCTTAGTAGTGTTTCACAAAATACAAATCTGTGTGAGCTGCAGCACCTCATACCTAGACCATCCCCTCCCATCCTTTTAATTTCTCTAGAAAGAGCGGAAATAGTGACAGAAGCAGAGAGATCATTTCAGTCCTACATAGAGAACAAATTGCAAGATAAATATGAAATAACATCCTAAAATGACTCTTCTAGAGACAGCCTTGTTTAAAACAGATAAAAAAGAAAGCCCACATAAAGAGAGAAAGTGAGGCAGGGAGAGTAAGAAGGAGAGCAGACCAGGCAGACGGAGTAGGCAGCACTGCTATAGCCTCGACCACCGGGTGCCAGTGAGGCAGCAGCTATGGGAAAGCCCCACGGCCGGGACCGGCTCTGCACTAACGAGCCCTGCTTAGCCAGGGCATGGCACGCCAACCCACACTACACTTTCAGCGATAGCAACCAGGCACCATTTCAAGTGAATCATGCATGTCTACAGAGCCGATGCATGCATGGCCTGAAAGCAGGTCTCCCTGCTGCCTTTGCCACCCAGGACTAGGTCCTCGGCTCGGCTCACAGGAACAGGGCTCAGCTGCTGGGTAACCCCATCCATGATAACGAAGCTGGGCAGTTGCCATGGAGTCTCTGGAGCTGCTCCATGAAAGCTCAGTCCTAGAAAGTGACAGATGAAGCAGAAGTAATTAGCTGACCTGCATCAACAGGGTTTCCCAGCCAGAGAGGACAGAAATACAATAATAAAGTCCAGCTTGACCCAAAAGAGTATTGCAGACATACAGCTGAGCTCTGCAAATCACACGTGTGAATTCTCTCCCCCTTGTGCGGTGGCCAAGCTGCCGCAGCCCCTGTCAGCAGGCATGAGACATCACTTGGCCAAAGAGCTAGCTCTGCCTTTAGCTAGCAATAACCATCGCTCCAATAAACTACACAACAATTTCCTTGCCTTGCTATGAAACAGGTAGACGTAGAAATCTGGCGCCAAGGAAAGTAATGTCACACGCACCAGGTTTTTCTCTTTGACTAAGCAGGAGAGAGGGACAGATGACATTTTCAGCTGTTAGCATGGCTTTACAAAGCAGCCTTTCAAAGGCTGCAACCATCACGAGAGTTGCTGAATAGGCGGGAGTCCCAGAAAGACATGCAGCAGGGACTTTATGGTGCCACAGTAAAGGGAGGAGTGCACGTTGTCCCCTACCACCACAGCCGCCTTGACCAGCTGGCTAACCTACAGCGAGAGGGACTCTGACCACAGTAAGGTTCACAAGTCCCACTTCTGACCGCTATAAAGGGAGAGAACAAGATCAATTTTGGCTTGGATCCAGGCTTGCCTCGTCGCTGCTGCTGCTTACTGTCATAGCTAGCCATTATCATCTTGCTATTTTGACTGTGCTCAACTCCCCGGCAACATGGGTGCTCACACATTGCAGTTTCAATTGTTTTGCATACACACAGAAAGCCAGGCTTAATTCTGAGTCAGGACTTGTTGCCTCTCATGGCTCTCCACTGCAGCAGGCTGGAAATTGTGTAACAGCTTTGCTTCTGGTTTTAAGACATCAAAGTTTCATTGGATTAAATGAGGAAATACAGTCCACTCGCCATCCCTCATCTACCAGCTCTGGCAGCGCAAGCAGTAGATGTCAAGCTGGAGAGGTGTCAACTTTGGGCATCATCCATTTGCAGCCCATGGATGCTGGGAGACGTTACAGTGCCTGGGAAGGGATCGTGACTCTCCGCCTTGGGAGCAGACAGTTTGGAGTTAATTTGCATAAACTGGGCAGTTCTGCTAAAGTGGTTAGCTGTGAAATAGCTAGCATTTCCATTTTCCACCATGAGTTTCAAGATTAACAAGCCCCTGGAGAGTGAAAAGAAACAGTTCATCCTTTCCAAAGGTTTTGTTTCAGGCTGTTTGCAGAATCAGAAAGATAATGCATCAATTTATCAACACTCACTAGTTTTGTATTTCAAATATTTTCTCCACAACCACGAGGGTCAGACAGCATGAAAATGAAAGGAGCTCATTTGAAAAATCTTACAGCTGCCCCAGAGAAGTCCCAATTGCCAATACACTGTTCCCCCAAATCCCAGCCTCTTACCTTCCATGGTCATAGGATTCCTCCCTGTTGTGGTTCAGCTGACCACCAGAGAACTAACCCAGCAGTGAGAGCAGATGGAGCCCTGCTGGGTTACTGAGCAGAAGGTACAAAGTGCCCTTTTTCAGCAGCAGGAAACTATCAGATCAGTTCATGGGCAAAGTCAGAAAGTCAGTACTGGAAAACCTGGAGCATGAAGAATTGCTTTAAAGCAGACATGCAGCAAATATTACGAGTCCCAACTATCTGGCATTTACAGTCAGACTCCAGTCCAAGGAGATGGCTTGTATATATAATAGGGCTGCTAAAGCAGCAGATTTATAAACACAAATCTCCTTCAGAATGAAACATCTGAGTTCCCACTGAAACCCTTACGGGAATTACATTTCTCTTTCAAATACAAAACAGACTCAATAACTCTGGTATGATGACAATTTGGTAGCAGACAAAGACTGCCTAAACCCCATCCGTTTCTTAAACATTCCTTCAGCAACTTCAGGAACTAAAAACTGGTAATTTTTATGAGTGTTGGTGAAAAAGACTCGTGAGTAATCAAGTCAAGTTGATCACAAAGGTAGATTCGTCTCACTATAAAAGCTCTGCTCCATTTTAGTCTTAAACAGTGCTTAGAAAAATTGTGTGTGTGTGTGTGTATAAAATATATGTAATGTAAGAGCCAGAACTCTTAAAACAATGGAAAATTTAATGTAAGAATTGTCTTAGTAGCTCCTGTTACAAGGGTTGCGGCATAAGAAATGGAAAGCATTTAAGTCAATTTACCACATGTCAATATTACATGGTGCAGTTAGTTGCTGCTGGGATATTTAAAATTGCCTAGTTACACACAAGAGCAGATCCTTCAAGGTCCACTTCAATCTAAGAGAACAGTAAACTTGCTTCTCAGGATAGCTTTCAGTGGGCTTTAATAGATACAGGAGTAAGTCACTGCCAAATGATGCACTTCAACTCCACTCCCCATTCTGGTGACCTGCCCCCATCACCTCCCCGTGGTGTGCACAACAGGTCAAAGGAAGTAGTTGAATACTTTATTTTTTCTTTCAAGGATATTTTTCAGCCAAATCAGCAGCCTGATTCAACTCTGCTCATTTTGGCGGGAGCAGTATTGCTGTAAATCAGCTGGCATCAGCAGTGAAGCTGAACCCACAGACAAATGAAATAATGTTGTCAGCCCTTCTTTGGCACATGAATAATCTTTCCCCGCACTACAGCCGGAGGATTTTTGAGTAAAGACATTTAGGAGGGAGCAGTAACTTTTATCACTGCCATGTGCTGTCAGTCTAGAATCAGAAATAAGTCTGCATCTTAGCTCAGAGTGGGGAAAAAAGCTCATTTCCTACAATAGCCTTTATCTCACACTTTGTCTTGTGGCTTGTCAGCACCAAGAGTTTTACTTCAGGCTAAGTTTGACGGATGCCAAGTTATTCTTTTTAACATTGAGCAAAAAAAAAAATCTCAGAAATTAAATTTGATCCCCAGTGGCTTCAGTGGTAGAACAGCAGCTGCAGGTGAACTAGTACATATACGCTGAGGTATTTGCACAAGTGTGAACAGACAGACAGAAAAACAAACTCAGAGGTCGGCGCAGCCAAGCCCTTCCACTGCACATTCTCCGAGGCAAAGGCCACAACTCTCTCAGCAGTAGTGCAGTGCTGAGTACCTGCATTGCAATTGTGACCTGTGGCTGATGTAATATAGCCCTGCCATTAGGGTGAAAGAGCACATTTTTTGCTCCTGCTTTTGCAGAAAACAGTGCTGGTGATCAGATCCTTCTCCCAGGGCAAGATCAGATGCCCTTGGCTTGCTAAGACAGACGCAAGACAGATATCCAGCCTCCAGCAATGAGCAGGCTGTAGTCTAAGCAGTCTCTTCAGTCATCAGCTTTACTACTAAGAGCTCTAAGGAGTCTCAGGAATACCACTCGCCCCAGCATGACTATGACAGGCTTCAGGTTTACAGTCTAGAGGAAGAGAACAACACATCCAAACCCCAGCACTGGGAGCCATCCGGTCCCCAGCAGTCATCAGCTCTTCTTGCACAGCGACACGATGCAGCTGTGTCTTACTCAACACTGGAACCCACCCAGGCCTCTTTCAGTGCATTCTGAATTTTCAAAACCAGATAACAGTCATACGTCACCACCTCACATCCCTCAGGACTGAGCTCAGCTCCATGCTCCGTTCAGCCTTATGGGTGCATGAAGTTGCCTCTGGACATTTTCTGCTTATTCCAGCCTTGCACACCATGCCTAACACTGTAGCACCTGGGTATCTGATCAAGACCTGTCAAATTTCAATTCGCCACATATATATTTAGTTGCAAACTTTCATCTGCCTGTTTTTAAATTAGCAGGAGCAGCAGCAGATTTCCACTTAAGCCAGGCAGTTTGCACTAAGGGCTCACAGCCTTTCTGCTGGGCTGACACGAGACCCCACTCACAGTCTAGGAAATGTCCCAACAGCTGCCTCTTTCCAATAAACGACTTATGCAGATAGTGTCTAAAGTGAAACCCTTGAGACGGGAGTTTGCTTCTCACTTGATAGTACAGTGTGGGCTGGGGTTTTTTAAGTCATGTAATCTAATACTGATAAGAAACAACACCAGCCTTTTTTTTCCCCTTTCTGAGCCATTAGCAAAGTACACAGTAGCATCAGCCACTTCAGAAAGTACTGAAATTTTCTCTCTCTTTCTCACTCTCTCTCAAAGGGAAGAAAACCCACTTCTTTTCAGCATCCACCCTCTTTTTTAATCAACACTACACTGAACAACTCACAACACCAAAAGCCATCAGTGCTCTCTCAAAATCATCCAACACACTTTCATGTGGTTACAGTTGGACCTCTGTGTATCTGGACAGTATCAGCAAAAGGCAGTAACACTTATTCACATTTATGATTGATCAGGTCTTCCTGCGTCCTTCTTCTTTCACTTTTTGGCAGGTTGTATTTATATTTGTGGGACTAAAAGGCAAACAGTACCCAGGTTGATTTCCTGCTGATAGGGACTTCCTTCTCTGTCCCCACTAAAACAGACAGCCATTATCTTTTCTCTTCCCCTTTGCTGGTGCCTGTTGTAGAAAACCTACTCCTGAATTCTCTATACTAGAGAAATAGGGTGACAAAAGCTATAAAAATGTATCCCATCTTACTTAAAAAGTTCAAGTGAATTCTTCTTGACCTTGCCAGGCTACAAGCATCATTTCTTAAATGCAAAGGAAGATTATCCTTAATTTACCACATACACTCATAAATGTGATTACTCCCAAGGCTGTATGGCCCACATTAAAAAAGTCCAGTACCTCCATCACCTTCTATAGCAAAACAAACATGAAACTTGTAGGCTACGTGCATGTAAAAAGGGGCCTTGATTTTTTTATAGGCTAAAAAGCTGAAGAGAGCAAACTTCAAAATAAAGCAAGCAAATAATGTAATACCTGAAAGTAATCTGTGATGAAGGATCCAAGTTCACTCTTCAGCAGCCGTCTGTAGACAGAAGGAATGCAGCCATGAAGTAACAGCCATTGCTGGTCATTTCTTACAGGTATATCCGCACTTTACTACCAGTCATTCCAAAGAAACATGAGTATATGTGAATGTGTCATTTTGGCCACAGCTAGATTTCTTTTACATTTAGGTATATATTCTACAAATGCCCACAAAGGTTATTCTCAAATTATGAAGGAATGAAACAGTTTCCCTGAAGTCCTCTATTTATAAGCCATGCAGCTAGAACAATCAAAAAAAAAAAAAAAACATTTACTCCCCTGAATGCACAGAAAGTTGGGGAGACAATTTGAAGTTATTTAGTTTGAAATTCATCATTTTTTCTGCTTTTTGTTTAAAAAAAAGATGCCTTTAATTTCACTGAAAATAGCATATCTCCCTAATGTTGTTCTTCCTTTTCTCTTGGAAGCAGAAGGTGGAAAAATAAGGAGAGGAGCAATGAAGTAAACAAACAAGCAGAAGCTGCGGCTTCTCCATGACTACCGCATTAAAAAAAAAAAAAAAGGAATATTTTTCAAGAAAGATATTCTAGAAATTTAACAAAAGGTGTTTTAAATACAGGCAGGCAGAAACCACTCCAAACAAGAATTTCTGATAAAAACTGTTGGATTTTAAACCAGGCTGTAATAAAAGTTTTAAATTCTAATACATATTTATATTTCAAAACCCCAATATAAAAATCAGGATTGTTTTACATCAGAAGAAACATTAAAAAAAAAATCAACTCTCAAAGTTCAGAGTATTTGCACTTTCAGCTTTCAGTGACTGTAACCATAAGCTCTGTAGCAGTAAATTCTGTCTAGAATTTAAAAGGCACACAACACTTTCCATTGCAAAACCTTGCATTTTTTTTTTCTGTTCTAAGAGTTTTGCTTCTCACCAACGTGAAGTATAATCAAGAGTGCTCAAAAAATGGCATTTGAATCAGTGACCACCCAGTTCTCAGGCTGGGTTGTTACTAACAAACCGCACCACTTTTTCCTAATCTTTACTGAAAGTTGATTTTGACAGCAACCTTACTCTGTAACTGTTTTGTTTCTACATATATTCGCATGCCAACATGCCTTTACTCTCTCTCTCAGAGTGGTTATATTCACCCCGCCCATCTCAAAGCACATTTCTATTTCTATGAGATTGATAAACCAGATAAGTCTTTGGGGGCCTATTTGCCACAAGCTCTTCCACCAGCTTCAGCAGAATCCAGGGTGCTCTCCACCAGCTGATTGAGAAGCCGAAGGCAGGACTTGACCTCACACAGGTAGACCAGCAACCCGAGGCTTGCACCCTAGGGAGAACTCTCAAGGGAGGGGTCTCCTCCTAATCACAGCCAGGTCACCTCCTGCTTCCTGAAATCCCATCTCCCCAAAGGCATTTCTTACATTTCCTCTTGCTGTGACAACTGACTTTCAGAGCAGTAAAAAAAAAAAGTATCCAGTGAGATGATATCAAATCACAGCAAGATAAAAACTTGGTGGCAGCAATCCAGAGCAAAATGTTGCCACCTGCACATCTCCTGGTCCTGTCATTACCGTACTCCTTCAAAACTCTTCTGCGTTTCCCACTGTCAAATAGCTAAGTGCTGAGCAGAATCTGTGAGTCTCTTAAAGCACTGCACTGGCTAACTTCCAGCAAGGAGCTGAATGGAGAGCTACAAGCAAGGAAAACGCACCAGCTTGACCCAATGGCACACAGGAGTTGGCCATCTGACAGGTTGGGCGTTTTGCCCAGTGTCAAGCTAGAGATTCACCTTGTGCACAGAGAGCTAACACATTGTGTTGGGAGCTACATCAAAAGTCACAGGTGAGAGACTGCAGGTTTGCATACAAACATACACACAGATGTATGTCCTTTGCTCCTTAGATGGACATTAATGAGTTACTTGAACATTAAAGTGGTCTATTTAGAGAATGACATTTGGAAATGTAACCAATGCTCAGGGCACCTGCAGGAACATTAATCATGTATTTCAAGGTGAGGGCTTCCAAGTGCTGCCTGGGAATGCCTGTCCATGGAAGAGGGCATTTCCCCTCCCACCATCAGCACTGCTTACAAAGCACACACAGTTCACAAAGAATTTCCTGCTCTTCACCCAGCTCTAGACAGTCTAGATCCACTTCAGCAACCAACATGAAGAGAGCATGGTCCAGCCACCGCGGCCAAGCCCAGGCAACATGGCTATTCTGCCCACCATACTTCCTCCCCACAAGGCTGGGAAGGAGCACCTGCTTGCACTGGGAAGGGAAAGCAGGCTGCAGCCACTGCAGCAGGCAACAGCCTGGCAGACGATTCACAAAACCCAAAGTCTGCCAAAAGGCTGTGGGTTATGGTATTTCCAAAGTCTTATGACATTTGTTTTTTCTTTTCACATACAGAAATACTCATCCCATGGAGAATTAAGACTGTTCCAAGTACTTAAACCTAACTTGAAGACTTCTGACCTGAGCACACTAAAATACCATTAAAGCATGAGACACTGCCCTCACTCAGCTCTCAAAAGGAATTATATTAAACTTTCCCCTTTGGGATCAGACCAAGTAGCACAGAGTCTTGCGCCCTGCAAGCTGCATTTATTTTGAAAGTAGGGAAAGGGGTGGTTTAGACTGCTGCTTAGTATATGCTTACCCTAAATTGCCATTTGAATCTTGGCACTCAGGAAAAATGCAATAGGGATGAGGGGGGAGCATATAAAAGGAGAAGTGGAGTCCTATAGGACAGCATTCATGATGAATGAATATGGATGTAGTGGGAAAGGGAGGAGGAACTACATCCATGAGCTAGGAGCATGCCCCTCTTAGCAGCACTTGGAACCAAGGCAAGAGTACATTGCTATTTACCTACACTACAGTCCTATCTATTGCTAACCAAACTTTCCAAATAATCAGAATGAAACCACAGACAATCATGAAACCTGCTTTAATAAAAAATTATACTTTTAATCATCACTGGCATCAGTGTTGGAAAATGCTTGTTAGGCTTTTAGGTTTTTTATCTTCAGGGTTTGTATTTTCACGTCTTGCTCTGCAATTACCGTGTGAAGATTAGGCTTTTAAATGAAATGCTGTGTTTTGCTTTCATTTTATACACTCTATGGTTCTGAGAAGCTTGGGTTTAGAAAACAGATGTTACTACCATCACGAATGCCCTGATAAAAATTTGTAAAAAGTAGCCAGAAGAGGTAAACTCCCTAGGAGGCAACAAAGTCCTTATAATCTAAGACAAGACACATCCTGTCCTTGTCAAGGCTACACATCCACACAAGTCAGAGAAACGAAGTGCCCCATGCCATTCACTCCATCCAATAGCAAAAAAGAAGTTAGTCTGAAATCCCAAAGCTGTGCTTATGTTTCCTTCGATCCCTGCTCCTCCCACCAATATCGTCTAACTGCAGTTCTGTAGGGGAACAAAATCAAGCAAACACCAAACAAGCAGCAACAGAAATCCCTTTTCATGCATTTCAGCAACTTACCTGATATTTTCATTGAGGGTGTAAAGTTCATTGCTCTGCAAGCCTCCCCCTTTGAACACATTTATCACTGCTGTTTGAACACTGCCAACAAAGAAATGATACAGTACAACATCCATAAATAACAGCCACCAGTATGATTTAACACAGAGCTCAATGTGAGCTAGCTGCCAAAAGTTAAGTGGTTATAATGGGGTAGAGAGGTTAATTGCACTTAAATGCTTCCACTCTTTCTCCTCTGGAAATTACCACTCCAATTTACCTACATCTCTCATGGGAGACAGAGCAGAACCAACTGCAAGTTGTGCCTAGAGTAAGCAAGGGAAAGTTGTTACAGGGACACTGTTCACAAAGAACATGTTCACACTAGATATACCTTTAACGCAACTGTTTTGGGGATCTCTGCTGTGTGGTGCAGGCTAGTTGCTATGAGGAGACATAGACTTCTGGCAATGTCTGCCAAACACACCACATTGCATTATCCAGTGATGCTAGCAGGACCCACCCAATCTGCAGCGTCTGGCAGGACCCTGGCTGTGCTGGAAGGCATTCTGCAGACAACATCACCTCAGTCAGACCCATCTTTAAGGCCTGTTACTGCTTGTAAGATGCTGTTGGAGGATCTTCTAACTCATACTTCTCTCACCAGCAGAGACGAAGTCATAAAGTGACTGCATACAAGATGGTTTAGCAGGACTAAAGAATTGCCATGTAACAAAAGGAGGTGTCATTCTCTCAATGGGCATTCCCTTCTGTGGGCCAGTTATGGCACTTGCATGCTTCACAGACCTCAGCTCACTATCCTGGCACGAAACTGCAGTGTTTTTGCCAGGATACTTTTGTGTAACATTAGTAAACTGAGCAAAGTCAGCAAGAGAAAGGGGTCTGCAGAGCACAGAGCTGGTGCAAGGTGGCAGAAGGGAAGGTGGGAACAGCCACTTTTGGTAGCAGCAGACCATTAGATCACATCAGGACATCTCACTCTTCACCCTACACATTGTTTTTCCAGTTGCCATTGCGGCATGACACGCACTGCAGACAGGATTCAGCTGTCAATAGGAAATGCTGGTAGAAGCCACAAGCTTAGCAGTTGTCAGAGGAACTTGACTGTGGTAAAAGCTTCATAATATGCAAATAAATGTCTGTTGTGCATTAAGAAACTGGCCTTTATTACAGTACTAGGAATATGTTTTCCTAAATGGAACTTAAAAGATGCAACTATTAACAAAGAACAGTTCTGTTTTACTTCAAGACAGTACCTCTGAACAAAGTTGGCCAAAACCAAAGCTGAACACTATTAGGTCTAATTTTTTCACCTCCATGGAGGCTTTCAATACCGGCAAAGCTTGGGCATGCCAAAAATTCATGCGTGCTTATAAACAGACAAGCTTAGCCATAAATGCTCTGAAGCACAAAGATCAGACACTCACAGCCCTTATTGTGGGGCTGCTGCAGGGTGAGAGCTCAGCCCAGGTGGGTCCTGCTCACCTGTTCCAGGCAGAGTTGGAGCTGAGCTGCAGAGCCTGCCGAGCTGCCTGGAACCGCGGCAGGTCACTGAGGACTGGGGAGCTCATGAAGCGAGGTCGGGGCCTTCTGAACGAACCCATCTTGTGGATCTGGAGAGCAAATAATGGAGCTACGGTGAACCCTCCAGTCATAGGGTCAGGTGGAGTGGAGCAGAGCCGTCAGAAAGTCTCTTCTCTTGAAGGTCCAAGAGTCAATCTCAGTGATGTCAACGAGTCTTCAAACCTAAGGACTCAGACTGCAGCAAAAGCAAAGAGTCAGCCTTGGACTAGCAGTTCTCCACAGCATCGGGTTGTGACATGGACATGCATTGCAAGACCATGAAGGAATTGAAGCAGTCCCACAAAGCGAAGAGAAAGGAAAAGAACAAGACAGAGAAGGGAAGGGTATCCTATCCTATTAACAGTAACTTTGGGCAAATCTTCTGGAATTCTTCAACAGCAGCCCCCTTTCCTATCCTGCCCCTTAAATAATGATGCAACACAGCCAGCCAGAAATACAAGCATGGTCTTTCTTTCCATTTCAATTAGCAGAGATGCAAGAACAGAAGTGCCTAAAGTCTTTTGCCAGAGACACTTTACAAATACCTTTAAATACATTTAGCCGTTCAGCCTGTATAAAATAGTAGAAACTGGAGAAAGAGAAAAGAAAACTATTTCACCAGAAAGGAACAAAAGATTAACAATGGAAGAAAAGATGAACAAAGACAATGCTCTTTTTTTTTTTTGAGAAGTGTTGTGCAAGTGAATAAACCCACTTGTTATCAGTCCATTACAAAAAGGATACAATAGGGACCTTCTGCAAAAGCGGTCTGACAACGAGATATTTTGAGGGTAAGCAGGACTTTTATGTTTGTTTTGTTTTCTACAGAATGAGAAGTAATTGCTAGGCAAAATAAAAAATGCTCGTATTTTCCACTCTGATCATCATCTCCATATAGATGAATATGTAGCCCCAAGTAAACCACAGAAACAGAAGAAGTTAGCTCGGATAAAAACCACAAAAAATTTTGGCAAAGCTTCTGTACTTCAAAACCTTCCCACTTCAGATGAATACAAGCAGTAGATGTAGATGGCAGATTGGAGAATGGAGATGTGGGAGAAAGGAGAGAAGAGGGGAAAAAAAAAAGCAAACTAAAAAGTTGTGTAACTGAACTGCACACAAAAGATGTCAAGCAAAATTTTCTCTTTTCCGCTACATTTTCAGCATGAGGTGAAAAGAGCCAAAGAAATGTGCATCTGCACAGTGATTCTAATTTGACTAATGCTCAGCTTCAGGAAACTCTTTCGACTCCCCAGATCATAATTAACTCTTTTACATGTAAGAGAACAGCTTTCTTCCCAGCCAGCCAGCCCCATTTCACTCTGAGCCCACTTTGCTACCCCGCCTCCGCATGGCCTTGTCAGATTCTGATCAACCACCCTGAAGCCCTCGCAAGCTTTTGCTGTGCCACAGACACCACGTGCCCTGCCACCGATGAACTTAAAGGAGAAAACACAGAGAAAAAACCTAATTTTTTAGGCACTGAAACATTCAGTACTATCATTCTTGGTGCTATTCAAGAAATAAATACGGTTGTTATTCCCCCACAAGCTAAATAGAGTTTTCACAGATCTTTGTGGAAATGGAACATAGATACAAGTGCCACTTTTTTCTGTCTTTAGACAAGTCCTGGCTGGTTTTAGAGATGACAAAGCCCAGACAGTCTTTCATGACATAAGCTTAGCCTTGACTGCTGTTGCTTGAAAGTGCAGAAACCTGTTGATTCTGTAGCTACTCTGTTCCAATTAAAAAAAAAAAAGTCATAACTTTTAGAAATTAAGAATAAATGTAAACTATTACAACCAAGGCAGCAGGGTCTTCTGTGTGCATTCAGAAATAACAGATCATTTGACCTTGCCCACACATTTTCAATCTGCCAGCGATTTCCCTATTGGTAATTGTAACCACATCAGAAGTCATCAGAGGAATAAAGCTACAGCACCTTGGAGAGCTGAGGGCAGGCTTTTCTCACAACATACCGAAAGGTGTCTGGGGGGCAAAGCATAAGTATAACGGACGTTTCTGTTGCAGAACAAGCGGTTGTGCCAATGTTTGTCATCTCCAAGTTCCAAAGCTGACAGCATGAGGGGCTGAAGGAGTGACAGCTCACTTCTCCCAGCAGTGCAGCAAAATTTCTAGCTTAACGATTTTTACACAGGGAAAACACCATATATTTTTCAGAGCTATAAAATGCAATGTGTTACTTTACATCAGTCGTAGGCATTTAGCAGGGCTGGAAAGCAGTGGTTGAGGTGCCTGTGCTAGCCCGCAAGGCTCCTCTTATCACTGTCCCAGGTGCCATAAATGCATCTTTCTCCCGAGCAATGAAATAATTTTATAAAGTTGCACCTATATTAGTTTGAGTTAGATTAATTTGAAAGCTTGAATTCAGAAATGTAAATCAGGAGAACAACCTCTGTGCTTTAATATACCTATATTTAAAGTCTGTGTAGGAAATTCTTTGGCCTGTTCTGTGCAAGTGTTAAAACACCATGATCAGAAAAGTCTCTCCTGATCTTGGGCTATGGATTTATGAGACTGATTCCACAGCAGCAGCAGCAGAACTGTGGCATTACACAGGGCCCCAGGACAAATTTCCTGAACACTTCTTACCAAGGGAATGTGCTTGTTTCTGCTCATGGAAACATACACGTTTTTTTTCTTAATCTCTGTTAAAGTCACCCAGACAGATAATAACAAGCTCTGGTCTGCGAAGAGCAGATAAGACACCCCTCTTCCCCCTTCCTCCCCCAACCCCAGTCTGCAATCCCATGTTACTGTCAAGTCAACCTTACTTTAGGTTCTCATCAGGAATTTAAGACAAGATCTTCAGCTTTGGGACCAGATTCAGAGTCTTACTTTAATTTCTTCACTATTCAATGATACGAATCTCTCTTAGCTTATCTAAACTGGTAACTGTTAAATGGCACGCACAGCAAACCGTTACTCTGAAGAAAGGCTAGCCACCAAATGGTATCCAAACATAACTGACCTTCATGTTATCAGAACTGGAAATCCCAAAGTCTGTGAGAAGGACCATCCTCTCCCCATGCCCACAGTCTACTTAAACTATTTTCAGAGTTTCATAAAGCTCAAAGTAACAGAGCATTTACTAGAAAACAGACTTTTGGCACAAGTAGTTTGCAGATCCTGTGGACCTGAAGATACAACAAAGCACCCAAACCCAACCAAATACTTCCATCAGACCAGATTTTCCTTTCACAGCAACTAATTTCCACTGAAAGTTTTCCCCAAAGCAAGGCAGCTTTGTAAACACTTCTTCATTTTTGCAAGGAAGTTGAATTAGCAGTTTGTTGGCAATGTCCATGGTGTGCATTCTCCAGTGTGCAATTTTTTGGCTTTTTACTGTGAGAAACTACCCTTGTGGCAAGAAAGGCATTAATGTAGTTATAGGTTAGTAAGAAGCCCTCATAGTAGTCAGGCTACTTTAGCTATTGGGAATGAATACTATTTAGCAAAATGCTGAGTACAGCAAAGAACAACAATTCTCTTCAGTTTGCCATGACAACTATCATAGAATTACGTAGAAATATTCAGAAACAGATACTGTCCTCCTAGAGGCCTTCAGTCCAAACTCCCCACATCTACAGTCTCCTCTTCCTAAGATTAGAGTGTTTTAGAAGGCTACAAAATAAAACCTGCTTCTAATAATCATAATCTTATTATTTATCAATTAGAGAACTAGAAAAATCTTTAGAGAGAAGCAATTATTAGTTTTCCCCTTTTATAGAGATTGAAGGGAGACACCAGGGTGTAGCACATTCAGCCACTAAGCAACACTCTCCCCATTGATGATAAAAGGCACGAAGACCTGGAGACTAAAGTGCGGTGACAGCATAAGAAATACAGCCACACCAAGATAATCCGTCACTGCTACATGCTGCAGCTGCTGGGGCAATGTTTTTCGTGGCATCAGGGAATTTCAAACTGCTTGCCAGCTGGTGTATCCTAAAACATTCCCCACTCTCCTCATCTCACCGAATGACCCTGTGTGTCTTTTTTGGCAAGAAGCTTGACATAAGTAAGTCAGAGAGATAGGTATTGCTCTTCCTTCCCTTCAGCTGTCCTACCCCTTGGCCATTTTTTTCTTCTTATCCTTGATTGTCATCTCAAACCCCAGATATCAAAACCCTCTAGATCTCTAACAAAGCAGATATGTCATTTGTGTAAAACCCTGAGTGAGAAATGAGTGCTTCGAGTGAGCAACCTCTTCAGAGCTGGAAGTCAATGTTCTCAACTGGGGAGGGAAGCAGGACTATGAGTCAACCTGACAACAATGTAATTTCATCCACTTGTAATTCATCACATCTGAGTAAACACTTTTAGGATTAATCTGAATCTTTAAAGAGAAGAATCAAGCATGGAAACAAATCCTTTTCCAACATACGTAGACACAGGCATTTATAAAAACATTACAGTCATCAATCTAGGAATTTTTTATCGTTTGTTTTCTGCTAGCCATGAAAACCAACAGAGAAATTATTATAAAATGATTTCGTGAAAAGACCTTTCCCTCCCAACAGACCATAATACATCTGACTCTCTGAAGGAAAAGCAAGATCAGGCAATATACCTAGACCTCTCTCTCTCTACTAAAGAAAGAATAACCCAAAGAAAAAGTTGGCAGCAATTCCTCGAAATTATGAATCTTCATGATAATCTTGAGCCAAACAAACAAAAAGCCCATGGTAACTGAAAGTTTACAAAAGAACAGACCATTTTAAATTCCTCTGATGCCTTCTCTCAAAACTCAGAGCAACAGCTGCTAATGGAAGTCATGGAGCAGCAAAATCTACAACTTCCTTAGAGGAAAACTTGCACCAACACTACTTCACACCAAATTCACACCAAAAAGCCACAAGTCAAAAAGTAACTTTAAACACCAGATGGCAAGGGAGGGAAAGGGAGAGTGGAGAAATCACAGGATCCTCAATTCATCCATTTCCCAGGTCTCCTGAAACAGAGCAACAGAGAATGAGGGGTTATCCAGATATAAGTGATGTTTCGCCATTTACAACACATTCAGTTCCTCTTATAGCCCCCAGTTGCTCAGTTTCTTAAAAATAAACAAGATATGCTTTTCAGAAGGAGAGAAGATGGTCAAATCAAGATTTATTCAATAACTAACAAAGTTCCTTTCTGGTTAGCATTGATCAGAAGCTGTGTCTTAGATGTATGTCAGAAGTCACTGAAAGCAAGAGTGTCAAAATTTTGGAGGCAGTCTGGGGCCCAATCTTAAGTCATGGTCCTTCCTACACCCTCATCCTTTCATGGCTTCACATCTTTGGAAATCTAACTCATGAAAATTTTAGTGCTTAATTCACAGCCCATCAAAAACAATAGGAATCTAAATATTGGTCTTAATATGGTTTGAGTCAAACCCTGAAACAGCAAGGAAAAATGCAGATACTTTCTCTTGCGAGCAGCCCTCACATAAGGAACACTATATCTCCGGGTGTGCTCACCAGGAGACATTCCCAGTTCAGGAAGGTAAATGGATGAGTGTAAGACCAGCCCTCAGGTCTGACAATCTTGCCAGCAGGATTGATTCAAGTTGCAGACTTTAAAAGACAGCTTCTTCCACCTATATTATATTAATGCCACTTGTTTCTGAAAACCCACCAACAAAACTAGCTCAGAAATTTTGCAAGGGGAAACTCCAGTGAAGCTAACATCAGGGATCGCAGGCCACAGGCACACTCAGGGGCCATGCCCCTGCTCCTCAGCACAAGGGCAGGATCCAGGTGGGAAGAAGGACCATGTTCCACCAGCACCTCATTTAGCCATGCCCCGGATGCTGTCTCATGGGGGAACGCAAGGACTCCTCAAGCTCTCTGTGCAGGTTACATGCCAGCTGCCAAATGCAGGACTTCAGCCAGCCAAAATGCGTTACCTGCAGCCTCATCGCATACCTCCTGACAGCCCCTGGCTGGCCCCAGCGTGTGCAGTGCCAAGTGCTGCCAGGGTTGTCTCCCTGCCTGCCCCACACCTCTGGCCTGCCCTCCCCATCCTGCACCATGGGAAAGCCCCAAGGTATCCCAGGCAGGCTCAGACCTGGGTGGATGGGCCACTCACTCCTGCAAAACATTCCTTTCATCAAAAGCTCTTGGAGTATTATTAATAAGACTAAAAATAATTACCTCAATTTTCTGGCTGAGCAAATGAAGTTGCAAAGGCAGTGAAGTGACTTACCCAGGTCTTCCACCTCCCAAGACAGGATTCTATTCACCAAAAAAATATCCCTCTAAGCTCCTTTAATGAGGCTTTTCAAATTATTCAAAGAATCATAGAATTGCCTAGGTTGGAAGGGATCTTTCAGATCATCTAATCCAACCATCAACCTAACTCTGACAAAATTCCTCGGAGTTGGAGAGGACAAGGATTCATCTGATATACCTCTCCTTTCCAAAGCGGACTCAATACAAAAAGGTGTCAATCTTTTTTTAAATTATTATTCTTTTGCTGGGCTACCCCACCATGAAGGCAGCAATTTGGTGCCCCATAAATAGTCTGCAGTTGTTCTACTGGCCTCACCTATCCTTCATCAAACTTGATAGATTTTAACTATCAAGATAAAGTATGTAAAAGAATTTACATCAACAGAATATGGGGCAACAGCCCTCTCAATACAAAGTGTTGACACTCTGGTGTGTACCCACATCTCCAACAATTTTACTGCTACTCTTTGACTACCCAAAACAAGATCTCGCGTTCCCTGTCTTCCTAGTATACAACCATCTCCACAAATGAGACCCCAGCATCCCTGCCTTCCTCCCCCATCTTTTGCATATTCCCTTTTCAAATCGGACACACATCATGCCTTTATTTGTAATACATTTCAAACAAATTCACAAACAGATCTAACTTGGTTTTGGTAGCAGAGCCATGTAACATTTGAAAAGAAACTCAGTGGTTTCCACTTAGTTATGCTTTGAGTTACTGAGGTTAAAGCAAACCTGAAACTCAAAGTGAAACTCTGCTTAGACTGAGAGGAAATATATGAGAAGAGGAGGGGGAAAAACCTTTGCTTATATCCTTCTGCAATTCAGAGACCACTGCAACCCCTTTGGAGTTGATGGCCAATTAGAAGTAAGACTGCTACTGCACATCTATACACATGAAAGTATAATTCCTCATAAAAAAAATGTAAGAAGTCAGTAATGTCACAGAACAAGCCAGTTCAATGTGAACTAAAGAGATCAGGTCATAGCAAAGAACATACAGAAAAATAAATATTTTGTAATATAGGAGTAGCATCTAAGAAAACAAAGTTATTTCGTTCTCTACCACAGGTTTTCTGTGTTATTTCAGAAACATTACTTAATTCTTTGGACTCACATCATTCAAAAATGGAGAAAATTGTTATGGCTATTAAATGCTGCCACATGTTTGCAAAATCCTCTGAAATTCTTCGGTGGAGAATAGAGAACACCTCAATAGAATCACTTAGCTGATCAGTATGAAGCTAGAGAAAAATTTGAATTAGATGCACTAACAACCGATTTAATCTTGTTGAAACAAATTGTTCTCCAGGTATAAGCAACTGCCACATCAAAAACCTAGCCAGGAAAGGCAAGAAGCAAAAACGTAGCGGAGTTTCAGTGGGGAAAACTGATAAAAACTGATAAACTTCATAAAACTGATGGACTGGATTGGGACTGAAAAAATACACATACCTCTTTGGTTAAATAAGAACCCCATCTAATAGAGAGGAAGAAGGGATAAGAGAGGGAAAAGTGGAGATATATCACCATTTTCTGATTAACTGGAAGTGTTAGGGTTTCTTAGGCATTCCATAAAGTTGTATCCATGACAGCTACAGTAACCACCCTTTCAAAATGAACTCAGTGCAGTGCTGTCCTAATCCACAGCAGTTAGCACAGATTTTTTTAAGCAGCAAGCTTAACTGCATCCCTCTTTTGAGTTTCACTCACCAAGATATAGATCACTTCAGCCAGCAGAATTAAAATCATCATTGTGTTGTCTCCAAACCTATAGCAAGGCTTTACTCAGGCTGTTACACTCTAAAACCCGTAACTGATTTAATAGCAAAATAGTACTCCAAGGAGCTCAGGCCCCCAGTTCAGTGGCAGATGTTATTCCCAGGTCTACCAGTCTTAAACTCTTTCATTACCGGAATGACTTTAAATCAGTTCAGCTATATGGGAACAAGCCATAGCATGAAAACAAGAAAAAAAGATGACACACACATAAATAGTTATTTCCTTCCACTGTCAGGAATAGCATTTAATAGCTGCACTAGTAAGTGCGTCCCTACTGGAGCAAAACAGGCCAGGAATGTATCATTTGAACGACACAATTGTGAGTATGCTATCGAGCTTTTTGCTATAGAAAAGGCCTTTGGATTGAACTGACAAATGTGTCTGCAAACCCAGAAACAAATTTAGCAGCTTCAACCTGTTTCTAATAACTCCCAAGTAGCATCTGCTGCAAAATTCAGGAAATACGTGCGTTAACTCATTCAAAACAAACTACGAAGTACATGGAACAGTCTGTAGAGATCACAGCAGTTTTGCTTAGCATACGGAGAAGCTGTTGGCTTGTATTTAGAAGGAATAAAAACCATAGCTGGTCAACAACTAAACTGTTCATATGCAGTAGTTACATGAGCAGCAGAACTAAAACAGCCCTGCTCTCCCACATCACGCTTCGTTCTGAATTTCACACATGCAGGAGGGAATAACTCCCACCAAGAGCCCTTCCTGCAGCATGGGCTCTAAAAACATTTTCACAAAGTACAGAGAAACTTTATCCTTTTAGGCCTTTCCTTCCTTGGTTAAACAAGGTGAAATTCACAAACTATTCATCAAGTTACAAGAGGGGAACAGACAAGGGACAGCCAGAGAGATGCTTTCTTAAAGATGCCAGGCAGAAGCATGAAGGGGCGGATAACACAGTTTCAGAAGCAAAAAGTCCTACCAGTCTAAATGTAGTGACATGTTTAATTTTCTAGGAATGTTAATCAGAAAGCATGCAGGATACACTTCATCATAATCAAACAAAACATCAGCAACTGCAATTATTTTAGGAACTATCTCTGCTGCAACTAGAATGACAATCCATCGTCTTTGTGCTTTCTTGCACTTCATACTTATTCCTTTTTGTTTGTTTTTTGGTTTTGCATTCCTGTTGTTGTTATTAAAAACATAAGTATACCCCACATTTTTAACCCTGGGGCTACAAAACATGGCAGTTAAGTAGCCTGCTTATACATCACAGCCCATCCTCAGCCAGCTCTAGTATAACCGGGTTTTTGCTAAAATCGTCAGCACAATCTTCCATCATCTGAGTTGCACTTAGCCCCACCTTGTGTAGTAAGAACGGGTTGTTATGCCTTACTGAATAAGCCCTGGAACCCGGCACATACTTGGTGTGTATTTATGCTTCAATTCACATCAGCAGGAACAATGAGTGCAAAAGGCCGTACGTTATTGGGGAAAAAAAAACTCAAATGCTACAGGATCCTAGAAAACTCACATATGAAAACTGAACTCATTGAAAATGAGTTACAGAAAGGATACAATTGTAGTACTTACTTGCCTGCTAAGCCCTTGATGATGCAGTGAAGTCCCATTCCTCCACTCTTTCCATAAGAATGGAAGCTACATCTACTTATTTCTCAAATAAAAGGTTAAATATCTCATCTATTCTGTGTCTTTGTTTGCTGGAAATTTAAAGAATTGAAATTCTTACAAAAGGGATTGAGGAGTCAGCAAACACTACCTGTGTTCCAGGTGAACTTTGAAAGTGAACGTTGGAAGTTTTATCAGTCTCAGCTGACATCAGACAGCCCATAAACATATTGCATAAAAGTAATTAAAATAATTTTATCTTGAAGACAAATGAGAAACTGTCACCTTAAACTCTGCTGCAAAACTGCCAAAAGGAAATATTGCTATTAAATTGACATAGCAAAAAAGACTCTTATATGGGCTTGAGTGCACTTGAACTTCTCTGCCCACCCTTCGCACTGCCAACTTGCAGGTGCCATCCATGTAGAACCCAGTGCAGTGCAGCGTACCTGACTTGACAGCTATTTCAATCGGAGATCCAGGACACCCCCACCATAGATAACCATGGAATAATCCACCTCTGCAAAAGTTTCTTCCTAGCTTCACCAAAAAGCAGCTGTTTTTCAACCCAAGTCCAAGAATTTTCCTCCCTCCAATATGTTCTAGAAGTCCGTAGCACTAAAATCTTAGCAAGAATCTGATACGTTGTCTACAAGCTGTGTATCAAGAGCGTACATTGTCTTAGACTAATGTGAAACTTTCATTGTCTTTTGGAACACAAGAGAATCATATTTTCTTTTTTTAGTTCAATACATGTTACAGCTAAAAGAAAAGTCGCAAACCTTCTGCGGGAATCTCTCAGCACTCTGCACGCTATGTGACAGGTCAATCGATCACGATGATCTTGCTTGGCTGTAAAAAATATAAATAATAGGAGGAATTGAATCTAAACAGCAAAAAAAGACTTTAAGTGCTTTTACATCTCAATTCTCCACTTACCTACATAGAAATGCCATTAGATTTGGGTTGCTACCACAGATCATGTTCTCAAACCTGCCATCTATCACATGGCTGTAAAATAGCTGGCATAACTTACTGCACGTATTTTCAGCTGTAGGTCATTTTTTGTCACCAAAATGCTAACACAGTTCTTCACAGGGGTCAGAGGACAGAATTTTACCCCTAGCTAAGTGGTTTCCTAGTTTCAGGAAAGCCAGTTTACCAGGAGAGCACAATGTTTTGTCTCCGCTGAAAAAAACTACGCAGCCTACACATAAGCTTCTGTGTCTTGTGCACGCTGCCTGACTGTGAAATAAGATCTATGGATATATATTAAATATGCATGCATATACAGCACTATATGCAAGATGTAAACAGCTCTTGCACACTGATCCAGGTACTGATGTGTTCTGCAGAACCGAACTCTTTCATACCACAAAATTGCAGCATTGTCTATAAATACTCTCAGCACTTGTTGCTGACAAACAAAAAATCCCTCTAGTTGAGACGGCCCACTTACACGAACAACTCATCATATGACTGGAAAAGGCAGAAAAAAAAATAGCTGTGCTTTGGACTATTCTTTTCAGCATAGATAGCCAGGAGCTGCATTGACTGGGGTCACCGATGGCATGACACGCGGCTGTAGCTGATGTCCCACAGAGAAGAACGTGGCAGGGGGCAGGTTTGGCAGTTGAAGGAACTGAAAAGTAGATTATGTCCACGAAAATGGAACGTACTGTAAATATTCCCAGGGCAGAGAGGCTCTGAGTGCTTGTCGGGGAAACACGGGTGGCATCACCATGCGGGAGAGGCTCGAGAGAAGAGGCCTGCTACTCGCGGCTTTTGTCTCCTCTTGCAGTGGCTACATGCTAATTCAATTTTTTTAGAGAAAGAGAGGAGAAAAATCTCTTCCCTTCACCCCCCTGTTTCAGAATTATTGTGTCTCCTGGGGCAAAGGCTCAGACCGAGACATTTGGTTTGGAAATGACTCACTCGACAGCGCTATGGAGACGGAGGGTCTATTTTTAATATTTTCAAACGGAGAATTTACCCCGGTTTTATGCCTGCGCTTCGCTTCAGAGGCACCGCCGGGCAAAGGGAGCCGGCTCAGCCCGCTCCCTTCCGCAAGCCGCCCCCCGGTAAACATCCCCTTCG
>VYZM01021325.1:13450-43584 GCA_013398915.1 Dromas ardeola | reverse complement strand
TCTATGATTCTATGATTCTACCTTTGAGGTAGTTATTGGGGAGGATGAAACCCATTCTTGTGTCAAAGAACAGAAATATAAATATATTCAAAGAAATATAGATGAGTGACAAGAGTTGGTAAAAGGAAAAGTCATTTTAGGAGGGAGGAGAGTCAAAGTAATAAACACAAAGGGACACAAATGCTCCAGGTCCTTTCACATCCTACAGTGGACTTTCAACAAAACCAAAGACCAGGATTCAAACTGTTAAGAGCTATGTCGTCTTCCCACAGTGCATAACACAGTGGAATTCACTTCCAACAGGCACCATCAAGCCAAAGAGGAAGCATAAATTAAATATTAACAACATCTTTTCTTCTCTGAGGTTATATGTTCTTAAAATAATCCCAAACAAAATTACTTTGGCAATGCTGAAGTTAAGATAAAACCAGCAACCAATCAAATACGTATTCATGTAATAAACTATCCAAAGTTACTTTACCAGACAGCAGCACAAAATAATCAGTTTGAGATAATGTGCTTTGGCTAATAAATAAAACTAAAAGAGACCCCCAGACTAGGTGTAGGAACATACATTCAGCCTCCTCTCAACAGCCATATTGAATAAAGAGCAGACTGGCAGTTACATTAAATTAAAAACAAAAAGCAAAAACTCAGCCATCACAGGACAAGCGACTTATTGATATGATCTAGGAAATTCCTTGCATATTATCCCATAGATGGTCTGCTCGCCAATGTATCTGCACTCTGTTGTTAAAGCTAAATACTAAATTAAATGGACTAAAATTTAAAGGTGTGATCTAGTATAGAAATTGTTATGTTTCTGTGTCTAAATGCATTTAAAAAATGACTCAGTATTTTAATCTTTCCCTTTTCACTAAAAATGTCTTTCAGTCTTATCCCTTTCCACTTTTAAAAAAATCTTTTTCATATATACTTTGTATTTTGTAAATTGTATAGACAGGTCCAATCGGATAGGCCTTTATAATAATCTAATCCTTCCACCACAGAAAAATTTACACCAATTCTTGAGTCTAGTCAAAAGTTGTCCTTGAGGAGGCATCGTCAACATGGACCTACTCTAGTTTGCCAGATTTTTTCTACCCAATGATCTGATTCCTGTTTCCAGCCTCCCTGAGGTCCCTCAGGTGTAGTTGAGGGCCCAGAGCAGATCACGCTTCACTGTCTGCTGCCTTCTTTTAACTGATGTGGGGGTTCCTCTTCTGTTGCGGCACCTCTTCTGTCAGAACCAATATAGGTTCTGCCCGCTGATATGGGCTGGGCAGTGACTGGCTTGAGAGCAGCCCTGAAGAAAAGGACCTGGGGGTACTGGTGGACGAGAGGCTCAATATGAGCCGTCAGTGTGCACTTGCAGCACAGAAAGCCAATCGTATCCTGGGCTGCATCAAGAGAAGCGTGGCCAGCAGGTCGAGGGAGGTGATTCTCCCCCTCTACTCCGCTCTCGTGAGACCCCATCTGGAGTACTGCGTCCAGCTCTGGAGCCTCTACTACAAGAAAGATATGGACGTGCTGGAGCGTGTCCAGAGAAGGGCCATGAGGATGATGAGAGGGCTGGAGCACCTCTCCTACGAAGACAGACTGAGAGAGTTGGGGGTGTTCAGTCTGGAGAAAAGAAGGCTCCGAGGAGACCTTATTGTGGCATACCAGTATCTCAAGGGGCTCTACAAGAAAGGTGGTGATGGACTTTTTAGGATGCCAGGTAATGGTAGGACTAGGGGGAATGGATTAAAACTAGAGATGGGTCATTTCAGAATGGACGTTAGGAAGAAGTTCTTCACCATGAGGGTGGTGAGACACTGGAACAGGTTGCCCAGAGAGGTGGTGGATGCCCCATCCCTCGAAGTTTTTAAGGCCAGGCTGGATGGGTCTCTGAGCAACCTGCTCTAGTGGGAGGTGTCCTTGCCCATGGCAGGGGGATTGGAACTAGGTGATCTTTGAAGTCCCTTCCAACCCTGACAATTCTATGATTCTAAAAGCACATTCAAATGAAATTCAATGAACAGAATTAGGTACATCAATAGAGTCCTCTAGCCTGCTGAACAGTGGGGGAATATTGATTTTTTTCAGTGACACAGCAGGTGCGAGTCCTCCGTAAGATGAGACATGTGAGCAGCCTTCAGCTGCACAGCACGCATACCCTCCACATGCCTGGAAATACTCATAGCACAGTGGTAGACACTTGGATTTTGTTTATGTGAAAAGTACCAGTCCTGTCACAAAAGGAGAGTGGCTCATTTAAATACTTCAGTCTGGAAAAAGTTTATTATAAATTTGTGTAAACTCTTTCTAGGATTAAAATCCTCACCATTAATTTGATCCGATTACCTGCTTGCACTCTGCTCACTTTAGCTTCCTGGTGCTGGGTCTGTTAAAGATGTCCATCTGCTATCACAGTTTCTACCAACAGGATTATTTACAAAAAAAAATCATTTGTCTGCCCCTAAACTTTCTTTCTTAGTAAGTTAAATATATGCAGTTCTTTTAGGGATCCAATTTTAATTTTTTTTTTTTTAGCCCCATGTCCTCTTTGCAGTTCTTCAAATGGTTTCCAGTTTTTCAATGCCCTTTCCGAAGTGTTGGAGCTGAAACACTGCACACTGTATCTGTACTGCTGTGGTGGGTTGACCCTGGCTGAACGCCAGATGCCCACCAAAGCTGCTCTATCATTCCCCTCCTCAGCTGAACAGGGGAGAGAAAATATAACAAAAGGCTCGTAGGTCAAAATAAGGACAGGGAAATCACTCAGCAATTACTGTCATGGGAAAAAAAAAAAAGACCCAGCTTGGGGAAATCAATTTAATTTATTGCCAATCAAATCAGAGTAGGCTAATGAAAAATAAAACCAAATCTTAAAACACTTTCCCCTCACCCCTTCCTTCTTCCCGGGCTCAACTTCATTCCCAATTTCTCTACCTCTGCCCTGCAAGTGGCACAGGGGGATGGGGAATGGGGGTCGTTGTCAGTTCATTGGTCTCTGCCGCTCTTTCTTCCTCACACTCTTCCCCTGCTCCAGCGTGGGTCCTTTCCACGGGGTGCAGTCCTTCAGGAACAGACTGCTCCAGGGTGGGTTCCCCATGGGGTCACAAGTCCTGCCAGAAAACCTGCTCCAGTGTGGGTTTTTCTCTCGATGGGTCCACAGGTCCTGCCAGGAGCCTGCTCCAGTGTGGGCTTCCCATGGGGTTACGGCCTCCTTCAGGCATCCACCTGCTCCAGTATGGGGTCCTCCACAGGCTACAGGTGGCTATCTGCTCCACTGTTAGCCTTCGTGGGCTGCAGAGGGACAGCCTGCCTCACCATGGTCTTCACCACGGGCTGCAGGGGAATCTCTTCTCTGGTGCCTGGAGCACCTCCTCCCCCTCCTTCTTCACTGACCTTGCTGTCTGCAGGGTTGTTTCTCTCACTTATTCTCACATCTCTCTCCGCTGCTGCTGTTCTGGTGCAGCAACTTTTCCCCCTTCTTAAGTATGTTATCACAGAGGTGCTACCACCATCACTGATTGGCTCAGCCTTGGCCAGCAGTTGGTCCATCTTGGAGCCATCTGGCATTGACTCTATTGGACATAGGAGAAGCTTGTAGCAACTTCTCACAGAAGCCACACCTGTAGCCCTCCACTACTAAAACCTTGCCTTGGAAACCCAATATAATTGGGTTCACATGTCCAGGTTTTGGTAGCAGGGGGACTGTAGAGGTGGCTTCTGTGAGAGGAGATCAGGGGCTGCCATGCCAGACACAGATGTTTCTAAACAGCTCCATAATGGACCCACTGTTGGCCAAAGCTGCACAATGCAAGTGGTGCCTCTATAGGAGGGTCCTCCACAGAGGACCGTGTTGGAGCAGATATCCACCCTGCAGCCTGTGGAGAACCCCACACTGGAGCAGGTGGATGTACCCTGAAGGAAGCTGCAGCCTATGGAGAGCCCATGCAGGAGCAAGGCCCTGGCAGAAGCTGCAGCCTGTGGAGAGGAGCTCATGAAGGAGCAGGTTTTCTAGCAGGACCTGTGACCCCATGGGGGACCCACACTGCAGCAGTCCATTCCTGAAGGACTGCATCCCATGGAAAGGACCCATGCTGGAGCACTTTGTGAAGAACTGTATCCCTTGGGATAGACCCCATGCTGAAGCAGGGAAGCAGCATGAGGAGAAAGGAGTGACAGAAATGAAGCATTATGAACTGATGATAAGCCCCATTTTCTGCCCCCCTGTGCCTCTTGCAGGGAGGAGGTAGAAGAGTCATGAGTGAAGTTGAGCCTAGGAAGAAAGAGGGCTGGGGATAAGGTGGTTTTAGTTGTGTGTCTGTTTTCTCACCATCCTACTCTATTTTTAATTGGCAATAAATTTAATTGGTCTTCCCCACATTTTTCATTGTATTTTCTCCTCTTGTCCCATTGAGGAGGGGAAGAGAGAGAGCAGCTGGGTGGGTGTCTGGCAGACAGCCAAGGTCAAATCCACCACGATGTCATTTAGAGTCTGGTTGTGTTTCTTGGGGAATTGTGGCTGGAGAGCTGCCTGGCAGAAAAGGACCTGGGGGTTCTCATTGACAAGCGGCTGAATATGAGCCAGCAGTGTGCCCAGGTGGCCAAGAAAGCCAATGGCATCCTGGCTTGTATTAGAAATAGTGTGACCAGCAGAAGTAGGGAGGTGATTGTCCCCCTGTACTCAGCACTGGTGAGGCCACACCTTGACTATTGTGTCCAGTTTTGGGCACCTCAATACAGAAGAGATATCGAGATGCTGGAGCGGGTGCAGAGGAGGGCAACGAAGCTGGTGAAGGGCCTGGAGAATAAATCTTATGAAGAGCGATTGAAGGAGCTGGGACTGTTCAGTTTGAGGAAGAGGAGGCTGAGGGGAGACCTCATCACTCTCTACAACTACTTGAAAGGACATTGTAGAGAGGTTGGTGCTGGTCTCTTCTCACAGGTAATTAGCGATAGAACAAGAGGGAGTGGCTTCAAGCTGCAACAGGGTAGGTTTAGACTGGACATTAGGAAAAAATTCTTCACAGAACGAGTGGTCAGACCCTGGAATAGGCTGCCCAGGGAGGTGGTGGAGTCACCATCCCTGAATGTGTTTAAGAGCCGTTTAGATGTGGTGTTGGGGGATATGGTGTAGGGGAGAACTTTGTAGAGTGGGGTTGATGGTTGGACTTGATGATCCCAAGGGTCTTTTCCAACCTGAATGATTCTATGATTCTATGAAACAAGTTCCTGCAGGAATTCAGTAAAAGCAGCCCAGTGGTGGGTTGACCTTGGCTGGATGTCCGGTGCCCACAAAGCCGCTCTGTCACTCCCCTCCTCAGCAGGACAAGAGTGGGGGAGAAAATAAGATGGAAAAAACCTGTGAAAGTTGGGCAACTCTACAGATGAGTAGGATAGCTATGGCATGAGGACCCCTCATATGTCAAGGAAACAAGGTACAAAGCAGACTTCTGCATCACTCACTCCTGCTTGATTTCTGTCAGTTTTCTCCTAGGCTCTCCTAGGCACTTGGTACGAAGTTCAGTGTTGCTCAGTGGCGTGTCGTTGTGCTCTGGAACCTTTCACTGTAAGAAGTTATTTCAAAGTTAGAAAAATCAGAATGACGTAAAGTTTCAATAGTTACAATTTGCTGGATAAATCAAGCTTAAGGGGGTGGAAGAAAAATTTACTAATCACATTTTATTATAAACCCTGTGAGAAACCCTTCCTGGATATGAGACTATTCCTGCCATTTTTTTTAATGTCTAGGTAGCACTAATAATTGGGGCAGCCTTCTCACCCATCACAGCCTGGAAGACTCTCTGGAGCTTATTCTTTGTAGTCTGTTATTTCCTCCTGTTTTGTGGCAAAATTTGAAGAGGGAGCAATGAGTAAGAAATAAATTATGACTGGGATAATATCTAGTCTGACATGATATTTATCTAAGTGCAATTTTATTTTAATAAAAACGGTAGTAAATCAAATATGGTGTCTACTACACATCAAAGATAAGAGAATTACTTATATAGAAGCCAAATATTCCTTAATTCTAACAGTTGCTGCATTTCACGCAGTAGGTTGACTTCTCTGTGATCTCTTTGGATACTTTTAACACATTGACATCTGTGAGTTTTTTAACTCTGTCACAGGAATTTTGCAAAGCCCGACTGCCAGGCTGGAATACTGCTGAAGATATTCTATCTGGCATATAATTCACAAGTCCATGCACTACTTTTTCTTTACCTCAGCCAACAGGTATGTCAAAAATCTGTGGTTTACAACTTATTTTGACTAATAAAGCATCCATAGTCTGTGGAATCTTAAAGATTATCCCCAGACAAGAGTCACTTTCTTTCAGTTTTTTAATGTCCTGTGCCAAATGCAGGGGCTGATCCCCACTATAGCCAATGCAGCACAAGAATATTCTCCACATTCATCATATTTGTCAACATTTAACCATTTCAAGTAGTATTATTTGCCTGTGTTTTTTAAAATGTTGTTTAAAATTACAATTACTAAAAATAAACTGAATAAAGGGTTGAAAAAATACACAAAACTTCCTGTATTTGATTTTCCATTTAATTTATTAAAAGGTTTCCAATAACAAAATCTGCTATTTCAAATTTTGAAAATTAGGTGGATTTTTACTAGTTTTTGAAAAAAATAGAAATGTAAAAATTAACTTTGTGTAGTGATAATTGACGATGGATGACTAGGAATATTAAACATTTGCAACCCAGAAAACAAGAGGTATGACTACAGGATGTAGAGTATCCAAATGGAACAGAGAAACATTAATGCCATTATACCCATGTGAGACCTTAGCCAAAACAGCCAGCCATATTCTGTCCTCCCTGTTCAGGAAAGATCAATCCAAGCTGTAGCAGACAATGAGTGTATCTAGGCCATATGGGTTAGTGAGGAAAATGGCATATCTACCTTCCAAGAAAAAAATATGAATTTGCTTTAGCAGAATAAATGAAAAAATAATATGGCTTATTTATGAGGATATGATTGCTGTCTGGAAATTCTTTAGGAGAGGAAAGGACAGGTAGGGGAAAATATTTACGATACCAGGCAACACTCACATTAAAACTAGAAAAGTAAACTTGCCATGAATACGTTCTGAAGAAAATTAGAAGGAGTTTTTTGACCATCAGAGGAAAGAAATTCTGACTCAATTCCTGTCAGGAAGCCTGGGAACAAAACCTACCTGCTTTAAAGTTGCAGATTCAGCAGTTCAGAATACATACAGCCTTTGACATTAAAGTCGTCTGTAGTCCTATGAAAGGGCTTGTACTGAGAAATTGATTCTGCAGTATATTGAAAACTAAATCTTTCAACCATTTTTTATTGCTTTTGCTACAGAAGACATAATTTAATGGGAAAAATATGGTATATAAATAGGACTGCCTTGATAGCAGAGTCATTCTTGAACAAAATGGGATTACTGCGATCATTTGTGCTGCCATCATTCACCCAGTGTTACTCAGAAAACTCACACGTCTCTAAGTCTCTGGCTTGGGACTCTCCACACATACAAGTTTATTTGCCTACAGGGGAAAATTCTCATGGACTTTGCATCCCTGCAGAAGAGATTATCATTAGATATAATTGCAGTTTCAGAGAACAACCACTCAAAATCAGTCAGTAAGATACTGATACTATTATTAATAATTCCTGCATATGAATGTATTGAAAATACTGTTCTGCAATTCCACGTTAGTGCAATGCGAGCATCGTTTTTCACTGACCCAAGGATAATAAAACTCCTTATGAGAGTTATATTCTTAATGTGGAAAAGTGAGAAGCTGTCACCAGGGAATTCATATAGTTCTCCTGGAAAAGGCCAGTATTTCAAATTATGTGCAGGTAGATCCATTAGGTGCAATTAAAAGTTCTAGCCAGTTTGACTGGGATCCCTGGGCACTAATGCAAACACATTCAACTCAAGTTATCTGGGAATACTTTGTGGGCAGTCCCGTGCCTGACTGCCGTGTCCGTGAATACAAGAGTCACAGGCTGCAGATGCCATAGCACTATTTCCCACCTGAGATAGGGATACGCCTGGAGCAGACAGCTCTGGACTCACGACTTCAAATGGCAAAAGAAGAGATCCAAAAGACAATCAAATTCTGTTTACAGCAAGAAAAGAAAACCCCCAGAAATCTCCTTTTGTGACTACTTGAGAAGTGATAAAAAACTCTTGATAAGGCTGGGGCAAGCTAACGCCTGTGGGCAGAGAGAATACCATTGCTAGGCCACGAGATGTGTCTGGACAAAAGGGAGAGGCTTCATCGGATCTGAAACAGAAGAGTAAACTTCAAGTTCAGAATTGGCTGAGGACCTGACAGGACAAGCAGACTCATGTCCACTAATAGTAAGACTTCAAAAACAAAGCACATGCACATAGTCATATTTCTGGCAAACAAACAAAGGGACCAGCCTTTCAACAGCAGTATCTAGTGGAGGCTGAGCCATTGGGGAATATGGTTTTAAATCATTTATTTAAACAAGACAAGATTCTGATCTCATTAGACTGGTGAAAATCCAAAGTAATTCCAAAACCTTCTAGACTGGGGTTCAAAAACCTTAATATCAGAAAAAAAAAAAAAAAGAAGAGAGATCTCCTTTTTCAATAATATTGATGTAAGAATTCTGTTTGATCTTTGTGGGCATATGCTTCAAACATTGTTTCCTCTTATTAAATAGGAAGCTTTTTCATTTTTTTATATTTTTTAAAGGACCGTCTTTATTACTTCTTCAGTTTTGCTGTCTCATTATTCCAATTTATTTGGAGTTTTTTATTTTCTGGTTCCACCCTTGTCAATAGATTTATAACAAGTTTTGCTGTATATGAAATGAAATATGATCAAAGCATTCATCCTTAATCTAGCACAATTTTCAGATGTGAAAAACAATGTAGAAAAAACATAAAGGTTTCTTAAAAAGCAGGGTGTCTGGGAAAGATGCAGACCAATTTCGCAGTTTGAAGTAGGACACAGACTGGCAGCTGCCTTTGTTCTAGGGGATACCAGCTACATAAAGCACATGTTCTTCCAGAACCTCTGAAGATATCACGAGCAGTTCTCCAGACTCCCCTCTACCACCCTGTAGCCACACCAGCCGCCTCCTTCCAGCCCTGCTCTTAGAGGCCCCTAAAAAGTAAACAGCCCTTGGAAGCAAACTTTGTGCCTGGAAGCGATTGCATTGACCTCACTGAAATTTTCCATGTGCGTGTCTGTGGGTGCTCCACAAGGTGCACCTGCAAGGTTGGACCCAAACCCCATTTGCTGCAAGCTCTTCCCCTGCATAAAGCATATGAAATGCAGGTAGGCCCACAGGAGCTGGGGAACAGCAGCCAGGTGACGTGCCCTGAGGCAAGGTGAGGGGCTCCCTGGCACTGACCTGGCAGCACCGACCAGCAGCAAGCTCTGCCGCTCCAGCGCATCACACTCCTCCTCACCAGTCTGTCTACCCAGCCCCACAGCGAAGGCCAGCCTGTAGGCACCGAGTCCGCTCTGCAGGCAGGAGTCCCACTTGTATCTCTGACGAGCTACTTGAAAATGAGACAGCCGTCTCTACAAACTCGTCCTCAATTTCTAATGAATGATTGATTGTTTTTAAACTAGTGCATTGTATATTTTGGGAAAGAATTTATGATTTACCAAAAAATTTCCTGCTGAAATAAAGCCAAATGGAGACTGGTCTGGGCCAAGTTGCTCAACATTCATGAACAAGAACATGTTTTTCTTTTTCTTCCTTTCTTGTTTTATGCATGTTTCTGGACTCATTTCATCAGCTGTCAGTAGTTAAATACCATCTCAGAAAAGGGTTTATTATTGTAATTTCCTCAATTATTCTGTTTGTTTCTGCTATGGTCTCTTGAAACAAAATCAGTCTGCTAAAGTATTAATAAAATATTTTCCTCTGCTGCTCCTTGTGAAGGGCCCAAGCCTTCAAGGTGCCGTATTTCCTGAGCCGGTTTTCACCTTGGAGATCGTGACCTTAAACGAGGGCTTTTTTCTGCGTGCTGAATTACTTCTTTCCGAGGGATGTCACTGACTGTGGTTCACAGTCAGCTCGTGTCCCCAGATGATACCCAACGGCGTGGCAGCGCACCATAAGCAGGAAAGGAAACCTGTGAGAAATACAACTGAAAGCAAGAGCCCTTTTTCATCACACCAACAAAGAAGAAAAACAGAACACGTATGGTAAGTGATGAAAGCACTCCAGCTTAAATATATAGCTAGATAGTGCATTAGCTTAGGCAAATGTAGGTGCTCATATAACTGCATGTCCTTTGAAATGTTAAATTAATTGTGCATTAAAATATTTGGAAATTTCTGGTTTTAAAGCTACATTCTTTATAGGAGAGAAAAGCAATTATTTTCCATATAAGGGCCAAGCAGAGCAGAACCCAGCCTCTAGCAAACGGGACATGTTGGGCAGGTAGGGCCTGCTCTGACACCACAGAGGTCGGTGGAAGGCTCTTGCTGGACCTCACAGGGCACTGGATGAGGAACCTGGCCATAAATGATGGTGGAACATGACAACACGCAGCGACATCAGGCAGCCCTGGCACTCCCTCGCCGCTCCCCCTGCAGCGAGACGGGAACACAATGCGTGACAAAGGCACAGAACGAGGCAGCCAAAAATTCATGAGCCTCAGATGTTCAGAGCGTGACATCTGCTTCTGGCTCAGGCAATTCTCATGTTGAATTCAGTTGCCTTTCCTCCAAGACACCCAGCAGCAGATAACCTCAACTTATCGGTTCCCGTTTCCAATAACGTTTATCTTAAATACATGCAGAGATTATTTGGCACACAGTGGAAATGCAAGTATTTAAAAATCAACACTAAGCAAAATCTATTTACAGCTTTATAATTTCCCTGTGAATCATGAATAACCAGGCCAACGCTTCCAGTGTCAGACATTCAGAATCATGAATCAAGCCTTGTTTGGCTTTAAGAACTCAGATTTTTAAAAATAATAAAAGCTAGATTTTTTTGTTATTAATTTCTCTGCATTTTGGCATTCATACCTCTGCAGTCATTAGAACTGGAAACTTCCATCTTTAAGACGCAGCTGAGAGTCTCCCTTGTTCACTTGATGCCAGGGGATGGGGCTTTAAAGGAGTAACCAACAATTCTGAGTCCAGCAATAAGTTCCTAAGACTGGTTTGTTTTTTCACTGCTCCGCACGGGCAGGTTAAACAGGTATCAAGCACTGACTCTCATACTAGAAACAGGTTGCACCGAAACAGCTCAGTGTTTTGGTGTTTCGCCGTATGCATTTCACATACATAGCTCTGCTGTCATCCGGAGATGGGATAATGAAGTGTCTGTTGATCAGGAATCAGATCAGGCATCTTCCACTTTGCATCATTCATACCTCCTGCTTGAATTCAATATTTAAAAATTATTAAAAAAAAATAAATAAATTTTGCGCTTACTGCAAAAAATCGAGAACTGCCGAATTTAGAGGACATTTGTAACTCGACACCTATCTCCAATGAAGCCCTCCCTCGTTTCCTTTGTAGCCGGTAAATTCACTGAGGCAGGCAAAGCTGTCTGTGCCTTTCTGTTTGCAGAGTGTCCAGCACAAAGGAGATCTGATGGGCCCTTGTGCGCTCCGCTACTTTCAATTTGCTCTCACCTCCGCACTTCAAGGCTGCAGCAGGCAATAAAAGCAAAAGTGCCAAAATACCTCAAGTGTGCCGAGTCTCACTTCATTTCTAGCCTACCTGGAAGCAGAGGTACCAGGGACTTTGTGAATTATAAGACTTACAACAGCCCTAGGCCATCCAGATTAGATAAGCTGCAGATAAACACCCGAACACTGTGATGTTTATCTGCATGAAATCAAACCTTTTGAAGTTCATCTATTCCTTTCTCTAACGACCATTATCTGTTGCTTTGAGATCCTGCGTCCATCCCTATCACAGTTCTGTAAGCTCCCTGTGATGCCCATAAACAGTCCCTCTATCATTTGCAAAAATGCAGTCTCTCATTAAATGCATTTGTGGCTTCAGCACTTGACGCATACAGTATTTTATTGGCTTTTTCTCAGAAATGCACATTTATTTTATCATCTGATACTTAAAATAGCTATTGCAAATAAATACAGAAAAAATGTGTGTACCACAGAAAAAAAATAACACCGTACAAAAGCTTTAGCTATGCCAAGATTGCTTAATTCTGATTAGCAATGACCATTAAGCAATCATTTATGGATTTACTGTGAGTGTTCATAGATACTAATGGGTTTTAGAATTCCTTGGGAATCCTCAAAGGTCAAAGGAAGAAAATGAACTATGAAGTGATAAAAAATGTATTAGGTGACTAATGGACAGGTTGTATATAGAACGGTTCCAGCAGAAAACGTTGAATTTTACCGCTCAGATTTAAGCAAAAGTAAATCTTGGGAGAAGTGGCCCTTCCCCACTGAAGTAACTAATGAAGAGAAAATTAAAATGCTTCATGGGGAGGCATTACGTGGTGTGCTTTTCCCTGTCACTAAGAATACATAGGGTATGGCAAGGTCACTGATATGAAGTTAAAACATATTAGATTTTTCTTTAGAGGTAGCTTCTTGTTCTTTATTTAGCTTCAAGTTTTTAACCATACATTTAAATTTTTGAATGTTTTTGCACTATTGCATTCTGTGCAACTCAAGGCTCAAAGTTCTTCCCAATTTAATGAATTTATCTTTATACCACTTTGTTTAAGTTTGGCCCCCACAGCTGGAAAGAAAGCAGGAAAACCTGGGAGGGACTTGCATGCCTCCATGTAGGCACGGTCTTGGGATCTAAGTGCAGGGTTGTGTGCCTGCCCCAGCACCACCACCCTGCCTTGTGCACCCCAGGGCACCCCGCATCCCCCAGGGCAAACCCAGCTCCCCGCGCCCTCCGATGAGACCAACACCGTGGAGGGCACCCAAGTCCAAGCGTTCAACCCACACAGACTCGTTTTGCGCGGTCAAAAATATCTGAAGGGGTGCATTCGTCTCGGCAGACCTCAGGCCAGATCAGATACCGTGTGCTGGGGCTGCCGGCAGCCCGTGCCAGCTCCAGCGCTGCTTCGTCTTCCCGCGGCTGGCGGAAAGCCAGCAGCCGGCACACAGCCTGCGCAAACACTATAGCCCCTGCTCCGGCTAATTTGACAGAAATGCAGGCCTGGGCCACAGCAGATTTATACGGGTGGGTGAGTCAGCCGTGCACGGATGCGTTATTAATGACTGCGGAGCCGTGTGCGGAGCAAACATCCAGCTTGCGAGTGGCCCACAGAGTTTACTCAGCCCTCCTCCTGGCTGAAGTCATCTCGACCATGAAGTATTCTTCCCGGTACCATCACTCAAAGAGTGATGACAAATCCAAAGGGTTTTTTTGGAGGCAATTTTAGTGTATTTGTGCATAGTCAACAGCAGTCTCACTGTGCAGGGAAATAGATTTGGATTCTTGTTAGAAACACTTTCATTCAGAGCAGAAGAAAGCAATCAGAAGTAAATGCAACCTGCCATGTGATATATGCCTGTTACCCACATGAATTCTGAGGATTGATACCACACTACATACCTTTAAAGTTATGTTATTAAAATGAAGTAATTCCATTCCAGTTTTTAAAGAACTGATTCAATCAGGTGGATAGATACAGGCCTAAGTTTTAGCTTGTCAGCAAAGTTACTAATCTAAATAAGATTGTCCACATATAAGGACAATTAGCTTTCCTTTATTGTTGTCCTGAATTGGTCATTTTCTACAAAAAACACTCCTTTGTTTGGTTTGACTAATTTTTAAATGGAGAGGGGAGGGGAGGNGAGAAGAGAAGAGAAGAGAAGAGAAGAGAAGAGAAGAGAAGAGAAGAGAAGAGAAGAGAAGAGAAGAGAAGAGAAGAGAAGAGAAGAGAAGAGAAGAGAAGAGAAGAGAAGAGAAGAGAAGAGAAGAGAAGAGAAGAGAAGAGAAGAGAAGAGAAGAGAAGAGAAGAGAAGAGAAGAGAAGAGAAGAGAAGAGAAGAGAAGAGAAGAGAAGAGAAGAGAAGAGAAGAGAAGAGAAGAGAAGAGAAGAGAAGAGAAGAGAAGAGAAGAGAAGAGAAGAGAAGAGAAGAGAAGAGAAGAGAAGAGAAGAGAAGAGAAGAGAAGAGAAGAGAAGAGAAGAGAAGAGAAGAGAAGAGAAGAGAAGAGAAGAGAAGAGAAGAGAAGAGAAGAGAAGAGACGTTGTTGTGATCTTTTCCAAAACAGAGGTTGAATGCACAGGAGCAGAGGAAGCATGCAGTGCTGCCAGCTTCCCCCTTCCCCCTGCTTGTCCTCTCCAGTCCAGTAGTTAATAACATGCACATGCGTTGTGAGAGATCCAAGTTCCTGTCCTCCTGCTGCCTTATTCAGCTCAGGAGGTGGATGCGAGGTCTCCCACTCTCCATGTGGGTGTCCTACCTGCTAGACTAGGAGGTACACAGAGGATGAGATCCTCTTCTCCATCTTTTCCGCTCTAAACTGCTTACACATTGCCTGAATGAGGAGCTGTGGTACGCAGTAACTGACGAGGGAGCTGAGACAGTCAACATATTGAAAAACTACAAAAATGCTGAATTATTTATGCAAAGGACAATATCTTCATATAGAAGGAGTAAGACAACCAGTCCATAAAATCTTATGGTGCACTATCAAGTCCTAGTCCTAGAAAAGAGAGGAGATACTCGTAGCTACGCAGGGTGAATACTGAGCCATATATGGGAAGAATATTACCTCTCACTAGCTTTATGAATGCAATCTTTTGAGTTTATTAAGTGTGCCTAAAAATTACTTGAAAGTATGTACTTAAGGAGCAAAATGAACTGTTTCAATAATGCCGAAAACCTGAATGAATATTGAGTGATTTGATTTTTATTTTTAAATTACAATGGTAAGGAGGAAAAGGAAAGAAAAACGGGCAAAGTGAATGGATCCAAGGGACCAAAGCAACTGGAGATTTACCATGGATAATATTGTAGGCATAAGTACTTCTTTTGCAGGAGAAAGATCACGCTGGAGGAGCCAGCATGGATCTTTCCCTTCCAAATCGTTGTGTCTGAAGCTAGTAAAAGTTGAAAGGAGGATGGGTATCTGCAAGGGTGATCTTTAAGGTGTGTGTACTGTTTTCACAGCTACTAGATCAAAGCCCTTTACTGAACTATTTTATTATCACACTTATAAATCAACCTCAGTTCATTTTACAAACATTAGTACTGCCATCAATTACATGCATTTAAGACTAATGGTCTTACAGGAATGTTAATAGTACGACATTATTTCCTGAAAACCAGCACTGAAGGCTATTAAAAGGCTATTAATTGCTATATGTAGCACGCAGAATTATTTGTTTCTGGTTTTAAACAATCAGTGAGTCGGCATGTAAGTACACTTCTAACCAGTTAAACTTCATGGATATCAAATCCAGTAAAAGCAAAACCATCTATAAGCTATCCTTGTCCATCGTTCCTTCATAAGCATGGTCTGAGTAGACCACAGACGTTGCTGCTGCTGCCCTTTAAAGCCCTATGGTCTTGCTGCAGCACTCCAGACACTGCCACCGTCCCTGCAGGGTGGTGGGCAGGACAGACACTGTCCCCATGCAGAAGACATTTTACGAGGTGGGGACACGTGCTTGCTCTCGGCCTGTTTGCTCGGGTAGCAGTGATGGGTGCAGTACTGAGACCCGAACGAAACAGGAATAGCACAAGCAGGTGCTTGAGGAGCGAGTGGTTTGCAGGAGAGACACTTTCCTGTGTAGGCTGTGAGTCCTGTTGCAGCAAACCTTTGGGCTTATCCCATACCTCAGAAATTATGAAGCACCTCCTACATTTAGTCAGGCATCTCCCATTTCACTACCCAGCCCCCTGCTAACGCAGTAGCCCTCCTCTCCAGATGCACAGAGTTAGCTCCAGGAGTACATATACAAATTGCTAAACAAGATGTTCCTCCTTTTGTGCTGAAAGTGGCTGCTCACCCCATCCAGATCTACCCTTAGCCCATACTAAGTGATGCAGTTCTCTTTCTGATATCTTAAATAATAGACCAACTGAGGCTCAAGATGTGAATGTTACACCAGTTCATCTTATCTCCTTTCCCTTTCTAACTGTGTCGTGAACCTGAGATCTCTGTTCATTAGTTTAAGAGCCTGTTTGCACAGCAGAGGAGAAAGGAAAGACAGATCCTTTGAAGCGTGTGGAACTACACCGATTTCCACCAGATGAGGAGGCAGTCCCAGGAGAGCTGTCAGGCAATCTTTAATGAGCTACTACCTGGCGTGCAAAGCAAACTTCAGATCTCAAAGACTGAGCAGTATTCAGCTTCCATTAGGTCAGATATTTATGATTACCTCAAAGGTTTGCAAATTCAGAGATAAAATTTCCAAGAAAAATCATAATTGCCTCTTACAACCCATCCCTAGAGTACAGCCTCTAGCTTTGTCAAGCAATGGATATACACTTTCGTTCACAGCTCTTAGTAAAGCATGGTGCCTAAAGGAAGTTCAGTAAGTTGTAGGTACCACTTTACAGCTGAACCTTTATGTCAGTCCTTCATGCCAGAGTGGTTCAACATTGCGGTGACCTTCACATCCCCCTTCAGATTGAATCTGTTACCCTCAGTGAGTATAAAGGCTATAAAGAAGCACCTGATCATAAAATCCACTTGGAATGCTTTCTTAAACCTCCACCAATTATCCATTAAAAATTCTCCTTTTTACAGGCTTACTCTCCTAATGAAAACCGAATAATAGTATATTTTTTTAAAACTTTCTTGTTGTCTGGAGAAAAGTCTTGACAACTTGAAATAATCAATGCTTGATGTAACTAAATAAAATCATCTGAGTACTTCTATGGATAATAAGAGACATTAACTGCTGCTTTATAAGCAAAGATCTGACCTAAGAGAAGAGACGTGGATGGCCTGGCAATTACCTCCCTAAATCAGCCACCAGCCAGCCTTGGAAAAGAAATATAATTGATATGATATTGATAATACAGAAAAAAATGAATTTTGTTCAGAGGAGTGTGAGATGCATCAGAATTAGATCTTCAGCAGGAAGCCTTTTAATTTGCAGGGAGCTCTTACACTGTAAGGGAAAACACAGCAGAAGCAGCTGGAGCAGAGTTTCCAGTGAGCCACTCCGCGAAAGCCCAGGGTAACTGGGAGCCACCCCGCGAAAGCCCAGGGTAACTGGGAGCCGCGAGGCTTTGGCAGGCCTGAACCAGCACAAGGCAGGAAGCTGCACCACGAGGGCAAAACAGCAGCTCAGGGAGAGATTTTAACGCAGTAGTGTAGTCTTCCTTTAAAATAGACAACATGTGGGTATTTTTTTCTTTGTCATTTTGATGTGCTTCTCTCCCCCCAAATAAAGTGAGAGCTAATCTCTCTGCTTTTAAGAAACAGCTCTTTGATTTCACTTGATTCTGCAGTTGTGACCTCATCACCTTTTCCTCCCAGAGAGCACTGGCAGCCCTGCTTGCAGCCACCCTCTGGAGTTTTTTTCCAATTTTGTTGTAAACTGCTGTAAGTGAGCGCCTGGCCTCGCTGCCCCCGACACCAGGCTCACAGCTGTCTGTAACGACCTGCCTCCGAGAGATCTCTGACCTTGCCCTCTTGCCTCACCATCTTCAACACCAGCTTCAACACGATCCTTTTCTCATGATGTTGGCCTTTTCTACCTGTCCCTTTGTTATAAGTTCTCTCTATCACCACGCAAGAAAAAGCCTCCAAGGCAGCTTCCTTCCCTGCTGCCTGCGCCCAGGTGAGGGACCGATGCAGAGCATGATCTCCCATCTGACTGTAAGTCACTTCCCCTTGTTCATACCTCATCTGTGGAGATTCTTCCCAACATTTCCTCCCAAGTAGCCTCAAACAGGCAACAAAAGCGCTCGTAGCTAACTAAATATATGAGGAGTGACAAGACAAATCACACAGCCCTTGGCTGCAACCTTTTCCCTGGTGTTCTCACACAATTAGCTGTTTCACTTACTGAATGCGTTTGTTTATCTACTAATAATGTAATCTGTGTCACGGAAGCTCATGTCATGTTTTGTAAAAGAGATTCCAGTCTGAAAATGACATAATTTTGTAGTATGTACAGGCCTTTGCGCCTTACCCTCTGCAATTGTTAGCCAAAAAGGGCAACTTCATGTAAAGCACCTCTATTAGTGCAGGCATAATGTCACACTCGCATTTCATGTTGTATGAAGTTCCTACAGATCGTAAAACTCAAGAATTAGATTATGGCTACCGTTTTCAGAAAAGAAAAAGTAAGAAAAGCTAACTTGAAGAGTTTAAATTAATCTTGAAGACAGCGGCACCACAGAAAGAAGAGGACAAATTCTGCTTCCATCCCAGGCTAAATACCTAAGACCAAAGCTGAAATACAGCTTCTACACATCCCAGGAAGCACTGACATTTTATAAGTGCTTCAGTTTTCACAGGGCTAAAGGTTTGCCTTTAGGGACGGTTCTACGGTCCTGCTGAGGTGCAGTGAAGCCCCTTGCTCATGCCAGGGTGCAGCAGGACCTACAGACCGGGACAGGCCATGCCTGTAGCCTCCATGCCAGCCTACCCCTGCTTATTTCATTGTCTTGGCCTGCCAACAAGGCAAAGCGTCCCCTCCGCCAGGATGTAGGAGAGCAGTGCTCAGCTCCTGCTTCTAAAGATGAACTGGAGCCAGTGAAAGGAGCAGTCATAGTTTGAAAGAACAGAATGGCCACAGACCGATTTTCAAATGGCTTGTTGGCACCGACTTTCAGAGGAGAGTTGAAAGCCCCATGCATGAGAGAGATTAGTCTTCACACTGCAGGGTGAAGCGAGTGATCTGGAACATATCCTTGCCTTGAGCGTATTCCACTCATAGGGACAGGGGTCTGCTCAAGGCAACGCTGTCAGCTTCATGGCTGCCTGTCCTCGTTCCATGCTTCGGAGGAGAACCAAGGGATTTGATTTGGGGATGTTATTCTGGTTTGGAGATGCTATTATAGTCTTGTGGCTATGGGGTCTTTAGTGGAGATTAGAGCAAAAATAATTAAATTGAAAAGGATTACAGAATCAATGCAGAGCCAAATACCTTCCTTAGCCAGGGGCATCCAAACTGTACTTAGGGCTTGCTTGTCCAAGTCACTATTACAGCTAACAAAAATGGATATATTTTTGGTCTAGGAGCTCTAAAAGGAAAGTCGACAGCAGAGAGACAAAAGATATTAATTTTGAGACTAGTTTTTGGCAGGAATGGGAAGACTACTGAGATTGCCTGAAAAGTCTGTGGAAGTTCGGCACTGTCCTAGCAACCGTGAGAATGACATTAAAGAGAGCAGATACAGACCCTGTCCAGACCACAAACCCCACATGTACTGATCCCCAGGTCCACTGGGCTCTTTTAAAACAGCTGACATTATTTTCCAGCTTTTTAAATTATCCCAGCTTTTCTGAGCTGACATAAATCTAGACAGTGAGCTAAGCCTGGAGACAGGAGAAACATATCCAGCTCTTCAATTCCCCACTGAATGCTGTGATGGGACTTGAACTGGCAAGAGGTTTGAAGTGAAGCTGCTCCAGACTTTTTTTGAAGCCAGCATACCAGAAGACCTCCAATCCCTAAAGCATTTTTTATTACAGAACAAAATAACGAACCAAACATTAAAGTCAGTAAACAGGAGGAAACTCAGAATGTCTGGATGAGACTGATCGAGTGAAAGGCTTTAAAGCAAAGCTCCTTGGTGTCCTTGCAGGATGGGGCATGTCCTCCAGCCCTGCACCTTGGCTCATGTCATCCCCACCGATGCTCACAGCTCCTTTCGTTCAGGACCTTGCTTTGTTGCAGACGTGCTCATTGCCCCTCGCTGAGCCTCTAGCCCCCGGCTGCTGTGCACCTCTTCCAGCAGCTGCCTGGGGAGAGCTAGCCACAGGGACCCCTACCCTGTGTTCTGGCCATTGGCCCCGGTGGGGTGGTTGTCACAACAAAACAGAGGTTCACATCTGTTCCCACATTAGGAGACCTCTCACTTTGCTTCTGTCTGATTCAGGGCTGCTGGGCTGAAGCAGGATGATGTGGAGGAGGGTTTAGCGTTCTCTGCTTCACCAATTTCGGCCTCTTATCCAATCAGCCTGCATACTTGTGAAACAGCTTGGGAGGGGGAAGCAGGCACAGACCCTTGCTGGCTGCTCCTCTTACAGATCCTCTGGCAACCAAATGGTTTTGCACACACACGTAGCGCTGACACAGAGAGGGCAAAAGGCAGTTGCTGGTACTCCTGGTACCCGCAGCCCCTGATCAGGGTCACTTTTGCTCCTGGTACCCTGTCACAGCTTCCCTGGCAGGCAGAGAGGCGGGGCCAGCAGGCAGGGATGGGTTGCTGGTGGCTCCTGCCTGGTGCTGATGTCCCCCCTCTGGGCTGCAGTCCACGCTGCCTTCCCAGCAAATGGGCAGAATTCAGGTTTCTCAGCACTGAGCCTCAAATTCCAGATCCAACATGTGCTTAATATAACAGAAGAAGAAGCGGAGAAGGGTATAGACTAATCCTTATCCCTCAGAAAAATTACTGGGTGACATCCATCTCTTCTGGGGAGCCACAGAGTGAGGAAAAGTGATTCTTGAGACATTTCCTTTCTTCCACCAGGAAAACAGTAAGGAAGGAGAGGAGCTCTGTGAGTTTTATATGCAATAGCAGAGCTCTGTTGTTCTCATCCTGAATCAAGAGAGAACATCAAATCCATCTTCTGATTTTATTTGTATCAGTCATAGTCAGATCAAGCTGGAGGAGACAAAGGAGAGAAAAAAAGCAGGACTGGCTTTAATCTCAGCAGGGGGAGCGCTAGTGGAATATAAAAGTCACTAGGGTACAGGCTTTATGTTAACGACTATTTGGTAAGTTGATAGAAAGTGGAAGAGCATGGAGAGGAAACACAGAAAAAGAGAAGCCCCAGAGTACCAGTTGCGATAGGAAACTCTGGGCTATGTCCAGTCAAGCAGACACAGATTTACATGCCAGAGCCCCCTGTCCCAGGAGATGGGATGTCCATGTGCTGCAGCAGCTGGGACAAGATGGAAAAACTGCGGGTGGGAGAGAATTAGGTGTGCTCAGACAGCACCTGAGCGGGCAACACGGAAACACAGACAGAGGAAAGGAAATGCCCAGTTTGGGATGTTAGAGGTGTCGTGCAGCCCGACACAGCACATACCTGGTGCAAAGCATCAGACACCTACCAGGTACTGCTGGCGACATGAGTTCAAGCAGCTCCTAAACAGGATTTTAAGGAAGTAAAATGTCGGCCTTTGGGTCTGAAGCAGACACTGGGGACTGTACTCTATCTGCCAGGGTGCAGAAAGGTACCATCTCCAGCTCTAGCTCCAGCTCATCTCAGAAGGGTCTCTGGGAAAAGATGTTTAAGAGAAAACCACCCCCTGTCAGCACGGCTGAGTGCTGGTGGAGGCTTACGTTCCATACCCCAAATTACAGCTCTGTGCTCTTCTGTCAGTCAGCGGCGACTGAGGAAGATAAATACAATGTGTATTGCCCTGGCCTCCGAGTGCCTGTGTGCTGCACCGAGCAGCCTCGGTTCAGCTCCTGAGAGTTTTTTAATACAGACAGTGCAAAAGCCAGAATTGAATTAAATCCACTGTAACGAGTAAAAACACTTCAAGAATTTGGTCTGGTGACGTTAATGAATGGCTGAAGAGTATGTGTCTTGGAAGACATCTCAGGATTACCTGAAGGAGGATTAGTTTGTTCCACAGCTCACGCACATGAATCATTAACTCCTCATGGATCCCTTAGAAAAGTAATTTTTCCTGACCTTTGATTTCTACTTTCTGTATGAAGTTATTATCACAACAGAATTTTTAATTAGTTCCAGGCATTATCCAGAGCAATCCTCTAAAACAGGGATTTACATATTTGCATATTTTCAGTATTTCAAAGATGTTTAAAAGTTTTGTATTGTATTCAAATATAAAAGGTTCGGGAAAAATATACAGCAAGTATTTACCATGTTATTTGGACTCAATTTGTTACATTGGGCAGTCATAGCACAGCTCTCAGCTGTCTGAGGCCACCATCCTTCCTAATACTTGAAGAGGAATGAGACCATGCTGCTCTACAGGGAAACTCGGTATTGACCGAGGAATCCAGTATCTTTCGCAGAAAGGAAAACTGTATGTATTGTCAGAGCAAAAAGAGCTCAGATTCATTTAATCTTTACCTCTTACTGATTCTACATCAAAATCACCTGGTTTTGCACGTAATTCAATGGACTTATTTCTAGACTTTGTAGGCAGGGCCGCAATCAAACCCTTCAGCTCCAAGGGTCGTATGAATGATTTCTTCCATAAGGAGGAAGGAAGGCTCTAGATCTAATGATGGCAGTGGGAGAGTCTAGCTTATGGACTACAATTTCATCTGCAGAATAGGGCAGAAACTGGAAATTCCGTCTGAACACAAGGAAAAACTTCTTTACTTCGAGGGTGGCAGAGCACTGGAACCGGCTGACCAGAGAGGTGGTGAAGTGTCTGCCTCTGGAGATACTCAAAACCTGCCTGGACGTGTCCCTGACCAACCTGCTCTAGGTGAACCTGCTTTGGCAGGGGGTTGGACTAGATGATCTCCGAAGGTCCCTTCCAAGCCCAACCGTTCTGTAGTTCATGATGGCTTACATATGATATGGGCTAAATGTACAAATACATAGACATTATTTACCCCAGGATGGAGAGCAGGGGCTGAATATCAGATCTTGTTGCTGCCTTTTCCTTGGGAATGTTGACATGATACAAATAAGAATATTAATTAAAATGTTTGTAGTTTATGGATTGCTAGCAAACTGCCATTACTGTCACATCAAAGCTATAATTCTGCTAAAATGAACTGCAGTGATGAATTAATTAACTTCTGCTAAGTGAAGAACTGGGAATCACATCTGTGCAGGACGTCTATGATACAAAGAAAGATTTGAGGAGTTTGGGAACAATTACCACATCCTAACAGTGGCATTTAAGAGAGAGGCAACGCCACCGTTTTCCACAAACTCAGTTGCGCGCCTCCTTCTTGCACCTGCGCAGGGCAGTGAGGGGGTGGCACCAGCAAAGGGAGGAGCAGAGGCAGACAAGAAGGAACAAGAGCGAGTGGAGCTTCAACTTAGCATCCCCAAAGCTTCGGCCCATGCAGCTGAGAGAGCAGGAGCTGGTAATAAACCGACCCAGAAAAATAGGTGGTGGCAACCTTGTTCCTCCCTCCAGGAGCGATTGGGAGCAGGAACTGAATTGTGACTTTCATTGGCAATTTGATCTTTGCTATGTTCCCGAGGCAGTGAGACCATGCCCTGCCCCTCACCTTAGTGTGGATTGCAAAGTCAGTGCTAAAGGAGATAACCAGCTGTAGGTCTTTCAGAGAGCCTGAATTTAATCCCCCCAGTGAGAGCATTCAGTTATGTATTTAGAAAGGAAAAAGGTTTCTACACGGTATAAATCCTTGCTTGATAATCCCAAAGCTAATGGGGAAGGCATTCAGTAGTAAACTACAGTCCTTGGACAAAGACATCTGTAACCAGACCGGAGCTCTATGATTAAACTCAAATTCACAGATTGGTTACATGCAGCTAATTTTATTCACTGAGAATACGTGACCCCCCTAAGCGGATGTTTAAATTAAATAAGAATATTGATGACAAATGTTCAAAATGTAAGACAGATGCCTGCAACTTTTGGCATGAAATTTGGAACTGCCAAGAGGTTTGGGAATACTACTCTGGGGTCATTAGGAATTTGGATATCCAAAATGTTCCCCAGCTGCTGATCTCTTCAGAGGCTGCTATACTTGGTCCTGGAAAAATATAAAATCAGTGCAGTAAGTGATGCCATATACATTGCTGGGCTGGTAGAATGCGTAGGCAATTGAAGAAACTTTCCGTCTTTTCTAGGAAAAATGCACTAAAGAGAAGGTTACTGATCTGAGTCTGGGTTTAAAAAACCAGTGTAATTAAAAATAAAAATAAAAATCCCTGGTTCTTTAACAAATTGATGTTTGAACTGTCTGGAGGTGGTCTGTCTCGCTGTTTCTGAGCCCAGGTGTGACTGCTGGGAGTTCAGTTGTGTGGTGTGTTGTTTTTTCCCATGGGTGCACACAGACCTTGTCTGCTACAGTCAATGTCACCACTGCACCACGGCCGCCTGCCCCTCGCTGCTCAGTTGGTAGCTACAGAAGGCTCTTTCTCAGGTAAATAAACAGAATGAAAACAGAAAGAAAAGAGGATGAAGGTTTAGTGTTTACCACACAACAGACACGAGGTAGAAATACCCAGGGTACGTGTGAGGGTCTGATCTGATGCCCAGGAAGTTAAGGGAAAGAATCTCATGTTATTTTAATTAGCTTCACACTAGATTCATTATTGCAATGCTATAAATAAAGTAGAGACACTTTGCACGGACCAGACATCAGACCAAAATTGGGACTAGACTCTGTGTTTCCTGACTCCACTCCTAATCACCAGACAATACAGTTTTTCCAGCGCGGAGTCCCATAGCTCCTTCACCGAGGGATTTGATGGGAGCTCCAGGTTTTGCTTAGCCATGCCAAGCTGCCATAGGTGGGGCCTTCGATCGCAACCCAGCATGTACCACCGCCTGCCTAACTGACCTGGGAAAATCTTGCTTCAATTTATGGAGTTATGTGATCCAGCCACACTAGAGCTAGAAACTCTAGAAGAACATTGAGGTGTTTGATGTCTCATTTTCCTGCCAACAGCAAGAACAATTTATCCACTCATAACTGTTTCATAGCTAGACTGATAACTGGGAACAAAAAAAGGTGTGTGTTACTAATACTGCGTTTTTCCTAAGGTTGTATGAATACAGGCCAGAATTACAGGGGGAAAAAAATCCACTTTGAATGTAATTTTGGGGGAAAAAAAAATGGTAAAATGCCTCTTCTCTAAACTACTAGGAAGTTTAGTTTTCCACAATGGCCACTGGCAGCTTTCTCAGCAATTCATTTTAATAGTGCACACTTTCTGGCAATAAAAAGGAGATAGCAACTAATATAATTAAGTCTGCAAAACAACCTCTAAACTGAAATGTGTCTCCCGACAGAACAAGCATAGAATTGTTCATTACAATGCTCTCCAGGAATAACAAAAACAATTCCCAAAAATGCATTATTAATGGACATTCCCAGAATTAATGATAAAACAAACCAGATGTTCTCTTACATTTGTCTCATAAATGCAAAGTCAATATGCCAAACCAAAAACCCATCTTTGGAAAGCTATAGGCTGTTTAGGGAGGCACTTTAACTGTATTTCCCTTTACTACAACACACAGAATTCCTTATCTATAGTCTAAGACAACCTGGTTATGATTTTATATCTAGTAATGAAAAAAAAGGCTCGTGTCCAAGAGAAAATGCGGGTGAAATGTGTGATTTTACACAGCCTGCATTTACTCTAAAGCTGTGCATTTCAAATTAGATGCATTTTTTGTAAAACAGAAAAATACAATATTCTTACATTAAGAACAGTCCAGTCACAGTCACAACTCCCTACTATAACAAATCTGCTTAAAATACAGTTTAAGACTAAAAAACCCTTCACAAAAAGTTTTAGCTATATTAGTAGGTAATAGTTTGATATTTATCCTTTACAGAACATGATTACTCACATGGAATGGATTTTATTCCCCTGAGTAAAGGTTGCAAAAGTGCACTGAAGTTGATAGGAAAGCAAATACGACTGATAAAGAAAAGTACAAAGAAAATTATACATATGCTAATACCTTAATGTAATAATATCAAACATGGTGGGCCATCTGGTGTAAATCATCGGAGCTCTGATGAAGTCAATGGACCTGGAGTAATTTGCATCAGCTGAGGACTTGGACTGGTGTACAATTTTTCTTAAGATACTTTTTTAAGAAAACCATTATTAAGAAAAATCTTCTTTGCAAAGTTACAAGTGTGTGTTAGGAGTAAGGAGTGAACAATAATCAAGCACATGGGCTGATGGCAGAAATTTAATTTCTTTAGTTAGCAAATAATAGAAGAACATAAAAGATTTTCAAGCAAACATTAGGTTCCTATTTTATATCAATACTCAAGCCTAACTGGTGTTATTTTTAATTATTGAACAGTGGGTGTTTTTCATTTTCATTGCTAACGCTTTCAGCTGCCAAATGGCATACCGAAGGAAATGGCAGCATTTATGCTGAAGGATGCTGTAATGACAGGCTGCGCTGCAATACCGTGTGCAGGGAGATGCAGAGCCAAAGCCATTGAGGAAAAGGAAGAGGTAATTTTTCACTTTGTGAACTTCATTAACATGACATAGGTTGTTGGGGTTTTTTTCAACACCATCATTCTAATCTCTGTAGTGATCACCAGATATTGCCAAGATCTTGTCCAAAGAATCAGAGACTTTTTAAACCCTTCAGGCCTCTTGCAAAGCAGCAATACTGTGAGTGTCAGCTGCTCTACCGCTCCACCTGTCTGGGGCACTGTGCCCTCTGCACTGGCACCCAGATACCCACTCTGCAAACTCGCGTTATCATTATTGCTCCTCCACCTGTCAGGTTCATGAGATGAACCACTAGCTCAAGCCTTTCATCAGTCCCGGATTACACTGTTGCACCCTAGCAGCAGTGAACAGTCTTCCAAACCTTGCAGGATCAAATATGACCATTCCGTAAGCTCCACTTTGCAGGTCTTGGAGACCTGAACAGACCTCCAGGACAGCTCGAACACATGCTTTTCACTGGGGAAAGAACACTGCACTGCCCACTCTGGGGTCTCAGCGCAAGGAGGGTACAACATATCTCCTTCCTAGCCCACAGCCAGCTTTCCTTCCAGCAGAGTCGGTGCAGGAGAGGCACAGGTACATGCTTGGGTCCTACCCTGATAAGGGGCTGACATGCTGCCAGAATGCATGTCTGGACCTCGACATGCAGATATCCCGTGTTATGTCCCATGTAAGCATGGTATATTGCTCCTCAGACACCCACTATCTCCACTGTAGGTTGGGGTAGGCTGCAGGATGAATGGTGACTTCAGGAATAGCAGATCCTGCTGACTGACCCCCCCTCCACACCTGGGGCTGGGGTCAGTTGGCAGCCTGTTGGTTGTGGGATGCAGCTGGGGCAGGGCACTGTGTGGAGGAGCCACGTGCTGTCCTTCTGCCCTGCTTCCTCAGACACGAGGCCCGTACCAAGTGCTGGGCCTGCTCAGTTTCCCAAAATACTAACTAGGTGAGGCTGAGGCACCTCTGGGACTGCCTGAACACATTACAACTCTGCTCTTAGAGATAACAGAAAAAACAACTGCAAGACTAATACTCAGTTGTGCAGATGATGAGATCCTCTTGAACCTCATTTTTCCAAGCTGTCTTAAGGTCACAGACCCCACATCTCCCAAATGAATCACGAACGGCAGCTTTCCTGACAGGCGGGCCACCTTCAGCCTTCCTCTGCTGAATGCCACAGAGTGCTGCAGGTACTCCTAACAAATACACACATCGCCTTTATTCGTATGAGTGGGAACACGGATGGGAAGCCTGGAGCTTGTTAGTCCCTATGTCTCCAGCAGGAGCTCAGAGGCTGAAGTGAGAAACATGGGCAAAGCTGCTAAAGGGAGCAGAGCAATTAAAAGTATGTCCCACCTTGGTTTGTATACTTAGGATCAATGAAGGAAAACACAAAGCAGAGGTGGATGCACTTCTCAGTAGATACGCATATACACATTAAATGAAAATATTAAATATTAAATAAAAACAATTCAACTAAAAGAAATAAATAATAAAATCTTGCTTCTCCGTTTCACAGCTACTGATTACTGTTCGGTCATAACAAAGGTTGGAAAGAACCTGTGACGGTCACCTTGTCCAAACTCTTGCTCAAAGCAGGGATTATGCAACAGGGAGCATCCTTCAGGGTTAGGGAGGATGGATATTTAAAGCAGATTAAGAAAATAATAAAATAATACTAGCAGGGTGCCTTCTACAGTTCTACAGAAGGCCACAGGAAAAGAATTTGGTATTGGTTTTGCAAACTACTCCACTTAATTGCCTGTTTTCCAGTGATTTTACATTCTACTTTTAATCCATTAGCAATTTTGTCAGGGAAATCATGCAAAATATGTTCAAATGGTGTTTGGGGAACGCTATTCATGGAAAACATTAAAGCAATTACATCTGACTAGCCTAACTTGCCAAATTAGCAGAAAGCACATTTCTAAAACAAAAAAGGAGGAGTACAGCTGGAAAACAAAATTTTAACTGATGCTTAACCAAGTGTTGGATACTAAACCTTCAAATTTGACAGCCAATGATAACAAAGTGACACGAAACTTAAATCTTCAAGAGCTATCCACAGGAGTCAAAGAGAAACTGAGCAACAAATACCTACAAGGAGAGTGTGTGACTATGTATAAGGAAAGTGAGACACAAGGGTGAAACACTTGCCAACCCTTGGAGCTAATATACTACAGTCCTAAAACAGCCCCAGTGAGTGTTGTAGGTTATTTACAAAATTTGCTAAAATCCATTTAGCAAATTTGGGTAGCACAACCCAAATTGAATAATTATCCTGAGATGACTTTTAAGCTGATGTTACTGGATTTGTCTCTCGCTGCACAACTCGAGTACTGATTTTGAAAAGCCCTTATTCTTACTTGCATGATATGATAATTCAGAGGGCCTTCAAAAATATTTTTGGTGCATTTCCTAGTAGCACCAAGAACATACAGTGCTTTGCAACTGACTCTGCATTAATGAGGTCACACACATAACTGATAGATGAAATAATCACAGGCAAGTGAAAACCTTACTTTCTTCTTACACCATTGCATTTTTTTTAAAAGGCAGCTTTGGAAATTAGTCAGCTTCACTGACTTTTAAAAGACTGCGAGTATCATCCCCACCAAAAATGTATTTGTAAGTACAATGCCTACGGGACATTTTGCAGTATTTCAGTGTTACGGAGGTACATGGGATCTGACCTTAAGGAATCTTGTGTACATATGGGATAACCCAGGGACGAATCAGGACCTGCACGTATCCATGGCCAGGACACAGATCATCAGGCCCATCACTGCCAAGGTGACGGGTATAGCAGGAGAATAAACTTGTCTTAAAACATGTTAATGTATTTTTCATGCTATACTGGCCTAATTCTTGTTATCTCAGTTGCATCCGTGCAAAGTCTCTCTCTGATCCTTTCTCTCACGTGCTGACATTACTTTGGTGTTTTTACATTAATCCCTCGGGCCTAGAGATAATTAAGAGCAAATTATTTGGCAGAAGCCCAACATCTGTAATTAGATCTATTAAAGCTTAAAACATCTCGATTTTTCTCTATTGAAAAACATGCAGCGAAAACACTTTTAAGCAAAGAAATTTATCATTCTCCTCAAAAAACTTTGTGAAATATTTCCCCCAACGTACCATCAACAAGAGGCGAGTTGAAGCCTTCCACTAAACCTTCAATAAGAAAGATCTCCTCCGGAGAGAGAGAGGAGCAGCAAACAAGTGTCAGAGGAGGAGAAAACTCCGCTGTGGCAGCGGCAGCCGCCACCAGATCCTGCCTTGATCCACAGCCTGACGAACCCCTCAGCTTTGATGGGAACGTGCAGGACCTAGTCTAACCTGTATGACGAATGAGCTTCTGTGCACCACTGCGCACTCTGGTGTCTATTCATTTTAAGATAAAGTAACATATGTAATCATAGAACGGTTTAGGTTGAAAGGGACCTTAAAGACCATCTAGCTCCAACCCCCCTGCCATGGGCAGGGACACCTCCCACCAGACCAGGTTGCTCAAAGCCCCCATCCAGCCTGGCCTTGAACACCACCAGGGATGGGGCATCCACAGCTTCTCTGGGCAACCTGGGCCAGTGCCTCACCACCCTCACAGTAAAGAATTTCTTCTTAATTTCTAATCTAAGCCTACCCTTGTTTTTGGTGTGTCATCGCCATCTGTAATTTACAGGCACAGGGAACTGCAGAACTAAGTAACGAGTTGCTATCTGTGCTACAATGGCTCCCAAGGGCCTCGCTGGGGCCACTCTCCCACCCGCCCACGGTCCCACACACTCTGCCAGCCGGGCACCGCACCTCCCCGCGCCCCCGCTCCCTGCCCCGCGCACTCCATACCCCACCGTCGTGGTCCTCAAAC
>VYZM01021325.1:0-13424 GCA_013398915.1 Dromas ardeola | reverse complement strand
CACGCCCCACACCCCACACACCCCACACACCACCCGCCCACCCCTTCGCGGAGCGGCTGAGGAGGGAAGGGGCCTCTGGGGGTCCCCGGCCCGAGCCCCCACTCAAGCAGGGTCCCCAGACCCAGCCGCCCCAGGGACACAGCCCTGTGAGGCAACACTTGCTGTCGTGTTTTGGGTTGCCACGGGGCAACCAGAGAAATTACAGGTATCAGTTTGCATCTGGCTGGTTTTGTGGCAAAGCTGTTATAACCAGAATTAACATTTTCTGATGGCGGTCTGTTGGCTTATTTTTGATAAATATAAAGGTTGGAAACACATCAGTTCCGAGGTTAACTGTTGCTGTTCTCTGTGGCGTGTGAAGCAGAGAATCACAGAATCACAGAACTGCAGGGGTTGGAAGGGACCTCTGGAGATCATCTAGTCCAACGCCCCTGCCAGAGCAGGGCCACCTTAGAGCAGGTTGCACAGGAACACGTCCAGGCGGGTTTTGAATGTCTCCAGAGATGGAGACTCCACCACCTCTCTGGGCAGCCTGTTCCAGTGCTCTGCCACCCTCAAAGGAAAGAAGTTCCTCCTCATGTTGAGCGGGAACTTCCTGTGTTCAAGTTTGTGCCCGTTACCTCTTGTCCTGTCGTTGGGCACCACCAAAAAGAGGCGCAATGTTTTCCATGTGCGACCTCGAGATGTTTTCTTGCCCGTGGCGTGTCCCATCCCTCCAGCCGCGGCCCAGCAGAGCCGGGGTAAGTGGGAGGCATTTTTCCCTCTTTTAAATAGAGACTACAAACATATAATTTTTGTTTTCCTTATACAGACTTCCCTATTTTATCACTGCTGCACATATTTAACTGTAAGTCTCCAGCATAACATTGGCAGTGTCCTGCGTACAAGATTTCTTCCCCTCTGCAGTGTCAAAGATAATTCCTCGGTCTCAAGAGTACGAACGTATTACACAGCCCTGGACTTTTCAGCTTGATAAAAATAATCTCCATTCTTATCCAAATATTTCAGAGCTCTGTCAGCAAACTAAGAGCAAGTCTTCACAGCCTCCAGCATCCAGCCCCAAGGTATTAACCGCAGCTACGTGTGGACCTGAAGTGGCAGAGCATCAGGATCAATTTTTTTGATCCTATTTGATCCTAAATCCCTGTATTTATGGGGCTTTCCCTGGATCTCCCTCCAGCTGTTTCAAACTTCCACCTCCAAGGTTGTCCCCGTGGCTGGGACCAAGGAGTGGGTAAGAGCTCAGGGGGGACGCCTGCTCCCTGCGGCCCCTGGAAGGGGGTCGTGTTCCCTCCCCATGTCTGTGACACGTGTCCCTGCGACGCACCACTCACACAGGAGGGCTGGGCAGGGCGGCCCGAGCTCCTAAACTGTGGGGAAGTTGCACCCCTGGCTCGTCCGCGGCTCCCAGGTGAGACCAAGCCGTGCCAAGGAAAGGACACATAGGTAGCGGTATGTGGGAACAAATCTGGCAGTAGGTTTTGGGCTTAAACTCTCTTCGTCACCACTGAGCTGTGCTTCCTTCAGGCCGCATCTCCATCAGACTGTTTCCATCTTGTGTTTGAGCATTTGCTGCTCGCTCTCCCTTACCCCTGTTGTCATTAGCGCCAGGCGCAGGCAGCGGCTGTGCGGCTGTCGGGCAGATTGCGCCCATGGAGCATTCCTGAACAACTTCAAACACCATTCCTCAGCATGTGCAAGAGCTTCTACGCCATATTCCCAGCTGCTGCTGTCTCGCCCTAGGTGGGCTGCTTAGGGTCTTTCTGCAGGTGTTTGGAGACAAAGCATATTCAAAGAAACGTCTAGGTCTCATTATTACCGCTTCTCTCCCCTTTTTGTCTGATGCCAAAGGAGAAAGAATGCAAAGATTAAAATATAGGAATTATGTTTATAATATCAAGGCACATTCATGCAACCATTCAGTCAAGCCTGGGATCTGTTGCTGATCAAAATTCAATAACGTGTATGTTTGCAAAGCAACACTAGACTTACAGAAGACATATGACCAACGTAGATGGACGCTAAAGAACCGGTCAGGGTTAAAGAAAGGTAAGGGTTAAAATTACGTGACAGTTTACTGGCTGGAGATGCTATTTACAACTTTGGAGTAAAAATTTTTATTTATCATTTTAGGCATCCTAAAGTGAGTAGTTTGTGATGCAGAACTCCAGAATGGAAAGTAAATACATGTAATATGTTAATCTAGACGAGGCATTTTGCAGTACCCATAATTAAGGAGAGTGACAGCGTGCCAAATACTAGCTAACTAACCTCTGGCAGGGAAGCCTGCTTCGGGAACCTGGGGAACCCAGTGGTGACCCGTCTCCCACGTGCTTTTAAAACAATAATAGAAAGGCTTTAACTTTTCCAGATTCTGGTAATGAAATCTCGTGCTACAAAAATGCTTCCTGCAGCACACCCTGCACTAACAAAAATCACATTTGTCAGTGCTTTGGAATGGGAATTAGCACTACAGTTAACCAGAAGCAAAGCATTTGAATATACAAAAAAAACCCCCTCTATTTGAATAAACAACCAAGAAAAAAAGTGATTTTCAGAAATACCAAAGCCTGACCTAAATATTCTCTCCTGGAAGCAAAAAGAGGTGTTTTGTAAGACTTTACCAAACATGCTTCATGGCAAGCTGGCTTTGACTGTGCAATTCATATTCATGCAGATGAGATTCAATTCCCATTAAGTTAACTGAGCTGTAGCTTGATTTGACTGGTCCTGGGGTTCAGCAGGTCATCTGCGCAGTGACCTGTTACCCAGCGGGCAGACACCCCAACTCCTTCTGCCAACGGAAGGTGAGCTGGAATAAACCAGCATGGGTTTTGGTCCTGAAGATGGAAAATTCACTCTGCAAATGATAAATGTGCTCTCCAGGCTGAGGCAAGTAGTGGATAAAACTCTAAAGTGTAAACATCAAGTTTGTTGGATGCTTTTGCTGGCTGTGAAGACTGTATGTGACGTGAGGACGAAGGATGTAGATGTGCCTGGGTGTGCCCTCTGGCACTGAGGCCAGCAGGCGCTGGACCGCCCTGCCTGCATCACCAAATTCCTGCACCCTCACCCCAAACTACACAGGCTTCATCCAGGCTGTACCCTGGGGGCGATACCCAGCCTGTGACAACCCCTACCCTCTGATGGCTGAAGGGATCCCTCCAAAATTTCCTGATGCAGGGAGGACCCTGGCTACTGCCTAGTTTATTTGCATAGAGGTGAACTATACACACTGCTCCGAAAATGCGGTGTGCTTCACTTTTACAGGCGATGGTGGCATGCACGAAGGCACTCAGCGCTGAGCAGCCAAACTGCCCTTGCTCACTTGTCACCTCCCTCACAGATGTTCCCCCGTTCAGAGCAAACGATGGCAGGATTTAAGCCAGCATCACACCAGGACTCAGCACCACACCACAGCCTGGATGCCTGCACGCCCTGCCTGAGCCAAGGAGTGCAACATGAGTAAAAGATGTAAAGTATCATTTCAAAACACGGGGGTCAGAAAACATGGGGCTAGCCAAGGAGCAGCAGAAGAGAGGTGCATCGCCCCCGCTGCTTCCTCCTTAGTTCTGTGGCCTGTTTCTGGTGGGGCCCGATGCAGCAACAGTCCCTACAGCTATATGAGAAAATCAGTGAGCCAGAAACCGGCATGTGGTCATCCATGCTGTTTAGTTATTAGGCTGCTCCCACCCCAGGCATCACTTAGCCAGGCAATGCCCAGGCACACTGCGGGGACAGCACAGACCAAGGACTTGTCCCAGTAGGCAGCAGTTTGGGGGATGAAAGGAGTGGAGCTACATGGGCACCCGCTTTCGGGCTGTTTGATTTACGGATGCCAGCCAAGGATGCGAGCGCATCCTGGGGATGGGAGTGCAATGCGCAGGACACTGGTAGCGAGACAGGGAGCATCACAGCCCCATAACCCCCCTGCCTGTGGTCCCCGAGCCTCTTGCGAGTCCAGCCCGAAGAAGAGAAAATGCTCATCTCAACATCTACAAGCAAACAAAGTGTCTTCAACTTTTTGATGCACTTCAACTTGGCTTTGTTAATTTTGTGGTGCTGGCACAAGGTATGTTTTTACAAAGAAACATTATTTCAAAAAAATAGTAATAATCCTGTCCCAATTAGTCCTCTTACATTTATTAAAGCCACTTTCTGAATAAATTGCATTTTAAGCATGATAGAATGTCAGACTTCAGGGGGGAAAAGTTTAAATGAACCAAACACCTTGCAGTGATGACTTTTATAACTCTTTGGGAATGAAAATGACTAAATTCTTTTTCCTCCCTGTTATAAGCCTAAGTTCAAAAATTGGAGCAAGGTCACTTTTTAACAGACACATTCCACCCGACCATCGTTTAGGTGAAACAAAATGTGAAAGTCACCGCAGATTTATGCAGTAGCCACCAATGAAATTCTATTCGATATAAATCAATGAAATTGGATCTATTCAGATTGATGGGGATAGGGGTCAGGGAAGCATGCCCGCTCCTCAGCAGTCAAAGTGACAGATTGTGTAGGTTTTCCACAAATCTGACGTGGTTTCTTAATTAGAAACATAAAGGAAGCGGATATACAAATCCCACCGGTATCCGGTGGAAATGAGAGGAGAATGCCAAATGATAAACCAATATTTATAGGGGATTGTTTCCAAGAATTTATTACATTGTTTTTTCATTTAATTACCTTGAACTGGTCCTATAGAAATACTATAAAGAATATAAATGTGCTCCTCTTTTAACAAAATAGCAAATTCCTGTTTAAAATGAGCTGATTAGTCTTACTAAATACATTTGCGATCTGCTGTGAAATCCCAAGGCTTAGTCTGCTTACAGCATAATCACCTTAGCTGACATCTCTCAATGGAAAAGTCTAACCTTTATGGGGCACTGGGAAAGACGATCTCATATATTATTCCAACATTTACAATTCTCTAAGGCAGATGGATCCATTTTTAGAATAAAATCATACATATTGTATGATTTGTGGTTCATTATTTGCGTTGAAGGAATTAACTGTGTGTTTGTAAAAGGAAAAAGCAAGCAGCAAGAAAATTGCCCCAGAAATTCACCTTGATTTTTTTAAATTTCTTTTTAGGTGACTTTTTCTAGAAGAAACTTTTAGGAAGAAACTGGCTGTAGATTTTTGTTTATTTTTTTTTTTTCCTAGCAGCTTTCAGAATTAAGCAGGGGCAAATACGTCCCATTTCCTCCCAGTCATATCATTGAACCAGATTCTGTTTTGATTTTAACTTAAAAAAAGCCATCTTGGGAAATTGCTGGAATCAACACCTACTTTGAAATCAGGAATAGTGAGGAGCTACTACTCCAGACCACTAGAGGTGTAACAGTACATATGAAAACAGACAAACACTGTGAGGCAGCAGAAGATAGGGTGTATTTCCTGCAGAAAGCAGCAGGGTCAGGCATTTTTTCCAAGTACTATTATTTTTAAAACGTAGTCTGTACTACAATAACACTTAAGAGTTTTATTCCTAGATTTGTCTCATTTTAAAAATATATGTTCCCTCCCCGAGAAGAATTTAAACCCAAATTCACAAAAAATATTGAGCTTCATATGAACTATTAAAATTCATAGGTGTGAGGCTTTTAAGCACATTTGTAAAACTCGGCTTTTTAATCAGATTTAAAACAAAAGGCAATGGATAGATACAGATTGGCAACGCAGCAGAAATTAATATGAGCTTTGTATTTGTCTAGTTTTCCACAGGAGGGTCTGCGTATGGCTCTAAGGATTGGGGGGGGGTGTGGATGGAGGTCCTGCCCGCACTGTGGGACAGGGAGGGAGAGAGCTTGGCAACGTCTGCCTGAAAATCTACCAAGTGGGTAACGGAAGATGGAGTCAATCCTTTACACTGAATGACGGGCAGGGTGAAGATAAAGTTTTGAAAGGTTTTAAGAACTGAGACAAAGGAGCTTATTTTTGAAATGATAAAGAGGGAGTCGGGGAAGGATTACAAAGAGAAGTGTCACAGTCAAAGCAACAAGGCAGAAAGGTGAGCCACGCAGCAATATGCTCGATGGAAGCGAAGGGCAAGACTGCGTTTATCAAAACTAGAAAAAGTGTGTAGAGAAATCAAGATATGAGCCAGTAAAAGCTACAGGGTAAGCTTTAGCTGTGCAGTTAGATAGGAAAGGCCGTGTCTTAGAGACGCAAGGTGAACTTCAACACCTTTTTCTCCCTGCAACCTCACTGTTCTTCCCAGCTGTGAAAACTTCAAAAGACGTGGGAAGGTGATTTGTTGGTTAGCTGGAGTGACAGGCACGTGGTGCTGCTCTCTGCAGGAATGATGATGGGGAGGATTAGAGGCTGGGACACTGGTATGCCATTTCCTAGTATAAAGGGAACTAGATATCTCAGCTACATATGGACCCTTGGCAAACAGAACCCGGTTACAACCAAAGAGCAATTTTTTGTCCCTCTTCATCAGTTGCACACTTACCTGTTGCTATTTTATTAAATAAAAAGTGCCAGACTGTTTTCTGGCTTTGCACAGCACGGCTCGTGTCCATGCAGCTCTACCCTCCCCCTCTCTCCTCCAAGAGGGTGCTCTTGTCCATGCTGGCCCCTGGAACAGTCCCTGGGCCATCCTCTTCCCCAGACTGTTGGGGATGCCTTTACCATGGGCATCCTTCCATGGAGAAATGATGGTTGTCACAGCCCAAACCATGCTACCTGATACGCTGTATGACCGATGCACAGCAGTGCCGCGTCTTGTTTCGTTTTCTAGTAGTTGTGGAGACTAATTTAGTTTCCCAGACTACTCTTACTTTACTAGAGCCAACCTGAAAGTATTCCTATTGCTGCGGGGAGTGGAGGGGGTAGAAGGAAATGTGTGGTGGGGGGAGTTCGCAAAAGAGACCCCCTGAGCAAATCCCAGGCTTAAATAGCTCACATAATCTCAAGAAACAACATCACCAAAAGCCTCCCCCAACTGCATATTTACTACTAGTTGGATAAATTCTGCAAGGGGCAATTTTCTGCATTAAGCTGTGGGCCTGGCTTTCCATCCCCTGCAGGCTGTGGGGCTGATCAGACCCATTTTACCTGTTAGATAGCACTTCATACGTATTAATCATTCACCCTAGCACTAGGGAGATGCGAGGAAGCCCATCGCTCCGTTTTATGGGGAAAATTAGGGCCAGATTGTTTCATGATGCTGTACGCTCATTGCAAAAGTCACACCTTAAAGCTCTCCTGATTATTAGTATTTATTATCTGCACCACGGTCCAGCCTGTGCACCCCAAGCCTCAGCGTATGAGGTGCTATATACAAAACCAGAACAAAAAGATGTTCCCATGCTCCAATGAGCTTATTCTGATCTGGCTGCTTAGCAATATTGAAATGTTTTGTTGAATATTAAGATTGAATAAACAGACAAGGTATGTGGCATGTACTCAAATATTTTTTAATGAAAATTTTTGACCCAAATGACCCTTGAAAGGTAGAAGCTGACATTCTGAGAAACGCGTAGGGGCAGGTGTCATCTTTTACGATGCAGATTCCGACACACTTTCAAAGCGCTGGCACCAAAGCTAAGAGAGACTTGGGGACAATTTTTGGCGTAAACCTTAAGAAAAAGTGCCTAAACACTGGAAGAAACGGAAAATTTTACACCTTTTTGAGAATTTAAACTAACCTATGGTGCTTCAGGGTATTTTCCTTTAGAATAAGTATTCTTAAACAGTATATACAGCAGAGGATTATGGTTTTTGGGAAAGAACATAAGCCTCATGACACAAATCCTGCTCACTGCACTTAAGCAAACATTCTTCATATTGAATCAAATAGGGCAACTTATGAAAAGTAGAGAAGAGAATTTGGTCCATTATGCGGCTATCAGATTTAAATTACACCAATAACTGAGATGCATGGGCTATCAGTGACAGGAATACTGGACCCAGAGTGTATGATTACTCAATTACTCCAATGTCTGTTGGATGCTTAAAGGCTAAAACAATTTTGGGTTCCTTCCAGTCAGTGCATATCACTGTCAGCTCTTCAGATAGTTTACCTTTCCCAAGAAGCTTTTGCTTACCTTATCACCTTCCCAGATCTGCTGCCTGCATTCTCCAATTACTGCACTTAACTGCAAGCCACGTTACATATACTTTACACTTCATCTTTATCTGTTCCATTTCGGTGATGTGATATTAGGCAAACATCTTAAACTTACAGCAGTGGGCTTTAAGTCACTGACATCTTAGATTTATTTCCCCCAGAGCTTTCAGTTTTAGCAGGAGCTCAAATGGAGCACCGAGAAAGCAGAGCAGGGAGCCGTAGCCACAGATGCGGAGGCAGTTTGGCAAATGAAAGTGTTCTTAAAATGCAAGGCAAAAAGGGGCAAAAATCTGCAATACTCTGTAGTTCTGACTCATGAAGGGGGTCGCAAAATCGGAAGTTGAAAAGAAAGCTGAAACAGAAGATAATCTAAATCAAAAAGGAAAAACGAGTGAAGCAAGGGTTCTAATTAACCTAAGTTAAAAGAAATCTATAAAAGAGAATACATTAGCTGGAAATAGTTCTTATTACTGTTGTTATTTCTATTTAAAAAATCTTAAAGGAAAACAGCTATTCCCAGAGTGAGCCAGAGATATCCATTTCCTGCATTAAACAGTTTTATCTGATTTAGGTTTGCCCTGCAGTACTGCTATTTGAAATGTAATGCATCATTCAGGGAAATATCAGCCGACCCGTCGATTGCTCATAAAAGGAACGTGGTTAATACTTAATATCCAAAATCAAACTTGTTTGTTCATTCTAATTTGTCACATGGGTCTTAAACTTGCTTCTGTGTGCTGATAAAATGAATCCATAACCAAGTGGCTTCTGCTTCCATCGATTACACATTCTGAGCATCAGTTGTCGCATCTTACAAATGCTCCCTAACATTTTCCTCGGTTTGCTGTTTCTGTGAACACTTTTCTACTCCAAAACTAAAGGAACAGTTTTGTAATGCAAATTAAAAATTTCATCAGACAAGTGAGACAAATTTATCACAGCCAATATATGCAGAAAACTCATATACCAATAAAGGGAAATAGTAAGAAAATCAGCACTGACTACAAAATAAACAAACTATTTAACTGCTTTTCTAATACTAAAATACAGATGTAATATGAGATAGTAATGGACACATTGCAAATGCTGTCTAAATAAAGCGGGGCTATCCGCATAACTGCAGAGTATTCCTAATCCTTACGCTTTCAGGGTAAGGGCTCCCCACAAAGCTATTCAAGGAGGGATAGAAACCTAAACACCTCTTCAGAGCCGGGCTACAGTTGGAACTGGGTCTCTGAAAGAGACTTTACAGGCACTAAATGCACTGATTTAAAACCATCTCTGGGTTACTGGCACCTTCTTCAGGGAAGCACCTAAGCATTTATTTGACTGTAAGCAAATGCTTAAATGCTGCTGACTGAAAAACGTGCTTTCTTGAGAGGGTTGAGAGGGTACCATCTGCACTACCGGTTGCTTAGCAGCTCTGTAAATCATTTTTCCTGAAGGTGACCCTATTTAAAATTAAAGTAATGAGTTTTTAAAATATCAAGTCCAAGTCACGCACACTTTCCCCACCCATCTGTACATAAAACTAAATCATATAAATTCATGGAGTGCCTTGCCCAATAAGGCCACATAAACACAGTCCATTATTCACAATTTCAGAAAAAAAAAAAAACCTTCTCTAGATAGTTATATTAATCATTGATTGGAACTTTGCAGACTTCAGAGCTAGTAACCCAAAACCTGCCTCAAATTAGAAAACATGGATGTGGTAGTAGTTAACGTGAAGGTGGAATTCTTCTGATTGAACTATTTATCTGGTAGTGTTTCAGATAATTAAACTGAGCTCTGAGTAATATGAAAGGGTATAGTTATGGTCAGTTTTTATCTTCTAGCACTGCAGGGTTGTGGGGACTTGAAAATTATATGCAGGCAGGTTTGGAATGGCTCCAAGGTAGACCACACCGGACTAAGTAACATCTGGTGTATAGGGCTTAGGTTTTTTAAAAGTGTGTCTGGACAACTGTAAAATAGAAATGACATACATCTCTGACTAAAGGCTGTACGTAAAGTTGGCAGCAAGTTAATTGTGTGTTATTTGGAAAGGCACTGTTCTGGTCGCAAAGCTGGGTACAGCCATCCTGGAATATGTGCAAAGACATTCCAGTTACACTGTAAAGAATTTATTTTACATCAAGTGAAGGAGAAATACTCGTAAAACCTTCATCTTTGACTCGTGTTTCTCCTGCCTCTCTTTCATGTTTAACAAGTTGAAAAAAAAACCCCACCCTGAAACAGTTCTAAGCCCGTGGTCCAGCCCCAGGACGTTACTGACACAGACGATATATAGATGACTTCGGAAACTGTTAACGTGGTATGAAGCGCTGATATATATCAGTATGGTCATTGCTGAATTTAAGCAGTTGTATTTTTTTACTCAAAGTTTTCAGATAAAAAAGACTTCTGTAAATTATAATGTACAAGCAACGTCTGCAATACGTTGTCTCCATACTTTTCTCCATACCAGTGTTTAAACACGACAGGGCTTTTTTCTTGTGAATCCATAAAATGGCCTTCCCATAGACTAGAGCAAAACCCAGGGGAAAAGAGATGCTCTCCCAGCCCCTGCCCTGCACGTACTGCACAGTGGGGACAGCGTTCAATGGTGGAAGGAAGGCAGCGGAGGATAAAGTTTATCACCATCTGGTTCTGGCCAACTCCAGCACCAAAATGCGTATTTGAGCATTTTCTAAAAACAAAAGCAAAACAGCACCCAGGTGATTATAATCTTGGAAACAACGGCCAGTGCCCACTTGTGTGTTTATCGCCACCAACCTGCTCTCCTTTCCTCTCTCCAAACGGCTGTTGCGTTTCCCTGTTGCAGGCTGACTTAAATAGAAACACCCCTGGGACAGGTCACGTATCACGACACATGTCCACTGAGCACCTTTGCGATCCAGCGCCTGTGATCTTTACTGCAATGATACTGTATAGGCAGGAAAAAGCATCTGACCTGGCATAAGGAAAAATCCCTAAAAAGATTTCTCCATTTGGAAAGAGGTGGAGGGAAGAAAAAAGATGCATCTAAAAAATTAAAGAACTAATGTATTTGACCACAAGTCAGAACTTTTTTTGAAAAAAAAACAAACAAACAAACGAATGACATTTTCATGATTTCAACAAAAACGTCAATAATAATTTTCCATCATTTGAAATGCAAATTTCTGGTGACAAAGAAAAAAAATGGTGGGGAAAAAAGATTTGGGCAGAAAAAAAATGTATCTTGAAAAAAACCCTATCTCATCTTTTCCTAAACAAATGAAAGGCAGAAAAGTAATCATGTCTTTGTAAGAAGTTATTTACTTGGGTCACTTCAGATGTGCGTATGGTCAGTTTTTACCATTCCTCAAGGAAAGCCAGTTGTTCCTGGGAGTGACTACAAGGCGTAGGCAGTGGTAAGGGACAGGGCAGACCTCAGCTTTCCAAGACAGCTTCCGCCTCGCAGCTACATGTGCTGAAACTTCAGAGCACACGACCAAGCGGTAGGTTCTGTGTTTTCTTAATAGAGACAGTTGAAATGTCTATTAATCAAATTAAAATCGAATTTGCCTTGTTCATAGCAAGATGGGGCGGAGTGACAGGAAAACCATCAGTGGTCTGTGATAGAGGAGCCCTCACTCCACCGAATTTCAGTTTCAGTCATTTTCAGTGCAGTTCACACTGAGGGCTCTGCCTCCTCATTCAGAGAGAGGGAAAGGGAAGGAAGAGAGAGTTTCCTCTTAATTAGAATCACCATGAAAAGGGTGCTTTTTCTTTTTAATGCAGCTCATAGCTGACCTAAATGCATGCCTGAGACAGTCACAATAATATATTGTGTGATATATATATATCTATTTAAAATAAAAACTGTCTGAGGCAGCAACAACTTTTTTTTTTTTTAATCCTACAATATGTAAAACATTCTCTCTTGCTCATCACCTGCGAGGCCCACAGGCTGCTGCTGAGAGCAAACCTCTCCCAGCTAACCTCTGGTCTGGGCGCCCGGCTACGTTCCAGTTGTGGTAATTACGTCCAGTCAATACTTCAGTTAAGACTGGGCTGCATATGTGCAATGCCCGGAGTCATTTGTCCTTGAGACTGCAAGAGCTGAATCCTTTTTCTTTTGCTTTGCATGGAAGACAGTTTTTTCCAAAGGCATCGCTGCACGCTGTCACCCACCCAGCGAGGGAAAGGGCTGGACTGGGCAGGCTGGTGACACCCCCCCGGGGCAGCTGCACACACGCACACCAGCAACCAGGGCTGCTCCCTCCAGGCTGGCTGGAAGCCACTTTATGAAGGTTTGTGACCTGTTGCTTTCACAAATAGTCATCCTGTAAAACTCCAAGAGACACCCCAGGACAAAGCACCTGCAAAATACACTCACTCCAGAAATATTTTTTTTCATTTAACAGCATCTGAAACCATTAAGTCAGCAAATAATAGTGTTCCTGCAAGTGGAAAAAAAATAAGCCAAACCATTTTCCTTCCAAAGTCTGAAACACAATTCCTAGGCTGCAAACATCGCCAATTTTTATCCCGCAATTACATTTTTGCTGGGTTTAAATCTAAATCTATTGCAAACTGTGACTGAGATTTTACAGCATATCAACTCCATATTCAAAACTCAGTCACTAATTCCAATACATCACATTTCTTACAATAGGCAAAAAGGACCTTTAACAGCAAGGATTTCTGTACAAGATGAGTTAGAGACATGCGCACGCCTGCAGGGCTGTGATCTTATCAGCATCATGGAGACAGGGTGGGATGTCTCCTATGACTAGAGTGCTGGAATGGAAGGATACAGGCTCTTCAGGAAGGACAGGCAGAGGAGATGAGGAGGGGGTGTCACCCTCTATGTCAGTGACCAGCTGGAATGCATGGAGCTCCAGCTGGGGATGGATGACGAGTTGACCAAGAGCTTATGGGGACCCATAAGGATTAAAGGGAACACAGGTGAAGGTGATATTATAGTGGGGGGGTCTGCTACAGGTCACCTGACCAGGAAGACCAAGTAGACAAGGCCCTCTATAGACAGATAGGAGCAGCCTCACGTTCACAAGCCCTGGTCCTCACAGGGGACTTCAACCACCCCAATATCTGTTGGAGGGACAACACAGCATGGCATAAGCAATCCAGGAGGTTCCTGTAATGCATCAATGAAAAAATTCTTTCTACAGGTGACAGAGGAGCCAATGAGGAGAGGTGACATGCTGGACCTTGTTCTCACAAACAAGGAGGGGCTGGCGGGGAATGTGAAGCTCAAGGGCAGCCTCGGCTGCAGTGACCATTATGTGCTGGAGTTCGAGATCCCTAGCACAGTGAGGAGGGTGCACAGCAAGGTCACTACCCTGGA
>VYZM01021324.1:48907-117520 GCA_013398915.1 Dromas ardeola | reverse complement strand
TCTATGATTCTATGACTGGTTCTGGATGAGCAAGGGATCTTGCACCATCTTGGGACCATGGCGGTGTTTGTAGCCTAGGCATGGTTAGCCATAAGGTTTATCCAGGTATACTTTAGCTCATCTGTTCTTTACCTTTCAAAGGCCTAGGATGCTAGTGGTGACCTAATCTCTATCTCTGGTACATACCTGAAGTTCCTCAGAAGACTGAAGTATGACCTAAAACTCTAATGGGTTTGTTTCATGAAATATGGCTGGGCCTTGATACAGTTCAGTTTGAAAGAGATTGTCATAATCAATCTTGTGATCTCCATTAACCCTCCTTTCTAAGACATGTATGAGACAAGCATTCATGCTTTCCTTTCATTCCTTTCACCAATTTTTCTGAACCAATGACCACTATATTTTAAAAAATATAACCTCTGCTCCACATTCTGAAAGTCTGTTTAAAGCGTGAAACTGCATTTCATTTTGAAGGGATTGAATAATGCCAGGTATAATTTGAAAGATTCATAACTTCAGGCTGATCACAGAAGGGCACTTTTCAGTCCTTTTAATCTTTTTCTCCTAATGTGTCTAATTAATTTAAAAGATTAATTCCTTTCTTTACACGGCCTCAGTTATTTAAGAAAATTGTTGCTTCTACAACCCTACCATTTATTGTCCCCTCTCCCCACTTCCCAAGTGCCCATTAGGTCCTACTGGACTCTCAGTGCAAGAAGGAAAGGAGAGAAAAACGATTAATTAAAATAAAGAAAGATAATGAAAATGAATTCAAGGCTGGTAATCCAATAACACCTCTCTTATCACAATACCTATTAAAATCTAGTTTAGGATATCAGTACTATGATTTTTTATCACAGCATACTTGGGTTGCATATGACTTCAGATTTGGCATGCAGGGTGATGCTTTGCTTAATCCAGGAAGAAGTGTGGAATATATAAAAAGAAACAAGCTGAGGACAAACTGGAGACTTACCTGCTGGGAAGAAAGCACTTTTTTAGAGAATCTCTTATAAAACCTAACAAAAAAGTGATTGAGTTGTGCCAACCTGATGACTTCTTAGCATTGAAAAATTGACTGTACTGTCTACTTAAAACATTGTATGGATTTATGCTTGATGCACATGACCAGCAATTTAAACAATTATCAGACTTCCTGGCCACAGACCTGTCTGAAAAAGCAAATAATATGAGAAAAGTGGGACCAGGAAGTTTTGTATATATTCTTACTAACTGGAATACATTTAGATTCTCAGGAACCACGATTTTAGCAACTCTCTTACTAGCAAGAGCATCCATCCAGTGCAGAACAGCTGTGAGCTCAATCGTTTGTCCTACAAACAGGATAACAATGCTCTACCTTGTGACACAGTAAAACACAGACCTGATTTCAATTTGAGCTTTAATTTTTAGGCCAGCAGAGGCTGTAAGCAGTGCAGACAAGATTAATTCCTCTCTGTATACTATGTGCCATTGTAATCACAGAATCATGGAATGGTTAGGCTTGGTAGGGACCTTAAAGATCATCTAATTCCAACCCCCCTGCCCTGGGCAGGGACACCTCCCACTAGACCAGGTTGCTCAAAGTGCCATCCAGCCTGGCCTTGAACACTTCCAGGGATGGGGCATTCACAACTTCTCTGGACAACCTGTTCCTGTGATAGCACTGTACAAGGAAATATCAATTCTAAGCCAGCTGTATGGTATCACATTAAACACACAGCAGTCTAGAAAGCATTATAATAAAGTTTGCATCTTGGTTCCTGTTGCTATACTGATTGTGATTGTTAATAGCAATCTGAAATTGATTTCAGGAAGAACATTTCTATGCTTCTCCTCAAGAGTGTTGTCAGAGAGAGGTTTCAGGTCAGCCACCCTGAAAGGGGAATCATAAACTTTGCTCAGGCACGTGAAATGAAATGTTTGTGTTAACTCAGATGACAAACAGCTGAAGTGAGAGTCTTTAAACCAGTCTTCCTTTTGAGCGTGTACGGAAGGAAGAATAACGACACACTTGAAGAAATGTAGCTCAGGAGACTTGAAATCATGTACGTTTAGTGCTGATGATCTCCTTTGGATCACTGGGCAGCCGTTACGCTCTCTGGATATCATCAGTTCAGGGCCTCTTGAAGTGACGGGCAGGCTGTCACCAAAACCGGACTCAAAAGCCTGAGTACTCTGTAGGAAACCCTCCACAGGCAGAGGGGACTGGAGGAGCATTTTGGAAAGCATGAAGCGGCCCCTGCGTATGAGCACAACTTATTCCGCAGCAGAAAAGGTGAAGATGCTCAGGTGAGAAGAGATGCCCGAGGGTGAGGCAGAATTGTCACCGTGGGGCTCCGTAGCTGGAGAAAGCAGGGTGCTCCCCTCTTTGCCTTGCCATGAGATGGGTGACAGGGCTGACGCATCTCTGCTGGCATACACAGAAACGCAGTGCGTGGCTCTCCAACCATACTACTCTGAGATCATGGTTGGACCTCCTCCAGCCTCCCACAGAACTGGATGTGTGCAGCTGCACTAGAAAGCCTTTGACAGCTGCTAGAGAAAACCAGTGCCCTCCCCTCCATCCCTTCCCAGAGCCCCTGGATAAACAGCAAGATCTCGCCCTGGGTAGCACTGGCTGCCTCATCTGCTGGACTGAACTGGAGAGTAGGGAATGAGAATTTGGGCAAACTGTGAGCTTGTAAGTAGCAATAACTCCCTTCCCCATCACACGCTTCCATGGGGATTTCAAAGGTAAGCATGTATAATACCGGCCCATGCAGCAGTACTGTCATCATACACAGCTGAAGTACTGAGCCAAAGGAAAAATCACCCACTCTTACTCAATCTTTATAGGAAGATTTGCACATGTCAAGCAGCTAGGTGGCAGCTGTTGAGATGGACTTGGGAAAATGTGTCCTAGTTTGAATTTGGATCCTTGGTTTAATACTCTGCAGCTATGCAGTAGACCTGCCAGACCTCCTCTTCTCCCAAACGATGGACCAGGTATCTACCGAAATTCCACATTATTTATTATTATTTAGAAGAGCAGATCAGCTATCTGCTAGTGAAAAGAAGAAATCCCAGTTCTTCAGTAGCTTCTGCAGGGGACTTGAAATATTTGAGAGGTTTTCAGGGCTTTACTCCTCATACCTTTTCTCACAGGGTGGAAGAGCGAGAGCAAGCTATTTTTTCTGAGCTCAGCCAGTCAGACACTGAAAAGAAAGTTAGCGAGCACCTGCCTGCAGCTGGATTGTAGTTTTCTGAAGACGAAACTCAGCCGACCCTATTTGGAATCAGATGCTCCTCCAACAAAAGCTGTCCTGCCAGTGCTGCTGGCATGAAACAAACAGTGCTGTGTTTAATGTCAAGGATATGTTGAAGAATGTCACAGATTTTACTGCTGAAAACATCGCATTTTGGGAAGCTCCATAGAAACATAAAGATTAAGGAGGATGCTTTACATTTCACAAAGCGCTGCTCTGTTGAAAAATCTAGACTGCTAAGTGGGATTTGTCTTACTAACCTCCGTTTTATGTGGGAGAGTATACAAATCACGATGCGTGTTTCACCTGATGTAGAGGTATTTGATGTATTGTTCTGCAGAATGGTATGGAAATGAAAATCCTTTAGCATAAAAGGTACTTAGTATTCTTACTATTCAGGGTTTTCCTATTCCTCTACTGCTTGAAGATAAAATGCTACCGGGTGATAAAGAGGAAGCTGAATATTCATGAGGGTGCAGAAGAAATTTTTCTGCCACCCCACTTATCTGACAGACCACGTTTCCCACTACTGGTGAAGTAAGGCAACTCTGATTGCCTTAGGTCCTAAAGCTGCTCTAGTTACCTTACAGTCAAAACAGGATAAGGCCTCAAACAGCTAAGGAGTCCATCTGCATGCAAACGGGCAGTCTGCAATAAATTCTTATCAGGCAAAAAAAATCTGACTTCAAAATCAATAAGTCCATTTACACTACGAATAATTTTGATCTTGTATGGCCTAATGAGTAGCAAGCCCTTCTTCACTGTGGGAACCATAGAATCATAGAATGGTTTGTGTTGGAAGGAACCTTGAAGATCACCTAATTCCAACCCCCCTGCCCTGGGCAGGGACACCTCCCACTAGACCAGGCTGCTCAAAGCCCCATCCAGCCTGGCCTTGAACATTTCCAGGGATGGGGCATCCACCACTTCCCTGGGCAACTTGTGCCAGCGTCTCAACACCCTCACGGTAAAGGATTTCTTCCTAATATCTGATCTAAATCTCCCCTTTTTCAGTTTAAAACCTTTACCCCTCGTCCTATTGCTCCACTCCCTGATAAAGAGTCACTGCCTCCTATAGGACCCCTTTAGGTACTGGAAAGCTGCTATAAGGTCTCCGCAAAAACTACCACAGTTTCACTTCAGGTGCAAGTTCCTACCATGACCACAATAAAGTAAGATTTGAAGTACTACATCTTCAGAAGCAATGGAGTCCCTACTGACTATGGGAAAGACACAAGTCTGAACTACTGGTATGAAGGCGAGTTTTCACAAATTTGGGCCCACAGAAACACTGTATAAGTAATGCAGCCTTGAAAAGAGTACAAGGGGATTTAAGCTGAAATTAACAAATTTTCTTTTGGAATATGCATTTGGAAAGGATTTTTTTAAAATGTTTCATTGATTGATAATACCACAACAAATTCAAAGATCTGATATAACAATTTAATCCTAAATTGTTGCAGCAGCCCTGTAATAAAGGTGTGGGCTTAAAACAGTGACATAGCAGTAGTTGGACGCTCTATGTGCCATTTAATTACATGAAGCATCCTTATTCCTCAGCCTCTTTTGAAAGATTTCAACCTCTCTTTCTGTTTCCTGCCTGTATTATACTGCCTTCCAGAGCACAGTTTAAAATTTAATGCATTAATAAATGCCATCAATAAAAACATCCTGATAATTCACATTAGGTACCATGAATAATTATAAAATCAATCATCAAAATGATCTTCCCTAAAATTATGCATTTTTCCTTTTCATTGCATCATTAATTTGAGGCCTAATCCTGTATACTTTGGCCTTCCAATGCTCCTGCTGATGTCAAGCAGAGCCTCATTAAATTCAGATGTTCCGCCCTGCTGGTTCGAATTCCAGCTTCAGAGACTAATTTTTCAGTTCCTCAGACTTCCTGTCTGTTTCTTAAGAAAGTCTGAGGAAATCTAGTTTACCTCATCTAACACACAAAAAAAAAAGGTCTTGCAGACTTTTTATCTGCAGAACATTCACTGGTCTCAACTAGAGTTGCTGATTCTGGAAAATGTCTCTTCATGAATGGTTTTGGGACAACAGGGAGCAGATGTGGCTTTTTTCAGCAATATTGCATTCTGCTATTAGTAAAGTTACATGGAGAAATGATGGCCTTCTGCGCAGAAGCAAATGCTTTGAAAAAGCTGAATATTTTTCAGGCCCTTCCTCACTATATTGCTGCAGACACATGAGTCTTTGTTCAGAATCTTCACATTCAGCAAGGATCAACACAGCACGTGTCACGTGGAAATTCTGAATTCCCAATAACCTCCTCATTTAAAATGACTAGCTTTTGGCCTTCTCGTCAGGGGAGAGGGAGGGGAATAGATGAAGAAACTCTTTCATTTTATGCAGTGCACTTCCCCTCCCTGATAGAGTAGAAAGTTGATACCATCCCAGGTTTCTCCTGACAGTTTCAGCAAATAGACCTATGGGCCCCATTGACCACTAGATGATGAAAGGATCTTCTGCGGTTCATGCTCACTGATTAACTATTTTCCCTGCCCCTAAGTTGCTCTCTGTGTAGCATCAAACCATTCATTACTTTAAAGTTGAAAGAAGAGGTGCTGGCAAGTCAAACAAAGACATACCACAAAAGTTCATTATTTAGGTAGATGGGTGTTTTATTTATTTTTGTCAACAAGAACTTCCTAAGAATTCTTCTGAATTATTGTATTGATGGATTGGGGGGCTCTAATCCTTCATCACAATTTAGTGCTTATACTGCTCTCACCCATCCTGCCTCTGAAGCTCTATGAGCAGTGTTACCCTTCCTTACAAATAACTCATGTGATGTTTTGTTCACCACTCCACAGGGAAACACCAGCAGCTTTTTGGACTTGCTTTATATTACAGATGACTTCATCTGACTCGAGAGCTGCACTGAAGTCTTCACACATGAGCATCCATGCCAGAAACCCAAAAGAGTCTCTCGAAGAAATGCAGAAAAAAAAGCATGCAACTCCCTGCACTGTTATACTGAATAACTGTGTGACTTCGTGACATTTGCATTATCATGGACATCCCCACTCCTAATGATAAAAATTATTCTGGCCAACAATAGTGAATTACAATGTAAGCCTAGACAAGCATAACCAAGTTACTTTTTACACAGAAAGAATCCAACAAAAAAAAATCCATTCTGCATTTGCTTATGGGTGGGACTCATAAATAATGTGAGTTTAGTCATTGATTTAAGAGAGAAGTATTTCTCCCCATTAATATAAAAATGTCATTTTCCAGGTTTTGATATATGATGGTTGGTATATTCCAGCAAGAAAGATTAAGGCCATATTTCTTTAGTGGTTTTCTAGCTATGATTTCAATGATTTAACTGAGCTTGAATCCCCATTTCTGGCACATATGCTAGTTTTTTTGACTTCTCAGGGTGGTTCTGCACCTGTATGTCTCAAGAATAAGACCGACTGTAATGAAATTGATATCTTCCAGAATGCATGAAAAATGCATTTTTTTATTATGTTGATATCATCATAAAAAATAGTTGCTAGTCACCCTTGTCCTGTGTTACAGAAGTATTAATCCTTCAGTACTGAGGCTGATTTTACCAGCTTACTATGCCACATTAAGTGTTCTGCTCTTGCTTGCTCACCCTGTCTTGTAGCTGGCCAGATTCACTGCTTTTACCTGCCCTTCCATCTGTCTGGACATTTATAAATGTTAATCATGACAGGCCTGTGCTCTGTATCCTCTGTGACTAAATGGAGAAATGTACCCGGCAGAGCTGTCAGACTGCCACACTCACGCATATATTCTATGAAAAAATTACACCATAAAATACACTTGCATTTTTTTTAATCCTTCTAGGACACCACACAGGTAGTTGGACATCTTCATGACTGTGGCCAGTGTAAGATTCTTTATGGATATATTCCTTATTTTAATTATCTTCTCTAATTTTCGTCAGCTGCTTCTTCTTGCAATTACAATAAAATGAACACCACTATGTTTTCCTTCTTTATTTCTCTTTAGTAATATCGGGATTTATTTCATTAAATAGTTCTCTTGATACCTTAAAAAGATAATCTGCAAAATCGAAGGTCCCCCTCCCCACATATATATATCATCAACACAATATATTGTCCAGAAGTTATGTTTTATGCTTGACCCTTTTACAACCGAAGCATGTTTTCTTCTACATTCAGAGAGTAAAAACCCTTTGTTGTAACCTACCGTTTTTTAAAAAAGAGTCATTTAAAATCATTCTGCACTGAAGATAATCCTTTTTCCAGTGTTTCCTACCCATATGATTGTCTGCGTTCTCCTGCTAATGCTCAATCATAAAAGAACAAGTTTCAAAGAGGCACCAGGCAACACCCCTGGTAGAAATTTCTCTCTCAAGATGATGTCAGGCTGATGTTTTTATCACGACAACTCAATACCTTCTATTTTGAGGTAAACTAGTAAGACTAATAAAACCCTAAATTGTTGTATGACAGGTAGGAATTTCCACTCTACAGAATATTTCTGTTCCTGCCCCCCTCACCCCCCCACCTCTCCACCCGAAATAGCAAAAATGAGAGTCTACTCTTCATTCCTTGAGCCTAATGTTTTTGATAGATGAAGAATTGTCCTCTTTCCATTTTGGTCCATTTCTGTCTTGTGGAACAGGTCAGGAAATGAAGAATATTACACAAGGTTTATGATTCCTGGCTTTGTCTATTGGCAGTGCTTTCTTGACAGTTGTCATTTATGTCAGAGTCTCATCCCATAGTATTGTCCCAGTGGGATGGGGACCACAGGATGGTACCAGCTGAAAGAAGTCCCGCTTGTAGGTTTGGGAAACATCAGATACAGGCTGCCCTTGAAGCACGGAAGACATCAGGTCTCTGAAGCAATTTGAGAATAAGGTTACATTTTCACCACTCTAAAGGTGTATATGGACAAAAAGGTAATGAAAGTACACCAGCTGCATCACTGCAAAATCCCAGGGGAAACAGAGGCTTCTAGTTGCCATTACAGCGTAATGAGCTATGGGAAGGCTCATAGCATTGACCTCAGCTAGACCTGCCATGTGAAAGGTTTCTGAGCCTTGCCTGAGCTAGTGTTTTGCATGACTGTATCCAGATTGTTAGCTGCTGCATTAAAAACCTCTGGAAGTAGGAAAAACACTCTAAAAATCTGTCAAAAGATACTCTCTGTCCCTGCAAAAGCCAGATTTCTGCAGAACATTGTATCACTGCATGTGGCTGCATTTCTTTTATAGCATGTTCATATTCCTTTCTTCTTTTATTAAGACTGGTCTTTTCTCCCCCTGGACTTTGGTCAGGTATCCATACAACTGACATACACAATATTTGTCTTTATCCTATACCTGTTATCTGTGTAACACCTCCTTCCCCTACTCTGAAGGGACTTTTCTGGGGGGAAAAATAGCATGGTAGGAAAATTATATTCATGGAAAAATATATATATATATGGTATATATATCATGGAAAGATAGCTTCATGTATTATGCCTCAAAACTTCATAAAAACCAAGGAAAGAGCAACCTAAGTAAGTAGTTGTTCCAATAGAATTATTTATCTTCATCTTCAGCTTTTGTTGTGGATACCCTTTTTCTGTATGTGTATGTGTATGCATAAATATGTGTATCCCTATACATATGGATATCTGGTATTTTAGACTACTTTTGAGGGGACGAGGATGAGTTTCTAAAGGAGACCCAACAACCGCTCTCCTCAGGAAGCTGAAAGTTTCCTTCATTCAGTGTGCTATAACGTGCACTACACAACCATGCTTGGAATTCACTACTGATCTGTTCTTGAAGGTATTTCTATTGTGTAGAGACACCTGTAGTTCAAAAGTTATTCAGGGATAGTTCTTGAACCTCAAATTCACACAAGACAAGCTCTTAGCAGATTGTCTTCTCATGAAATTCATACGATTCATATAGCACGGGAGATATGATACCCAGCTGTGTGCTTCTGTGTTTTCAAGTAGGTGCTTAACCCTATGAAAAATCACATCCTGCTCTTTTTTCTGCTTTGCCAATTTTTTCTGACATTCCTTAAGGACTGTTTTTCCAAAACAAAGAAAAAAAAATGGGTAAACAATAATCTCTCCCTGTGTTATAACTCACCACACCCAGCTCCTCTTTTGGCAAAACAAGGACTTGAAAAGACTGCTCCATTCTTTATTAACATGAAACAAACCCACCAAATAAATATTTTAAAGCACTTCAGCTAATTTCATTGGCAAACTCCAAATTCTGCACATATTTTTACCAAGCTTTCCTCCTGAGATGACAGCCTGAACTCATTTTCTCTCCCTCCTTCCCTTGACTCCCCACATTACCTCCCCTGGAGAGACTGAATGCTGCTGATTGTGCAAATTCAAGCCCATCAGCACTTGTCATCTCTCATGGAATTTACCCTTTGACATTCGGCTTCCACTTCCCACTTGGAGGCAGAAGTTTCATCTTTGCAAAGCACAGAAGTTGTTTCCTTGGAAAATGCAAGAAACATCATGTCCTGTGGGGAAAAAAGACTCACTTCACCATGGAGACCTCAGGGAGAAAATCCCTATGTTATATTTAATTCATGCATTTTTTTGATGTGAAATCTTTTTCTCTTTTTTTTTTTTTTTTTTTTTTTTTTCTGATAAACTGAATGGCCAAAGTCAGTATTTTCTCCAGTTTTGCTTGCCCCAGATTCCAAGCGTTCAAGCCTTAAATAGTGACCTTGTCTGTTAATCCCAAATTACATCCTTTACAAAAAGATCGTTCCTTGTTTAGTACGTATTGTGACGATATTATCTCACAGCAGTAGCCTCTCGCCTGCCTTTAGTAACAGCCAGTCCTGTACGTATATACTTTAAAAAAATTACTAAGAGAAAAAGATAAGAAAGTTGCAAGGACTTTTGATCCTTGTTTCTCAGGTAGGGAAAAGTCTGTCCTCGTTTACACCTGTTAAGCCTCATTGAAATCAGTAGGGTTAAGCTAATGTAGCTGATTACAGAGTTTGGCTCATAACCTGTCTCCTGTTAACTCACAACACTATCTCCCGCGGGTAGAACAAGATGAGATGTGCTGTCTGCAGTGCTCCATTTATAGGAATAGTAGCATACCCATTATATCTCTGCAGATCATAGCATTCGCTGCTTTTCCTGACAAGGAACATATATCTCAAGATACCAAAATTAGCAGAAATCTTCTTCCTCCTTGTAAATTGTTTAGTGATATTGTGTGCTAATGGATTTGGGTAAATGAATTTTGGACCTCATTTGCAATTTTTATTTTGCTCAGCAAACAGCAGGGTACAATTATAGTATAAATCTGTGTTAACAGGTTAGCGTTGTTGCACTTCATTTTCTGTATTGGATGAAATTATTTTGCCTCCTAATCTATAGTTTCTTCATAGGGATTATTATTTTGGGGGGTTAATGCTTCAGGAATATAGTTGGGTCATATTGTTAATATTACACATTCATCCATGAACATGCAACAGGACTTCTTTCAATGTGCACATATAGCTAGGCACTTCCTGAATTGTCACACAACCAGGACAAAATTTTATTTCCAATCCTGATACAAAAAGTCAATTATCTCCTCCACGTCCAGACAAAAATGCTAAATTCTCAGCATCTCTCTTTCTTGTCACTATGTCAGAGAGCAGAAGTATGAAGCCGAAAGCAGACAGGTAACATGAAATAGTTTGTTCCTCTGATGCCAGTCTGGGTAAAGGATACCAGCATTAGGCTCGTGTTGTGCCACTGGAGTCTTAAAACCTTAACTGCTGCTGCCTCAAGAGGCTCAAAGTAGGCCCAGATTTGCGTTGCCTTTAGCTTCGATATCCTTCCTATTTTAGCATTACTAAGGATTACTTAGCGCATTGAATTCAAACAATGGGGTATACCTGATGCCTATACCTTTTTAGCCAGGTTTTCTAATAAAATAAGGCTTCTGCATTCTATACACATACCATATATCTTCCTGATTCTTGAGCCGGTGAGATACCTCCACATGCTGTGGTTATGTTGAGCTGGACAGGAGAGAGAGACCCATTTTGTTTGCCAGCTGCTGCATGAGCTCCGTCCTCATTCCCTCAGCCTCAGTCAGGTCTCATGCATGCTGGAGAAGACATCCATGAGGTACAAAGCCACAGCAAACCAGACTTCATTAGTTCTACTGTCACTAAACTATCTGTGATTTGGTGCATACCCAATGGACTGGATATACAAACCTTTCCAGAGTTTAGAATCATAGAATCATGTAAGTTGGAAAAGACCTTTAAGATCATTGAGTCCAACCATAAACCGAACACTAAACCATGTCCCTAAGTGCCACATCTGAAAGTCTTTTAAATACCTCCAGGGATGGTAACTCCACCACTTCCCTGGGCAGCCTGTTCCAATGTTTGACAACCCGTTTGGTGAAGAAACTTTTCCTAATATCCAATCTAAATCTCCCCCGGCGTAACTTGAGGCCATTTCCTTTCATTCTATCACTTGTTACTTGGGAAAAGAGACCGACCCCCACCTCTCTACAACCTCCCTTCAGATAGTTCCAGAGAGCAATAAGGTCTCCCCTCAGCCGCCTCCTCTCCAGACTAAACAACCCCAGTTCCCTCAGCCACTCCTCATAAGACTTGTTTTCCAGACCCCTCACCAGCTTCGTTGTCCTTCTCTGGACACGCTCCAGCAACTCAATGTCTTCCTTGTAGTGAGGGGCCCAAAACTGAACACAGCATTCAAGGTGGGGCCTCACCAGTGCCAAGTACAGGGGGATGATCACTTCCTTAGTCCTGCTGGCCACACTATTCCTGATACAGGCCAGGATGCTGTTGGCCTTCCTGGCCACCTGAGCACACTGCTGGCTCATATTCAGATGGCTGTCACCCAACACCCCCAGGTCCTTTTCTGCCAGGCAGCTTTCCAGCCACTCTTCCCCAGGCCTGTGGCACTGCATGGGGTTGTTGTGACCCAAATGAAGGACCCAGCTCTTGGCCTTGTTGAACGTCATACCACTGGCCTCGACCCATCGATCCAGTCTGTCCAGATCCCTCTGTAGAGCCGTCCTACCCTCAAGCAGGTCAACGCTCCCGCCCAACTTGGTGTTGTCTGCAAACTTACTGAGGGTGCACCTGATCCCCTCGTCTAGATTGTTGATAAAGATAATTAAATAGAACTGGCTCCAATACTGAGCCCTGGGGAACACCACTTGTGACCAGCCACCAACTGGATTTAACTCCATTCACCACCACTCTTTGGGCCTGGTTTTCCAGCCAGCTTTTTTAGCCAGTGAAGAGTACACCCACCCAAGCCACGAGCAGCCGGTTTTAATGCTGCGTTTAGTTACCCCTTCAGTCTTTTCCACATTACCTGTGGTTGTCTGGCACAATTATGCAGGGAAGTTCAGTGGAGGTAAGCCGTAGGATTGTCATGTTCTCTGCTAGGGGCTTTTTCCCAAATTTATTTCCCAAGTTTAATTCAGTCATACTGATTATCTGACCTGCCTTGCAGTTTTTCTTGGAAAATCATAACCGTAATTGCCATGCTGAACACACCTTTTTGATCACTGTGTTCTTGAGCACAATTTGAAAGATAGATTATAGAGAGACTAAACATTTTTTATGCTTACAACTCAAACTGGCACTAATAAATAACCGTAACATAGTACTCTCACATCTATAATTTTTCATGGCAGATCCTTATGAAACCATTATGTAATTAATTTCTTTATCAGCCATGTGAAAGTCCAGGTAGGGAAACTGGATGATGAAATATCAGACCAGCTAAGATTGTAACCAACCAAATGTTTAGAGATACATGCGTAGTTTTTTTTTACTCCCACAGCTTCCGTGCTGTTCTGCCATTACAGATGAGTTCTCCAAATATGAAAGCAGGTCCAAAAATCATGATGTTGAACTTGAAGCCCTGCAGAAGCTCTGTGGCAGAGTACGTTAGCAAGCAGGAAGACGTATAACAAAATAAAATTTCTCATTTAAAAACTACAAACATTCATAAAGAACTATAGTTTTCTTCATTCGCTGTGTTTCTATCCATCTTGCACAAAACTGCATCAGTACTATCAGGCACCAAAACTAGGATTTACTGAACTTAATTTCAGCCATATGAATCCCAGTTACCCAGCCAAAGCACACTGTCCAGGCTTCACCTTATAGTAAATAGAAAAAGAAGGTAAATCAAAGGATAAATCATCGTACCCTGAAGAGAGGAACTCTGGTGCCATCTCTCTTCCCCACTGACTGTTGAAGGAACATGGACATTTGCATTACAGCACCCAGAATGCGTACACCAGTGGGCATAATAACTGCGCATAAAGGAATAGGACACATAGTGATATGCTTGTTTTTTTTAAATATGCATTTAAGTATAGCTAGATAGATACATATCAAATATCTTACGTTTGGCCCAGGTATTACCTGGATCAGTTTTTTTCATTTTTTTGGTCTCCCTAAAATTAGAAACAACAAAAAATTGGACTTAACTTGAACCATGATTTGGAGTAAGCAGAACAGCAAGGCAAAAGATATGCAGACATAGGGATAACTTTCATCGGAAAGAGCACGGTCTTCATGCTCTTCCATAGCATGAGCCCCCACTGTAATACCAATGCTTCTTTATGGACTACTGTCTTTACATAGTTGTGCAGGCAACTTCCCCCACCCATTTGCAACTGTGTAATAATGCAACGCCATATGCAATGCCAGCAATAGGCAAGTAAAATTACTTACAGTATATTCAGCTTGAGCATAGTCTAGCAAGAGGTGGAGCCTCTTAACCCAGACCTCTGGAGGCACACAGAAAGTGCTGCATGATCAGTTAAAGGACAATAAATTAGTTTGGAAACCTCAAGAGCTGGACCAACAGGAATTACTCATCTTCTATTTTCTGTCATTTTTAAACACTGATTCGTGACAGACTAACAAACGATATTTTTATGGCCATTTATGGCCATTTGCCATTATGTTCACTCATGAAACTTACTGAAATCAACTAAGGGCAGAACAGGGCCTCTAGGTATGTCCTGGTTTGAAATCTGTGTCAGCTGGAAATGATATCTTCACCACTCCTTTGAGGATCCAGCGGTCCTTGCCGTTCTCAGATTTCTGAATTACCCTGCTGGCATCCCCAGTGTTTTACCTGGCTCTTCCATGTCTTTTCCCAGATGTTACAGCCATCATTGACATTTGTGTCCCTTTTCCCCCAGCATTGCACTAGCCTGTTCTCATGTCAGTGGTAATATTTCTCCATTATTCATACAATATTGAGGTTAGAATTTTTCTCCTTCCTCTCTTTCACTCTTTTGTGACATGCAGTTCACCTTCCAGTGCCACCTTTGCTTATACCTTGCTATTGATGCATGACCTAGCTGGCTACAAGAGTCATTTTTCTGCTGATACTCTAATTCAAATCTACCCATGGGTGGTGGATAATTTTAATTGCTACCAGCAGGAAGCTGGGCGTATTCCGACCCAGACACCTCTGTCAAGAAACGAGTGGTCATTTGTGACATACTGGAAAATAAAAGTAGCTGAGGGCATTATCTGACTTGAACTGAGCTGACAGATTTTTACGGTGTTATGTCTGGAGTCCAACAACCTATGTTTAGAAAAATACATAGAATATTATGGGTGAGAAGGGAAAAGGCAAGGAAAGTCACTATATAGAATAAAATGTACCATATGACCTCCAAATTTCAGGTGCAAAGGGGACATAAAACCTACATTGTGCCTCTGTTTTAGAGACGTGCAGTATTTTTAACCCTGAGTAACACCTTTCTTGCATTTGCACGTTACTGCATAAACATTTGTAGGCTTGTAATAAGTGACTTGGGATATGAACTTCATTGTCTTTCATAATAACACTTAGCTTTCTGAAAATGCCGATTTCCAACATAAATGAGCATGTCCTATCAGCCTTTTGGAGTACTATAATCAATGGACCATTCAAATTTAGAGACTAATTAGGATGAATAAAGATTATGGAATCTAGCCATAACTAAGTCTTTACACACATTTCTAACTGGTGTGTACACACAAGTTAATAATAGTAAGTGCTTTCACTTCTAAAGAGCTCTTCACTGAATCTCGGGAGTCTAAAAGTGGAGGGGGAGCAACTCATCAATGGAGGATCAGGCCATTTGCTTAAGGTCAGGCAGAAAAGTGGTGTCAAAGGAAGGATATTAGATAAATCTCACGGTTTGACATATGAGCAAGTCAAACTCTCATGTACAGTAAGCTTGTTTGGAATACTTGCTGTAAAACATACACACCGCTATGCTACTGTTGTTACAGGCAAGTGTTAAGGAAAGATGAGGGGACCTACAGAAGACCTACCCCATATCGACGTGCTGTGAATAGGTTTATCATCTTACTGGTGCAGCATCTGCAGAAATAAGCACCAGGCTAAGCCTTGAGGTGTTATTAAAAAGCCAGTCTGTCAGGTGTAAACTACGTAAATGAACCCAGGATGGCTCTATGCACTTGCTGGTAAATATTGTCACAACGATCCCTGATGTAGTGGTACTAGTTTAGTAAAACAGTATAACCACATTAATACAGTGGTATATTCAAGAAAATTAGGTCTGCTTCTCATCAGGGCTTTTTAGCTTGTGTCCACCTCTAGTCTGAACAAGTGCTACATGGGCCCCATTGCTCAATATTTGCTACTTTCACATTTCCCCAGCAAAGCCACAGTTTTTCCCGGGCCATCAGGACAGGCTTAGCAGCTTTGTCAATAGCTTGCACAAGCCAGCCATCCTCCCTCTGAAATATCCTGCTTGAATATATGGGTGTTATTATACCCTGAACCTGTCTCCCCTGACCATTTTGGATGCTGACAGTTTCATAAAATCTTCCCTCCAACCAGTGATGGTGTAAAACAATAATAAAAACAAATCCAAACCCTGATTGTATTGCAGCCTAGAGTAATATTGCAGCAGGACCATATTTTCTACACTTAATAAAAACATCCTTTCAATACACTTTTGTACATCTTAAATAGATAACATCCACAAGTATACAGAGTGTGATGTGTCAAAATCCTCACTGGATGGTATTTCTCCTTGTCAGAATGGCAAGAACATCAATGATGAGAAATCTTTAGAGCCAAGTGGGGCACTCTTTGCTCAGCTACAAACCCACTTTCATCTCTCATAAGCGCTCAATGCAAAATATTCTATTGACATATCAAAGTTTATATGGGTTGCCAAAGGAAAATAAGGGTAGGAAGCTAGGGTGTTTGTCAGAGATAGGTAGAACGAGATCAAGATACTCTGCCAGCAGCTGACAAGGCAAAAGATTGTAGGTCAGCGCTAACAGTATGTGATTTAGCTCTAAGAAGCCACTTGTCATATAGCTGCAGCTTGAACATTGTCTCTTAACGTCTCATTCTTTGCAACAGGCCCACTTTAGCCATGGTGATTTGAGCGGATGCTCATGCATCAGGTCTGTTAGCTGAACTACCGACAAAGCCCCTAACCTCTAACCAGTAAATCATCCCGTTAGCTGAAACAGAATCAGGTTGCTGTTAACAGGGTTTCATTTTCCATTTTGTTATTTACTAGTACAGCTGGAGGGGATTTTTTCATGCCGTGAAGTTGCAATCTTTGCTAAAGTTAGACGAGTTGTTTTGGCAGAGGCGAGGGTTGCCATTGCTTGCCCTGCTAGACCCTTACATGGATACACAACCCTCTCCCTGCTTAGCTGACCTAATATAACAATGCTGTATCTAGCCCCCCAGGGAACTATTTGTCAGCCACTATTCCCACATACACATACTGTGAACTCCTAAATGCAAATGAGGAGGGGTTTTTATGCTGCCTGATCGATTACTAATTTCTTTTTTGTTCTCAGCATGTCCCATCATTCATGAAGTAGGCATGTGTTTGTAGAAACTTTCAAAAAAGATATGAATGGATTACTTAATTTTTTTTTTTCCTGGCATCTTTCCAGTGCTCTGCCTTGTTTTAATCAAAATGGGTGGAACACATATTGCACTTGCTCACACCGCACTAAATCACTTTAATAAACTCACTGCAGAATTCAGTCAAATGTTGCAAAACTTAGTACTAACAATCTGTCAACACTCTAAGGCATTTTGCTCAACAGGATGTGTTACTACGTGCTCTGCCCATTCAGTTTCGTTTCTGAATTCCTGAAGAAAAAAAAAAATTAAACTCCCCTTGTTGTTCTCCTGAGAATCCTCACATATGTCAGTCTAATTAAAAAAAAGTTGTAGCATTATGAAGTGTATGTTATCCATGTTTACTCAAGGATCAGTACACTCGCAAACGCTTTCTGCTCATTTACAGCACCACTTTTTCCTTAGAGCAAAGGTCTACCATTCAGCCAAGGAAGGAGAAGTTATCCTCTGAAATAAAAACGCGTTAAATGGGAAAGGTATTTCAGAGAAGGGCAGGTCTTCTCCTCAAGCGCTAAATAAAAATCCTTGTTGTCAGCTAAAAGGTTCTTGACAGAAGCTGTGTGGCTGCAATAGGAAGAATTAGTGTGAACACACACGCAGTGATTGCGGTGAGTTCCCTCTGTCATGTTGACGACACCTTTGCGTTTATTTTCAATGCCAGCTTATTCTAACACGATCGCTGCCATGCGTGCTTTTAAAACACTCAGAGTTTTTCCCATGAGTGCTCACTGCAAGATTAGTGTCCCCTTTTGTTTTACGTACAGCTCAATAAACTGGGAAGAGAACTGTTGGGATCTGGATGTGAGCCTCGGGGAGCAACAATTATATAGCGGTAGTCTCTCATCTTGCTGTACACAATTGATCAACACAACCCCAATCATGTCTGCTGAGCTGCATGCAGAAAGCATACATGATCATCTGAGTACGACACAACCCGAGAAATTACCATCTTAGGTGAGCAGAAAAAGATGTCTAATTTGCCAGATAAACTGCAAGGTGTGAAATATTCCATCAGCTTAACTTAATATGTATATACCATATATAAACTATTGCTGTCATTCGAGCTGCAAGCGGATCCTGGCACCCAGGCTGACCCCCACAGAAGTGAATGGGATTATACACGGGGATATAACTTGTAGGATAAGATTTTTTTGTTGGATATTTTCTAGCATCCTCAATCGCAGGATGGTGACTAGTGAGATATTAGAATAATAAATCACTTAAAGAAAAACTTGTTCTAAATTATCACAGCAGTCTTAAAATGTTAGTCTGTTCACATGCCTGCTCTTTCAGAAGTCCACTGAAATGGATATTATCGCTCATTTCTCCAAACCAGGAATATTCATTTCCTCATGACCTCCTCTAAGAACAATAGCCTACCCTGAAAATTACCTCAAATAATTTTTTCCTAGGAGGCTACTCAGCGCAAACACCCCAGAACCCGGTGTTTATTGTCGATGTAGACTTGCACAGTTCAGCAACTCTTACAAATTATAGGATCTAATTATGCTCATTAAAACTACCTGAGGGCCTAATAAGGGGGCACCGACTAGTCCTCGGTGGTTACACCTGTTGTTGCAAAAGGCCAGGGTCCACTTTACATCCATTCACATCTCACAGCCCCGTTTCTGGAAAATCACCTGTCTCTGTAAGAGATATATGTCTGAAGGAGGCCACCGGCCTGTCTCATGAAATGGCTGTGGAAAATGCAGTGTTTGCAGAAAACAAAACAAGGTCCATTTATTTCTCTTTGAGAGTCAGTGGGAGTCTTGAATCTAAAACCTCCAGCAGTGTGGAAAATGTGACTTGCATAGAGACAGTTGCCGTATGGTTACTTCTACATTTACCTGCTGCTGCAGGATGCTGTGGCTGCCCTCTCAGCTGTGCATCTGAGCTTCTTGCCCATGGATGTGAGGGCAAGTGCCGAGGCCACCCTAGGTACCACATTCACGTGTGGCTACAGTACACAGCTGGTACTGCTCAGACCACGGCTGTATCTTCAACATTCATCGTTATGTTTGGAGGCCTTCCTCTTTTGGATTTCCCCTCTGTCAGGTCCCCATGCTTTCCGCCCCGCATCGCAGCGGTGGCAGGATGGACGCCATTCTCCAGACTGGGATGTGGTACTGCTGGCTGGCTTCACCCCCAGCTCCACCCACCCTGCAGGATGCTCAAGGGAAACACGGTCTCTCTCAGGCCCCAGTCACACCTAGCAGCTTTAGAGGCTAGCACAAAACTGACAGCTTCTTTCAGTGTTTCCTGGATGCTAAAGGAATCAGCCAGGATGCCATGCTTGGTTATTCAGACCCTCCTGGCCAATTTTTTCAGCGGCAGATGCACAAACTTCTTGCAGGCTGAGCTGGGTTTTGCTGCTTCTTAAACACACAGGCACTACGCACACATGCCCCTACCCACAATTTCCTAGTGGCCTTCCTCCCATTGCACTGGAGGGGTCTTTGGGGTCTCTGGCTCCCAGGGTCTTTCTCCTGAGGCTCAGGACTTCTCTTCAAAATTGCAAAACTTCTGAGGTCAGCTATTTAGTCTAACTTTACTTCACCCTAAATGTAAATCCAAGCTTCAGATTTCCTTGTGAAAGCATACCCACCTAATTCTTCCTCCACCTCAGAGCTGACTCGGTGTCTTTCCAGGTTTATATTTCACCTAACTCACACATGGCTTCATTTTGCTGTGTCTGGGAATTTGCCGCTCCCAAGCCACCACACCCTGCAAAAAGGCTTTTCAAGAAAAATTTTTGTAGGCTTCAGTGTGCCTGATCTGTTTTTCTTCAGTCATTAAGGTTTTACAATTGGTTTTTAGCCCAAAAGTTGTTAAAGAATGGTGAATTTGTACCCATTAAGAAAGTTCATTATATTTTTTTGGAATTGATTTGTAGTATTAGCTAAATCCCTAGATTATACATAGACAGATTTGCCAAATCATCACGCAAGTACAACTGGGAATCATGTCAGGCATTTGGGGCTTTCTTAAGAACCAGATTCTCATTTTTTGTGGTATTAAGAAGACCTAAGAAAGCTCAGAGCAAGGGAAGTGCCCTCCTTAATTCTGATGCGGCATGTGAGGCATTTGGCTACAGACTACCCACTACTTTCACAAGCAAGTTTAAAAGACAGCTTAAGCAATGAATCAATGTTTTGGGCTCTCACATAATTTTCTGCCTCATTATCAATGTCTGTTCTCCGCTAAAGACAACACTGTTCAGAGGTTTTCACTTATGTGTAACAGATTACATTATATTAAACAAAACAATGATTTATGCAATGACAAAGACTTCAAACACTAATCACAAGAGAGCTGTTCATTTAAGTTAAATTTGCTCATGTTTTGGGTTTGTTTTGTTTTCCAACAGCACGTATAGCATGGCTCAGATACAAGATCCTGAGCTCCATTTTGGATCTGCCTTTCAGACTCTGTTAGACATAAAGGGAACTAATTACAGTAGAGGACGTTGCAGAGACTAGAAAAAGGATCAATACGTGTATTCCCCTAAGAGTGTTCAGCCATTAAACCAAAGCAGGAATTTCCCGAGAGCTAATAAAGGCTTTCGGGTTTTACCCAAGAATTCTTCTAATTTTCCTGTGTTTCCTCCCTGCTCTCTAGCACAAAGCTTTTTCATCATCATGTTCCAAACACGTAATATTAAAAACACAATTTGGCTTCCCTTTTGTTATATTCGAGGTATTGCTTCTATGTCTGGCAGACCCTGGCTTTTTCCAAACAGAGAGATTCTTATTTTTTTTAGTGGTCTAAAGTGCAAACACAACTTATTAATCATAGTAAGAAGCACAGACTCAGTAACTAAAACTACTTTAAAGTCTAAATACCTAAATATAGAGCTTGACTCCTCAGTAGCCCCACTATTGCTAGCAAAGGCTACCAACTAATTTCTCCAATGAAATCTGGAGTTCCTGGTGACTTGCCATGCTTTGGAAATGCGCAGACCTCAGGCAAAGAGGTACAAAATCAGCAATTCCAGAGCAACAATTCTTTAACAGATTTCCTTGTTTTTATATACAAAATAGGCCATGTCTGAGACAGGCTATCAAACATAAACATGGTTCCTCCCCAGCTTTTTGGATGCTTAATCTGGATGCCTCTATCATGCTATACGTGCCAAATAAAGTCCCCTAAAATATTTAGTTCCAGTCCAGACATTTCTGTTGTGGCTGCCAGCCCAATTGTGCTAGTGTTAGGTTTAGCATGATTAGACACTGATTTGCGCATTCTAATGCCTTCTTTTTACAATAGCATCATGAACCAAGTGACTTGGGAGGAGTTTTCAGAGGGGAAATTGAAGTGGGAATATCAGTTATTACTGAAAAGGTAATGAGGGAGTCTAGCAAGAATGCACTCTCCCAGCTCTGAGGCTACAACAGGCTCATTAAAAGTAAAAAATAACTTAGCATTTAATGACGTTTTGAAATGGTTACATTTAATCTTTAGTAGAAAAATGGTCATGGAAATAGTAATGTATTTCTGTCAGGCAGTCTACTGAACGCTGCCTGCATACTCCTGTTTCCCTAGTTTGGGTAGGAAACCTTTTCCAATATTGCTCTATTTTTGATGAGTTGTGTTCGTGGAAAATTTATATCTCCAGCATTCTTTATCCCTGGCACACTTTTATTGTTTATCCCAATGTTATTTATTCTATCAAATCAAACGATGATTAAAGCAATACATTTTGGAAGAAATAGTCCCCTTTGTATACTAAAAATGTTATTTTTTTAATAGCTCTGTAGGTACCTAGGGGCATAGTAGTTCAAGCGACTTGCTCCATATCCAGAAAGTGTAAGTCTGAGGTTTGGGTTGAATGTTGATGGTTGCTTACAGTCAACCCAGATGAAGAGAGGTTATTATTTGCGCATTTGGACTGGAAAGCTGTAAGTGGCCAAATGCAGTGCCATGCATAACATTTAGTGATGTCCCAGATGAGCTGGACTTTTGGCTTTAAAAAGGCCTCATTAAATCAGTGAAGGTTATGCAAAGAAGGCTATATCTATTGGGCTCGCACCGTCCAAGGTGCTCTAGCAGCCCTGGGGTCCTGCCAGCTGCTGCAGGAGGCTGCTCCCTCTGGACCAGGCATTCCCACTTCTGTGGAGACAAGGACCTGAAACTGGTGATCCTGGTCCAAAGGACAGAGATCTGGCTGAGATACACATCTGCCCGCAGATGTAGTCTCAGAGCACCAGAAAATGAGAGGAAGATGCTGAGTAAGAGCAAATGGCTTTAAAAACCCCAGCATGTCTCTGTAAAAAAAAATAAACAGAAGAACAGGGACCAACTATGGGTCTTGCAGTATTTTGGGTTAGGTTTCCATTTCTCAACTAACTTGCATCTTTATCCACAGCTGAAGAGATAGAAGTGACAAAAGGAAATCAAGACGGGATTCAGTTGCAAATTCAGAGACCTAAGTAGGAAGTTAAAACTTGCAAGTGTCTACCTTATCCTAGTATCATCTAAGCTCTTATAATCAATGGAGATCTGGTCAAAAGAGCCAGCTGAGCTTTGTTCAGCTGACCAGACACAAGTGTCTGCTGCAGCACGCAGTGAACAGCTCTCCATAGCCCACTGGTTGTATTGATTAGATCTTCATTGCTTATAACAGCGTTGGACCCTGACTTACAATCAGGCCCACGAGTCTGGAACTGACACCCTCTAGGCCCAGACTACCAGAAGCAACTTGGAAAATCTTGACCAAAGCAGAGTCAATACGCTTGAGGTGAGTAAAATATTTGTTCATGCAGAACTGAGGGTGGTGAGACACTGGAACAGGTTGCCCAGAGAAGTTGTGGATGCCCATTCCCTGGAAGTGCTCAAGGTCTGGTGGGAGATGTCCCTGCCTATGGCAGGGGGGTTGGAACAAGATGACCTTTAGGGTCCCTTCCAACCCAAACCATTCTATGATGCTATGATTCTATGAACTTGTTGAAATGTTACATGTTTAAGAAGTGTTGCTGCTGGGCTGGGCAGAGCAGGCTATCAGCTTGCTGGAAATAATTGAAAGGATGAGTTGAGAGAAGATGGCTTAGGGTTGCAGCCTGCTGGAAGCAGTCATCCCACAAAATTCAGCACTGCAGCTTGTTTTTTTAGAAGCTGAGTACTGTTTTATCTAATAATAAATCACGAGTGCTACGATAAAACTAATGAAATCTCGTGCTCCATAATATAAACTTTTTGCTGCCGGGATCAAGAACAGATTTTTTTAAAATCGTAAAATAGATCCGTATATTTGTTCAAATTAATTATAGATGATTTTATCTTTCTTTACACTGTAGTCACACACACTGAGGCAGGTTATAAGGTTTGACAGCCCCTAGTAGTAAAGAATCTTCTTGGATGTGGATATCTGTACGCTGGCACATGAATAAAGTAATGAGGCAGTTAAATCAAAATCATAATTTTTCCACAAGACCCTCAAAGTGTGTGTTTGCTTTCCAATATTAAATTATTTAATTTCTATCAGTCACAGATTGATTGGTATGAATAAGAGTAACAATATATTTTTAGCATGGAGGGTGTGCAGAAAAGTACGTGGTAAGATCACTGGAATGATGATTGTCTTAAGACAATGTTTAAGCATTTTGTTTAAATATTCAAGTGCATACTGGTATTCCCTGTTATTTAACTCCCATTGAAGTGAGATGGAAGTGAGCTGACAATGTCAAATTTCGTAACATACATAGATTTTTTTCTTCAAGAGCAACTTTGTTAAAAAACTATGAATATGATATGAGATTCTAGTTTCTTTTATACCAAGGGCACTAAGTAGCCTTAAGAGTAAAATGCAAAGATCTATCATGGACTAGAAATGTAAAAAGAAATAAACAAAGAACAGGAAAAAACTAACTGAGGTTATTTTAAAACTCCATCAAAACAGAATTGTCTGTGAGAAAAAGAAAGAGAAATTTTAAAATAAATAATTCTAAACATTTTTAAATTGTATATTTATAAAATACAAATTCAATTAAAGGGTCAAGTATTAGTTTAATATATGAAAAATAATGCAAAAATTCAAATTAATGCATTTTTTTAAACCAAAAACATCTCCAGAAAGTTGCTTACAGTAAAAGATTAAGTGTTGGTGAAACATTTTCTTTTTAAAATTAAAACTTTGGTGGGGAGGAAGTGGAGAGGGTAGAACGCTTAAGAACTTAGTAGGTTTTGGATTAGGCTAAATGGGCAGAAAAGCTTTTTTTTTACTTTTTGTTTTTTCAAAAAGAGTTAAATAAGATACAGGAATGGGAATGAGCAAGATCATGAATCAGTAGCATATTCTCATCTTGAACACTGCATTTAGTTGTGGTCAACCTACACCTAGAAGAATTCAGCAGAAACTTATTAGGGGCTCAGAGATGGGTGATGAGTGTGACCAAAGACACATGCTCTGGAAAAAGATACCTCCTTCAATAAAAAAATCCAAAGATTGGGACCGTTACTTCAGAGGAAAGACAAATAGCCAGGGAAAAAACAACCTTAGAGAAGGTGACACATATAAATGGCACAGAGACTACACCACGGTATTCAGCAGAACACAATACAATGCTTCTACAAGACTACAAGGATAACGGGAATGCCAATGAAATCAAAAGACAGCAACACTTAGTGGACATACTTTAAGCTAAATATTGTTTTCCCAGCTGTGAGGAGCCAATTAGCACAACATGCATTTGAATCCAAAGCACAGAGTGGGCTCTTAGGGATAATTAAATCATGCTGAGCTCTAAGTTCAAAATTTTAGGTATGATATCAGTCCTTCACACATTGAGGAGCACGCAGATATCGAAGTGGCGAGAGAAAACAATCTAGCCTCCGGGTAGATAGTTAAATAACTGCTTGTTGACTGTTGTTTGAAAATATGCTTGTAAAATCCAGTATGGGTAGGTGGGAGAGTGCACCCTGCGCGTGCTGGGTTACTGGCCCGATCTGGTATGGCAGTTTCTACAACCCTCTGCCCTGCAAGGGCACAAAAACCACTGGAGAAGCTGCACTGCAGCCAGGGGCTTGGGCAGCCTCCACCATTTAAAAACTGCTGAAAATGTGATCAAGAGCTAAATTCAAAGTACAGGGAATTAGGTCCCCTTAATCTACTTGTTTTATTGGCCATAATGAACCATTTAAAACATGAAAGAAATTTTTAGAATGAACATAATTGCCAACATATCCTTACATGAAATGTGAACAACAACTCCTAAGATCCTATTCAAAGGAAGTTGAAACCCTAGTACACTTGTTCAATTAAAAATAAATATTGCAGTACCATTGGCAAATCCTTGCTTCATTCTTTGTATGTAGTGGCTTAAATGTTCTTGGTCTACATTTTACCCAGTCAATAGAGTATATTCTGCCTACAGAGCAACTTCTTCCCACAATATGGTCAGCAAATTATTAACAAATGATGTGACTACTCATGCATACATGAGCGGTTGTAAGTATTTAACATTGTCCACTGACCTAGTGAATCATTTCAACAGACCCCATTCTCATCTACTGTACATTGGAATAGTCACACAAAAAAAATCATGACGTTAGTGTATAAGGAGATGTGGAAAAAACGATTTTGTATGCAGAGACAGGGAAATGCACTTTATATCGCAGAAATGTATATGCCCAGGAAAAAATAAGCAGCATCAAACATGCAGAGAAACATACAGTTGTTTAATTTGTGAACTGTTGAGGCTTTAATAACAAACAGTGTATTTTTGTCATAATTCAAGTTTTATTGCAACTCTTTTGAACTCCAGACAGCTGTAATTTCCTTTTGTCTATCAGCCAAAAGGAGTTTTACCCCAGTTTGGTATTTTGCAAGGAGTAAAAGAAAGAATGACTCAGATAATTGTATTTGAAGCTGCTGGGTAAGGCTATTTTCACTCCCTAGAGGTAATGTTCTTATGTCAAGCTTGAAGTTTTGAACTACAAAATAAAAAGTGTGCTAAATACTGATTTTATTAGCCCTTTAAGCATTTCACTTTGAAATAATGGGAGGAAAGATCATAATACTTTTATATATGTAATAAATCAGTTCTAGAAAGGGAGATGCAACTCAATGCAATTATTTAATATTAGTAGTTCTTTTGGCCTTCTTGGAACTGATGTCTATGGGAATAGTTTGTGTTGCTGCCATCCTATGTGCTGGCAGATCGCAAAAGTTCATATCACCCCCCTCAACACAGTTTTAGGAAAGTCAGCAGACTGCAGAGGCAGAGCCAAGGAACTGAGCATCTCTTTCAGTGATCTTTATATCAGAAACGTATTCCCACCCTATGATAAATATTCTGTATTCCATGAACAAGAACAGGCTACTCATCTGCACAACCCAATAGGAGCGGCACAAAGAAGGGGTAATAAAAAAGAAGATAAGAGTTCCCTAAATCTTTTTTTAAACCCAAAAGATTTTGCCCTGGCATCTAAAGATGAGCAAGGCTCCTGGCCAGTTCTTACTTAACTGAGCTAGTTCGTCCGTGCCTATTATGTACTGAAGATTAGGAAGAGCCCTTTCAGTTCACAGAGTTAGAGAACAAAATAGGCTGCCAAGGGAAGCAATTGCAGCAACAAGCATCAGAGCCTGGAACTGATGAGCACCTAGGGACTCTTACAATGCTGGGTATGTCTCCTGAAAGGGAAAGGATGAACCAGATGGATAGCTCTCACCATACAAAAATCCCATGTTCCTCACCTCTCGGCCTGCATGGCATCTTTCCTAAACAACTCTCCTCCCTGCTCACTTCCATAAGCTCTTTTAAAGCCTGACAGTCTCACCAATAGGGCTAATTATCCCAGTGAAGCAAAACACCTGCACATTGAGTCAATTCAGTGTGTCTTTACAGTGAGGAAAACTAAATTCTTCAGCTGGAGATGGTTACGCAGAAAATATATACGTTGTGCAATAGGTAAGTTTATACCTGAGTGTTTGCTCACATATGTGCATCCACGGACAACCGCGCACAATTTATTTCTACCAAAGGTCGATTCTAACCCTTCTGTTGACTGTATTTGTATTGACTGTGTCTCTGCTAATGTGATTCTTGCAAAGCACCTGCAACTGCATTTTTCTGGAGCTAGTTTACGTGACAGGGTGGCCTTAAAATGAAATTCTGGCAATGCTGCAACTACTCAGCCCCCCAGAACCTTTGCAAGTGCAGAGGTAATCGTGGCTCCTTTGGCCCACCTCAAGCAGCCTTTTTGTTCTCACTTACTAAGGAGTGGCACATCTCCTTTCAAAAGGTCTACTTAGCACTTTTCTTCCCCATAGTGTTAGCTCAAGTTATCTACATGCAGGTTAATTCCTTGAACCAAATCAGCCAAGTTGTAAAATGCCACTTGAAGAAGACAGAACAACACGGCGCTGCTGGAACCCGACTGCATGCTGGCATAACTTCACTGTGTACTCATAGCCCCTGACCAGCCGGCCAAGTTCAGACTAGACTGCAAACAAGATTTCTGGGAGGAGAGTGAGGAAGATCTCAGGGAAACGTAAGAATTGTGCAAGGGCCACCACTGCAAGAATATGGTTGCATTTAGTATTTGATCAAACACAGCAACAAGCTTAAGAATACATCTCATTAAACGTTTTTCCCCTCACTGCTGAGATAGGTTTTTAAGGGAGTTCAGGAGTCGAATTAAATGGTCATAGTCTTTCACACACCTCTAACCTTCCTAGTCCTTGGCTGCCCCTTGGAGGAACAGCAGCTTCTGGTATTCTCTCTTTGACCCAGTGTCCGAGACCTGAAAGATTTTAGCCCAATGTGCCTCCTACCATTAGTTCATTTTTCTTGTGCTTTAAAAGTAGCTTATAGGGAATTTCCTACAAACTCTTGCTGCTAAAACTGCTGTAGTAATAATATTAATAAAATGTAAGATGGCCAAATAATGCATCAGAGACTCATGAAGCTTTCCTCTAAAAATATTGGAATATAATATGTGGAAAGTATTATATATCAAATTGATTTTTCATAGAAAAGCTTAATGAATCAATTCCCTACTCATAAATAAGATGGGATAAAAGAGCTGGAACTGCCCCTAGAAAGTCCAGAATTTTTCTTGAGCAGGTAATTGGTGCTGCTTCATATTATGCATTTGTTGGGTAGAATCAACTGTAGCTGTGATAAAATGCACCCTAAGATGACCATGAAGGAGCCATTCCTTGGTAATGGTCTGTTATGTCTATCCTTGGGCATGCTCGATAGTCCCCAAGAGCGCTTCAGCCTCCCAGATTGATCTGGGGGTCACAACTCCAGAAAAGTTTAATGTATCCTATACTTCCTTGATGATACCAGATAGTTGAAGGGAAACATCAAGAAGAGGATGCCATGGAGAGAAAAGAGACTAATAATCAAATTCCACAGCTTAGAGCCTCAGACAGAAGGGGCTTAACTAACCATGTAAGTTGAATAAATGCACACTAATTTTAAAATTCATTTTCACTTGTTACTCAGTGTAGATGTTGCTAATTTTAAATAATCATTTGTTTTAAGAAGATTACATGAAGTTGTATTTACTACTGGTTACAGCTGTAGAAGAACCCACCTGGACACACTTTGCAATTATAATCTCTGCACAGTGGACTGGAAGCCCAAAGCCCAGGCTGAAGCAGAACAATCAGCTATTTATCCCCAGTGCATTAAAAACTTTGGCCATATGAGATCCCACACAATTAAAGAAAGACTGTAACAGTCTAACCAATCGTGCAATAGCGACAATGGTTTTAGGAGAACCTTCTCAGCAGTAGAAATTATCTGAAAAGGCCTCTGAATCAAGCCATTGATGTAATTCTAAGAGAAGACTCCAAGGTGGAGTATCCTTCCATAAAGAAACAAAAAGGACAGATGCAAAGGTAGATAAAGGGGGTAAAACTAAATTACATTTTTTTCTTAGTTCAGATGGGATTAAGATTTTATCTTGCAATTCATTGGCTGTTAGGACTCACCATTCTATAATTCACAGCTTGCTTTTATAAATTTTTCATGCATGTGTCCAATGCAGGAAAGAGCATGTTTCAATCAGTTCCAATTGTTGCCTCTTTTTGGGAGACGCCATAAACTCATCTGAAACACTGACTTCTTCGAGCTTAAGTACTTTACATGAGTTCCAGGCCCCTAGTTAACCAATCCTTGAAGTTCATATTTGATACCTGCTCTAGGTGACCCTGCTCTGCCAGGGGTGTTGGACTAGATGATCTCCAGAAGTCCCTTCCAACCCCTACCATTCTGTGATTCTGTGATATTTGCTTGTTCTCATAAGCTTACACAGCCTGTACTGCGGAAAGGACTTACATGTGACAATACCTACAGTAAGGAAGAAAAAACAAATCCAGACTGGTAGAACTAAAATCTTTCATTATTTAGAAACCTTTGTGTAGAAAAGCTTCCATGGGGTCTGATACCATTATGTCTTCTAATGTTTATCAGGGAAAGTATATATGATGGTGCTGAGAGCAGGTAAACAGACAATAAAGGGTTTTAATATTTAACCATTGTTAACAACTGTTGGGAAAATTTCAAGGATTTTTGTAGTATAAAAAAATGCTGTTTATACGCTAAACAAGTTAATCACTGCAGGTATAAGAGAGATCGCATCATCCATGAAGATTTGCTCCATGCTTAGCAGTTATGCTGCTACACTGCTTTTGTAGGAGAGTTCTGCCCACCGTGCTCCCTTCACCCCCAGCTTCTCTCCCCTTGCATCCAGCCTACATTACAGGTGGCTCAGAGATCAATGCAGATACGCCCCAGGTTTGCAGAGGTTGTTTTCCAGCATACAGCTAAGGGAACGACTGGCAAAGCTGCCAATAACCGTACCTTCTGAAAGAGAAGATTTCATGCAATTAGAAGAGCTTGCAGCTCCTTAGATGTATTTGCTCAATTCCTTTCGACTTCTTTAATTTGCTTTCCTAAACCAGGTTTACTAGTATCGATTGCACTACAGCATGATGGTATGAAAGATTATCTGCCAGTAGACTCACAATTTAAGAGGCTAAATGAAAGGTGTACTTATTTTTGCATTTTACTTTCCTAGGCCTCCATTTTGGTCCATTTTTATTGGGAAGTATTAAAGTAGTAGCTCCATAAGTCCCTTTTTGAGAAACGCTCTAAAAATTTAAACTGATAACTAGAAATCAGCTTGAACTATCAGGCAGCTAAAAACGTGACAGTAAAATTGTTCTGATAACTAGTGCAAATAAACCAGATGATAGGAGAACTTTTGTACCACCCGGGCCTGACTTGGTTGGTCAAAGCTTTAAAGCTCTGATTTTTCAAATTGCTTGAAAGCATAGTGTGATACCCTCCTTTTGGCCCTTATGGAAAGTACCCCAATATCGTACTGCATGTTAGAGAGACTCCAGTATCATCTGTAGTCACGAGAAGAGACTTCCACCTCCCTGCATTGTTGTGATGCCAGATCTATGTGTTCCCATAGAGCTCAGATGGCTCTGCTACCCTCTGGGTGTAGTAGAAGATGTACTGGGAGGTAGAGCTCTTATTAAAGTGTCACAAGACTTTGGTGTATATATATGCTCCACCTAAGAGAAGGAATGCTTTGATGTTATGTCCGTCGGTGCTTGTGGCCGTAAGTCAGCTTTAAACCAGACTAAGGTAGAATGCAAATACAAGCCTTTATTCTTTTCATTCAAAATAGCACAGTTACAAATGTTTATAAAACATGTAGGTGAATAAATGAAAGAACAAATATGCTTTACTCACTTAGCTGAGGTTATTTCTAAAAAATGTCTGTAGCTCTTCCTTATTCAGCTGACTTGCTCTCTCTCTTCTGAAATGCTAATAGTCTGGATTTTAAGTTTTGCCCATCCTTTTTGTCTTTCGTTGAGTGAAGCAGCCTGTTGCTGCTGGGGAACAGCACTCCCCAGAAAACCACTCTCAGATATATTCAGTTCTTACGTGACCCCTCTCTCCTGATTCTCCCTAGATGGACTGTACACCATAGCCCATAGGCCAACGTCCTGTTGAAGTCTTCTAGAACAGGTTTAATCTTTTATCTGGAAACTCTTATTTCCTCCTTAACTGGCCACTGTCTCAATTCAGATAAATATTGTAGCCCACACTGAGTGCTCTTGACTTTCATCAGACTTTTATCAGACAACTTTAAATAAATAACAACGATTTGAGGGAGAGAGACCCACAACACTTTCCTCTTAGGCTTATCATAGCTTGAAGTTTTGGATTTCACAAGCATTGAGCACCAAAAGCTTTGATGGAAATAAATGGGCTGTATATAATCACAGAGTATTTGAAAGTTCTTTTTTTCCAGTGAGACTTTTTTTACTTAGAAGTATATGATGCATTACAGTGTTATTGATAAAATGACATTCTAGCCTTGTTGTAGGAATGGGTAGGCATAAATTGAAAAGCGATGGAGAAGACCACCGCATTTCCTATTGTCTGACTTTCAATAGCCAGGGGGGGTGATCTCTAGGAAAACAAATAACCACCAAATCGGTCTTTGAAATGAGTGTAAATAGTATTTTCTTTGAAAAGCATCAAAATGTTTATTGCACAGCAGCAGCAGATTAGGTACGAGATGCCTGAGGTTTAGTACAACTTCTTTTGTTTACACCTGGAAAGATTCAGTTTTTCTGAAGGGTATTACCAGATTATTTTATATTCCTGAGTTCAATATGAGTCACAGGAAGACTTTAGGTATACCGTGACTTATAGCTATGGAGTTTAAAGCCACTGGTTTCATTAGGATTATTTCTCAGACTGTGTTTGCATCTCCCTTGGAGGCTGCAAAGTATCAGAAAAAGCAATGTATATCAAAACCACTTTACTTTTTTGTAACGGTTGGGAGGGCACGAAGAAGCTGCTGTAGCTACAGGATGAATCAGGATAGCTGCAAACTGCCTGCAATTGCTGGTTGATGTTACCTTCGCAGCAGGAACAAATGTTGGAACCTCCAACAAGATCTTGGTCTCCATTCCTAAAGGAGAGTTGGGCTGCTGCAATCTCCAAGGATTGCAAAGATGAGTTAGAATAAAGACGCTTTCAAAACAGGTCAGGGAATAAGTACAGAGCCTTACAAAACACTGGCAGGACACAATGATTTCTGAATTTAGCCTAGAATTTTATTTACATTTCCTTTGTATTTTTGAAATAAGTCCTCTTCTATTAGAAGTGTGAAGTGATGAAAAATTTACCATGCTCCAAATCTGAAAGCTCCTACGTCAATCAGTGGCTTCTGGTAGGACAACCTTTGGCATATGACGGGTAAGATAAGCTTTTGGCATGTATCTTCAATGCAACAATAACTTAATGTGCTCCATAACAAATTGTTTATATGTGGGTGATGGAAATGGTATTCTTTGGTATCTCCTCACTAGTATACTTCTTAAACTACATAGATAGTTTATATTTACTGTGAATAAACTTAAAAACTCATGGCAAAGGAAAGTGAAGTCTATGTATTACCGTTATTTATTCATTAATCTATGGATTTAATACCCACTTTACACAGTAAGACAAATGCCTGTCAGAAGGCTTTAGAATCTAAATAAGCAGCAAACAGAGAGAAAGGCAGTAATATTATATTCCTGGTTCCTACTTCATACTATGCATAACAGGTTTGTATATTTTATTGCAAACCTAAAGTATAATAGGTTGGTACATGACACCAGGGTGCTAAAATGAAAATACAGCTTAATTATATATAAGGTTTCAAACAATTTGTTAAGGTGGAGTAGCACAGGCTGACACAGCAGTCACAGTAGCTCTGCAGTAGTGTTATACTGTCAACAAGGGCTAACAATTCATTCCAGCGTCTCTGTGCTATTCTGCGCATTTCTGAAGGTTCTACCATCAGTCTCTTTATAACTTCTATCACGTTTCTATCATATACTGTCTACAGGTAAACACGTCACATCTTCAGAAAATATCTCTTGCAGTCCCTTGTGAAAATTTAAATCCAGATAACCCTTTTCTCACACAATAATTCAAAGTCTTTCTAAACAAAGGTTTTGAAGTATGATAGAATGTATAAAACATGTGACAAAGTTGGGGGGTTTTGTCTGCTTAGGACGGAGGTTGGGTCTTAACTTAGTTCTAAAATGTTGGTTTTGCTTCCAAAACTGCTGTTTTTTTTTCCTGCAGTGAGGCTACAATGATAGAAGTATCATCTTCCAAGTGTTGGTGTGCACGTAAGGAGTGCCTTGAGTTAGTCCTGCCAGCGGACAAGGAAGTCACAGAAACCTGTGCCCTGTGCTCTGTCTTGGTTTGTTCCTTGTAGCTCCATAATGAATTTCACCTCGTTTGCTTTTTCAGGAGACAGACGTTTGGCTATGAAACCTGCCTACCTACATCCAGCAGTTAGAGGTACATAGCAGAATTATGCTTTTAAACCCTAAACCTGACAAATGTATGCACATTATAAAGAATTGTTGGGCTGGAAAATGAGTCAGTCCTTAGTTAAATTATCTGGAGAGGGAGGGGGAATGACTTTTTTTCTCTGCTTCAAGTTAATGCTGGAAGAATACATTTCCTTTCAGAAGAGTGGCAACCTAACTTTTTCTGCATAGGAGAGATTTCGAAACTGAATATTTAGCACTTAATGCAGAAATATTTCCAGTCCTTTAAGTGCTCTGTTAAAAGGTCTTCAGATAAACTTCCCGAAGAATTTTAGTAAAAGTTCAACGATTCACTTCCATAACAATTATTCTAAAAAGCTGCAGAGTATAAAGTGTGATTTCCTTTCTGTGGGAAGAAAACTCAATGGTATAAAACACCTTACGGAGGATGCACTAATATAATCCTACAAAATGTTATACAAAAAATGCAGCAACATTATAATTTCCCATTATATCTCACAGGCCTTCTGTTTCCAGAACAGCTATATTTTATAATGTTAGCTTCAAACAGAGTGGAAAGCCTGCAGCACGGGAAAGTGATTTGCTTAGGCTGAAGGAATGAAAACATTTCTAGATCAGTTGGTAGCATCTGCCACTAATAGAGAATTAGGGAGCTAATTTCCTCAAGGACAGATTACTTCGTAATTGTCCATTTTAAAGGTTCTTCTTTATGGTTGGCACTTATGCTGTGGTAGTTCCTGCAGATCGAACTAGTACTGCATGCTGAGCAGACACACGAGAAATGACTAGTGGCAAAAATAACAAATAATCAAAATAACAGGGTACTGGATGACAAGGAAAAAAGTTCAGATCTACAGTATAATTTCCATCACAATTATTTTTGCTGTAAAGTATGAATGGAGCCAGTTAAACGACTGTCAGTAAACACTGGCATTCTCTACAGCTTTTCATTAATTACTATACGGGAGCCTCAGTCCCATGAGTTTTTCAGAGCTTCCAGCTTTCCTCAGTGCCTCAAATAATGTGTGAATCATTTTGGAATAAGATATCACTTTCTCCTTTTTAAGTCAAGATTTCCAAGAAAGAGGGGAAATATCCACTCTCCATCAGATGAAGAATATTTCATGCTTAAATCTCATATCAGAATTTATTTTCTCCTAATGCATCTTCTTTACAAAAACCTATCAGAGGGAAAATTTTGAGTCACTGTCTATGGAAACAAATGCCTCTTTTCCTTCCCTGTTATTTATGGTCTTGTTCTGATCCAGGAGCAAATGACGGAATAAACATAATAAACTAGGTCAGCTAATTATATAATCACACAAATAACTATAAAAAGTAACAAACAAGAAGCATAAGGGTAAAGGGTAAATGTACACATTGGTGCATTAGGCCATAAAAGGTATTTTCCACTATGCCAGCCGGCAATACTGCAACTGTCTCTTCAGACTGATCACATTAAATGGAAGATAATACGTAAAACGAGAGAGGAACAGAAGAATTTCTCTACATAGCCTACAACTGGGGAGTGTAAGAACTACAAACAGAAAGTTAAACCCACAAAATGTTGTGGCAGTGTATTAAGGATGGACAGTTTACGTAAAAGGGAACGACCAAAAGAGAGAGCGGGCCGCTTGTTTTTCTACAGAGGGGTATTTAAGAACAACCTCTATGAACCAAGAGAACAGCTCATTGTTGCTGCTACTAAATTTCTTGGGTAACGTTTACTTTGCCTCATGAAACATCTCTGTAGCTCTGGGCTTTTTCTTTGTAGTGGCTGTGCTATTTTGAATGCCTGATCTTGTTCTTTTTCGTGGGGCCTTCTTCTCTGCGTGCAGGAGTTTTATTATAAAGGGAGATGAACAGGGAAGATTCAAAGAGGGAAATACTGACATTCCCAGAAAGAGTGGTGAGTACGCGCCACATAAACATCATTTCCCCAGCGGATCATACATCGTATCCTTGCTCATTTATGACAGTGTGCCATGATGCCCAGTGGTTAGGCTGACTTGCGGTGGCTTTGTCACTCCTGCACAGCTCTGAGTATTCAGGTTTCCATTTAGTATCTTTGTTCAAGCTAACTTTAAGCCTGTGTTTTACTTTGCCTGTACTAAGAAAAAGTCTTCAGTGTGTGTCAGTATTGTGCTGATTCAATACTTTGGTGCATGCCTAAAAGTGGTTTTTTTTTCCCTTTTTGAATTAGGGCTGCCTCAGACTTCCTGCAAATGACACAGGTTCTTATTTCAGTTACCTCAAGGTGTGGCAAAATTTTTTGTTCCTTTTTTTTTTTTTTTCATACATCATACTAACTTTAAATAATCACTGTTATACTTTGATCCAGAACCTGCCAAGCTTCTCATGGGGGTGCAGGCAAACTTCCTTCACATCCTTCAAAGACTACATAAAGACAAGGGAATGCAAGATCTGATAGCGTCTCCCACTTGTGCTTCTGTCGATATTTTAGTAAACGTTGCAGTGAAAGTATTTTATAACTGCCTGAAAGTATTTTATAACTGCCATAGGAATATTATGCTATTTACTCCTGGCCACTGAGCGTGGCATAAAAGTAGTATTTTAAGACTTTGTGTTCAATACACTGTATTTTACTGAGATTACTTCAAAGTGCTGGGGCATGGTACTCACCGTCTGCTGAGCTCGTAATAAAAATACTCCTTTGACTAGCTCATTTCTCCAGGTTTTACTGCCAGGGATTGAGCCTTGTTTCTAGCGTATGTTCTTCCTTCCCACTGAGATCAGTGTTATCCACCAAATCAGAAGAGTCCCTGCCAAAATTTCTTTGTGTCTCTTCTAATGCCAACATTTTCTTTCCAATTCTCACCTTCACTAGTTCCACACAGTTTTTCAGTCTTCAGAAATGATGGGCAACGGGTGTGGCTTGAAACTTTAGCTGAACTGGAAAGGATGATCAACAGATCTGTTCCCTTTCTTCTCCCAGGTATTCTGGCAGTTGTTGTACACGTTTTGTTTGGTTTTTCTTTCTTCTTTCAGATCTTCTGACTCAACTGCTCATAATAGAGTATTCAGAGATCTTCACAGTGCAGGTTAGGTACTCTTCAGAAGCTCCTGCACAGCCTACTTGACTGCTCATTTGTCATGACTTCTGTCCTCTGCTTTTGGGGGTTTTGTTTTGTTTTGTTTTGTTTTTAAAAAAGGCATAAACTCCTTCTGAGAATTTGCTTTCTGATATTAAGTTTTCATTGTCTAAGCTCAGCTGTCAGGCTGGCACGTAAATGCTTTCCAACAGTTCTCTTCTTCCTTTCTTCAGATCGCTTAATTTCAATTATATAATTCTCCCTAACTGCATATAGGTGTAACACATTAGAATATTGCCATAGAATCTGACTTTTCATTCATTCCATTTTGCTTGCTGCTTGCAATCAGGGCACTCAAAATTCTTTTAACGTACTTATTCTGTATGCAAAACTGCATGTGGCGAACAAATTGCAGTCATTGTATCACAAGTTTCAGGAAGGACGACGCAAAATCGCTTTTTTCCCCTGATATCTGAAAGGATTTGATTTCCACTCAGACTATGTAACCTTCCTAAGCCATGTCTGCATGTTTTACATAATGATTATAATTCTGTAATGTTATTTTTGTGTAGACATTATACACACCACATGTTCTAATAAAAACCACTGTCTGTAGCTGAATATCTGCACCACTTAATTTTTCTGCTCTTGTAGGAACAATGCTTGTACTGTTTCACTACACTTTTTTGTGTGTGTTACGGTTGAATGTCTTTGACATAAAACATGTATTGCTGTTATTTTCCATTAGAAGCTTTTCGTCCCCCATTTCTTTTTCCATTGGCTATTTCTTCAATCCTCTTATCCTTTATTATTCAGGGTTAAATACAGCCAAAAAAAAAAAAATCAGTAAGTTGAAACTGGAAGAATGTAAACTATCCTTTCTGGGGGGCAAATGCTTTTCCCCATACCTATCATAAGCCTATTGGTTTACAGGGGCTAAAACCTAGGTAGCTATAAAAGCTCTGTTGCAAGGTGAGAACATTCCTCCTTATGAGAGTGGAAACATCCTTTGATGACTCAGGACAACTTAGAGAAATGTTGTGCCCTCCCTGACACAGAAAGGTGGCTCAGGGAAATGGAGGGGCACAGATTTCCTCGTCAACAGCCATCCCCTTTCCCACTGTGGGCTGATCTCCTACCACCACGTCCTTCTCCGTAGCAGCCGCCTTCTGCCATAGCTGTGTCTGGGTGTTGATGACATGTTCAGGCTCCACACACTTTTCAGTAGGTCAACGCTGTGAAACGAGGAGGTGATGGGACAAGTTCCTAGCCCTTGGGAGGAGTGGCACAACCAGCTCTGTCCACAACATCTATTACAGCAGGTTTGTCTTGGGATGAGCTGGTCTGCAGCACCACCTGGGAGTGGGCTCCCCATGAGGATCAGGGTTCAGTGCTCAAGCTCCAGCTCCTCTGTTCGTCAGTGCAAATACTTCCATCTGAAAGAGAGACAAGATGGGGACTGTGTTGTACTCCCTGGAGCTAGAGAGGCTGGGAGGTATCATCTCCTTTTTCTCATATGTAAAGTCCATGTTGTAATGGTATTTGTCCAACTTATAAGGAGATGACAGAGAAACTACAGGGATAATTTTTTTTTTTCAGTGAAAAATTGGAGGTTCAACATTTGCAGTCACACCTGAGAAAATGTACATATTTCACCCAGAACTTGTCATGATTTGATGGAAAGATAACATTTCCTGGCAACAGCTATGCTTGATATGAAATTTTACTGTTCAAATTTTCACTGAGATTTTACTGATTTTTTTCAGATAGTGTTTGTTTATAGATCTACAACTCTATTCAGGGTGAATTAAAAAGAGCTTCTGAAGAAAACTCTGCATGAGTTGCTTTTTTTTAAATATTACTTGGGTTTACCTAAAAGGAGCTAACATCTTTATAAAGTAATTCTCTGTGACTTGATGCTATTTAAACATTTGAATTTAAATTTGGGAGCTTACTGCAGTTCAGTTGCTCAGCCCTTGGCTGGAAGAAAAGCTTTGTTTCATCCAGCTTAACTTCTTATTCCTTTAGAGGTGAAAAGAGACTGGATTTTCTCAGTCTAGCACCTGTGACACCAGGCAAAAAAAGATTCTGGAGCTGGGAAATGAAACTCTTTGCATCAGTAAAAAAAAAGCCTAAGGAAAAAGTCTGTCCATTTTCTAATAGGAAGGGTGCCAAACAGTTTCACAGTATTTTTTTAAAAAACAAATACTGGTTTGGAGAAGACATAAATGACTTAACTGTCATCTTCTGGAATAGGTAGATTAACAGGATGCAGCTCCTACAGAGAAGTCAACAGAAGTGTACCTGCTTCACAGGTCCCAACTCCTAAGACAATTTTTGCAAGCTAAAATTGTAGCTGGTATAACCCTATGGTTCATTTTCTGTGTAACATAAGATGAACTTTTCAGAAGAGGAATAATGTTGGGGGAGAGAAGGGAGAAAGGGAAATGTCTTTGCTGTCACAAATCTCTTTGGACACCAGCAAACAGAGGTGAGGACAGGAAAAAGACGGGAGCATTGGTCTTGCAAGTCTTCACTGTTCAGCTGAAGAATAAACCGGAGATTCTGATGAACACTAAAGACCAGCTAAGGAAGCTACGCCTTTAACTCCAATGTGTTTCTAGATCTTCATGGTCCTGCCCTGCCATACGCTTGTCAAAGGATACTTAAAGCCAAAGTATCTTGGGTAACATAATTCTATATCCTCCTCTATTTCCATGAAGCTAAAAACTACCAACATTTTGTTTGTGCAAATTATTTCTGAAATCCAGAATCACACGGCGAGACTTATAAAAATATCCTGTGACTTACCTAATGGAAAGGCAGTTGAATCTAAATAATTTCTTTTGCCTACAGTTCAGAAAATGAGTGTATCCTGTATACATCCAGGAGTCACCGTAACAACTATGTCCACCTTTGGAACTATAGAAACAAATGGCAACTTAATAATGCCGTTGACTCATTTTTAACCAGAAAATATTTGGTTGAGGGTTATTTTCTTGGATTTGGATTTTTATGGGGTTTTTTGGTTTTGTTTTTTTTTGGGTTGTGGGTTTTGTTTTGGTTTGGTTTTTTTTGCTTTAGGCCTTTCTTTTTCATTTAACTCTTGCAAATCATACTGCATTCTCTTTTATGTCAAGCCTCATTTCACATCTTTATGCACAAGGTCAAAGAGTGTAAGTGTAGTAAGTATAGTAATGGTTTGCCCTGTGGATATGCAATACGTGCACTTGTGTTCTTCTCTTCCACCCCTCAGCTTGCTTTCCAAATGGCACCCAAGAGATTAATAACCATTTGAGTTAATGCTTAAGTTAAAACTCCAGTTCTGGCTTCTGTGCAATAGATACCATGGAATGTGATATCATGGAAGCTGATAGTCTGAGTATTAAAGCCTTTTTATTAGCTTTCACACATGGATTGTTTGCTATATGGGGTTCTTAAAAGATTCGTTTTATTTTCTTACCCAATCTTGACAAAGTAGCATAAAATATTCCATAGCTCAGAACAAATCAGCAAATAGCTTTCAATGATTATATTCTGTACAGTAACTACATGCAAAGACCACTACAGTTAAAACCTAAAGAATTTAATGATAAATTTAAAAAATGCGAAAGGTAAGATGAGAAAAAAAATCTTTTCCTTGCTCACTTTAAATATTACATGATTCTATACTATTGTGCTGATTATCTATCTGGTACAGTACACATATGCTTTTCAGGGCTCTGCGTTAAATGCCTGCAGGGGCACTGTCTCTACCTAATATCATGCAGAAGATGATAGGACAAGAAGAGGAAAGGGTGTCGTGATGTTCAGCTATCTCATCCCTTTATGATCCTGGGCTATCTATGGAACCAAACGTATTTTTGCAGCCCTTGGCTGAAGTCTCCATTACTGGGGGATCTGTGGAAAGCCTTAAGGTAACAGAGAATTTCTACAGTGGCATATGGTACACCCCCAGTCTCACGCAGCCTTCAAATGCCCGCTCCTACATTCAATTAACACAGTTATTCTTAATAAACAAACAAACAAAAATATTTACAATAACTAGGTTTGGTGGTTACAAAAGAGCAATGTTTATTACCTCACCTCCAGAACAGAAATAGGAGAGCTCTGCAAAAAAAAAAGAGAGATCTTTTTTCTCCCCGAAACACTGTATGAAATATGATTGAAAAGGTATCCAAATTTTTAAAAAACAAAGAGAAATTTGGGGTTGGAACAGCTCCTCCAATACCATAAATGGAAGGTCTTCCCTCAGGTGGAGGAGGTACCTAGAGACATTGACCCCTCTAAGTAGGCTAGAAGAAAGAACAGGCATATGAAGCTGAGCTTAGTTTAGGGAGGGAGAGAGAAGTTCGGAAGGGAAATGAAGGTTGAAGTAGACAAGTAGAAAGAGAAACTTGATTTCTAGAGACTTGGCACTAAACGTAAAAGATTTTTTACATGCATATACTTAACTGCTAGACATATGAATGCTAAAAAAAGTAACTATGCAAGGTATCTTAGAGGAGTCCTTACATTTATCCATATTAAAAGCATAGCATAGATGCGAATGATTTTTATGCACTTTGAGGGGGGGATTGGATTTGTTTGCAACATTCAGTGATGACCACTAGTGGGCTAATGGTTGCTTCCCCAGTTGTCCTCCCTCCCCATTAAGCTTACACTAATAGTGCTTTATCTGCATTAGAAACTCCAGTAGAAGTTGGCCAGTAAAACCAATTCATGGGCTAGCACAGTACAGTGGGCCAGGTATTAGCTTATGGCGAGAAAATAACTTCTTCCTTTCCCTTCCTGAGGGACAAAGAATCTCCCTGTGCCCATCCTGTGTGCTTTGGGGTATGGCTAGTAAGACAGTTTTCAAAGAAACATTTTTTCACCTTTAGGTGCCAGTTCGTGGAAACCTCTGTGTTCACAGTAAAGAACTGGTTTCAAGAAATTTCCCACTTTATAAAAATGCTGGAAAAAAAGATCAGAATTCTCAAAATGGCATGTATTGACAACTGCAAAACAAAAGGTTCTTTTCAACTCAAGCCAAATTTTTGCTTTCAAGTGTAAATTAATTTCGAGGAATAAACACATTAAAGCCCAGACTGGAACAAAAATGTCAAATTATTGAACGAAAATTTTTCAGATTACTAGATTTTTATTTGAAAATTGTTACTTTCATGACTTTAATTTTCACTCGAATTCAAGACTGGATCTGCTTTTCTATCTAATCGAAGAAAAAAAATATCTTGTTTCTTCTCTAGCTATATTATCTAAATCACCTTTTTTTAGTGGATCTTTGTAATTAGGCATCACAGAAATCAATTATTTTCTGGCATTGCTTCTTGTACAAAGTAGCTTTTAGTTTTGATATTCAGTATGAACTCTTTCTCCACCAGGTCATGGGATATTTTAGCTTAGGCACATACTGTATGTCCTTGCTCTTACCAACAAAGTTTCACTGTACTTTGTAAGTGAACATTATAATCACTGAAGACAATACAAGTCAACAACCCACAACTAATATAATTTTGCAAACAGTATACAGGCCATGCTGCATACTATATTTGCATGGTAACGTTCAAATGAAACCCCCCACCTTTTCCTCCTCCACCAGTATTATATTGTGCAGTGGAGCCATGAGTCCAATTATTGTAAGAGGAAACCTAGGTATTCACCTATCAAAAAAGATTAATTTGTTAATAACTTCTATTGTTTTATTCTTACTTTATTTTTATCTCATTTTTCAGTAGAGCCAGGTATGTGGATCAAAAGTTTTACAGCTGCCTGCTTTGCTTAATGCCCTGCAATGAATGCCCTGCTTGCTGTTATCAATTTACTGCACATTGTACAATACTTCTCTTTTTTAAAATAATTAAAAAAAAAAAAGAAAAATGTCCCCAATTGAACACGCTAAAATGCCTCCTATTGAGTTTATCTTCAAGCAGCTTGCATAATTACTTTCATTCAAGTTCTCAGAGTACGTTAGAATGGAATGGTTCATTTGAAATATGTGTCTATCACTGGGCCTTGAACGTCCAAGATGCACCAGGTGAGAGAAGAGAACACTTAGCACCTCACTGAATAAGGCTGCACTAATGAAGCTGAGTTATTCAAACAGTTCATTTTCACTCAGCCATGTATTCTTGATATTATTATTGTTACCATTACGTATTTATTATTGCATTATCAGTTATTAAGAGGGCAACAGAATGGACTGTATTTCTATTTCCCTGCCACTGGGTATAAGTGTGCTTCTAATCCCACACCTACCTGAAGCAGCTGGTGTTTTCTCTGTATAGACTCCCCTGCTTCTTTTTTTGAGGGTGGGAGTTTTGATTTTGTTCTCTCTCCCCAATGACTTATTGTTGGTTTAGAGCCAGCGTGTGGGGGAGTCTGTGACATTGACATGAACTGTGAATAAAGTGGTGCTGTACCCCGTATCAATGTGTAGTAGAAATCTCATCTTCATCATCTAATATTAAAACTTTCTGAGGATAAAGTAAATGAAAGCAGATGTCTGGATTTCATTAAGTTACTACCAATCAGCAGCATTTCGGTTATTTTCATTGCAATAGGTAAAGGATGTCCCCTCGTTGAAAGCCCAGTGATACTAGCTGCTCTAAAACCTTAGAGTGAGGGACTGAGCAGTTCTAAATACACCATAATCTCCAAATATAAGAAAAGTAAATGTGCTTTTAGCCCCTATGGATTGGTGATTTGGGCATCCTGTTGAGAAATCCAATTATCTGCACCAGTACTCTCCATGCAACTACTTCTCTCCACTAGGAAACCATATTGATGGCTAAATACTACACTAGAACACTAGACTTATAGATAGCGCACCATCTACATCTCTTTTTTGTGGACCATCCTGTAACTCATCAAAAGTCACAGAAGACTATGTAAAAAAAGGCAAGATTTAACCTCAGACTCCTAAATACCAGTTCACTGTCCTACCAAATAAAGGCTTCCGTGTCTACAAGAAAAATGGCTAATACATTAGGTTTCAATACTACCATATGTTTATTTAAACTGCAAAGAGCTGTGGCATGTGATATAAATCTCAAGTGTAAGTACAAAGAGCATTAAAAATAGCTAGGTGAATTTTTATGTACAGAATTTGCCATGGCCCTATGAAAGGCTGACCTGGGAGCAGCTACAAGTAAGTGTGTAATTAATGAGGACAAACGTAAAAATTTACCTATACTTCAAGTGAATCAGTTGTAAGTATACCATAAAGGCAATAACAATGACTGAATCTTCCTTTTCAGACTTTAGTTTAACTAAAGAAGTCTCTGTGTTATAAGCACACTCTAGTTTGGTACTTTACTTTAGCAGCATGAATCCATTTTTGAAGGTGAGAATAACACAATATGGTACAAATGTATCTCATTTTTGCTGACATAACAATACCTCTTTCCTTCACCGGATAAGAAAGTGAGGAGAAATGTGAGGTGAAAGGTGACTATGGATCCACAGCGGACAGTTTTTCAGTAACATGTTCACAGAAAATGTGAAGAGTCCCTGCAGACAGACAATCAGAGAACAACCACAGGGCTGCAGTGCTTAAACTCAAGACATCTGAATCTTGGTCTGATCTTCCTTAACACTAATATGATGAGCGATATTGTGAAGAGAAGATGCAATTCTGAAAATTAAAAACATGTTTTCCTTTTGTTGCTTACCAAGAGAAATTTCCTTAAGCAGCTTTTTTTAATGGAGATAGATGTATTGGGTTGCATGACAAGGTTTTGGTAGCAGGAGGCCTGCAGGGGTGGCTTCTGTGAGAAACTGATGGAAGCTTTCCCCATGTCCGATAGAGCCAGTGCCAGCCAGCTCCAAGACGGACCCGCCGCTGGCCATCAGCAACAGCGGTAGCAGCTCCAGGATATAATATTTAAGAAGTGGAAAAAACATATTTAAAAGGGAAAAAAACATATTTAAGAAGGGAAAAAAAACTGTAGCACAACAGCAGCCGGAGAGAAGAGAGAGAATATGTGAAAGAAACAGCCCTGCAGACACCAAGGTCAGTAAAGAATGAGAGAGAGGAGGTGCTCCAGGTGCCAGAGTAGAGATTCCCCTGCAGCCCATGGTAAAGACCACAGTGAGGTAGGCTGTCCCCCTGCAGCCCATGGAGGTCCACGGTGGAGCAGATATCCACCTGCAGCCCATGGAGGACCCTTTGGACCCAGCAAGTGGATGCCCGAAGGAGGATGTGAGCCCATGGGAAGCCTGTGCTGGAGCAGGCTTCTGGAAGGACCTGTGGACCCGTGGAGAGAGGAGCTCACAGTGGAACAGGTTTGCTGGCAGGACTTGTGACTCTGTGGGGGACCCACGCTGGAGCAGTTTGTTCCTGAAGGACTGCACCCTGTGGAAGGACTCACCTTGGAATAGTTCGTGAAGAACTCTAGCCCATGGGAAAGACCCACATTAGAGAAGTTCATGGATGACTTTCTCCTGTGGGAGGGACCCCACGCTGGAGCAGGGGAAGAGTGTGAGAAGTCTCCCCCCGAGGATGAAGGAGTGGCAGAGACAACATGTGATGAACTGACCACAACCCCCATTCCCTGTCCCCCTGCACTGCTACAGGGCAGGAGGTGGAGAAATTGGGAGTGAAGTTGAGACTGGGAAGAAGGGAGGGGTGGGAGGAAGTGTTTTAAGATTTCGGTTTTATCTTCTCATTACCCTACTCTGTTTTTGATTTGCAATAAATTAAATTAAATTTCCCTGAGTCAAGTCTGTTTAGCCTGTGATAGTAATTGGTGATCTCTCCCTGTCCTTATCTTGACCCATGAGCCTTTCATTATATTTTCTCTCCCCTGTCCAGCTGAAGAGGGGGAGTGATAGAGCAGCTTTGGTGGGCACCTGGCATCCAGACAGGGTCAACCCACCACAGCAGAGTATCTGCCCAGTTCACAAGACTCCTCCACACACTCTGGACGAAAAGCTGTTATGAGTTTCCAGTTCACCTTCCTTCATATGCCATTCCCAAGAATGGGACACCTTGGACACCTTGTGTGTATAAAATAACTCAGAATGAGATTAATTCAATGTAATTTTGGATATCTACAACATAGAAAGCTGGATATGAACTAGTTACTTTAGGATCCTGTAGAGACAACAGAGAAATAAACACTCCAGCATGATTCCTTTAACGAAAATGTCTAGTTTAGGATGAAATAAATAGCATGCCCTAAAGGGCTTGTATCTCTTCAATGACTCTATGGGGGGGTCACCAATGACAAGCTCAGATGCAAACATCTACTTCTGCACAATTGAATTCCACCCCTGCAAAAGTTCAAGGAGAAAATCTTACTTTACTCTATCCAGTTAAAAATTAAAATGTGCTCTTGCAGTAATTGAAAGTATTATTAATAGATGAAACGATTATCAGAATCTTCCTTTATTTCATTAGTTAGGTTGTGAGGTTGCCTAACCTACAAGCTGCCTCACAGTTGGTGTATTCTGAAAAGCTCTTGAGAAACAACTTTATCCTGTTACTGAAAACAGCAACTCCACGGTCTGGAGCTGAGGTTCTGGGTGTTTTTTGCTTTTCTAGTTAAACTGCAAACCCCCTCTCACAGATTAATAGTGTCTCTCCTGTTGATCATTTAAAATGCCTGGCCTCTTTCCCCAATTCAATGTTACTCATCATCTATAAAATATGTATAGCAATATTCACCCTAGTCTTACTGTGAATATTAAGAAGAAAATCTTAATATGCAGACATGCTAATTCTTAGCACATCTACATTCTCAAAGAAGTGCTTGAATATACGTGAACGAAATAGTCAGGGGGAGAGTTAGTGGATCCAGTTATTAGACTCCTCCAGAGACAGGATTTCCTAATCTGGAGCAGGCTGTCTTTAAGGCGTAGACATCTTATTTTGAACCTATCTAACTAAATGCACCCTTACATTTTCCTCCACCTAAAACCATTATCATTTGTCTTTCTTAATCTCTAATAGGCTATGTAACTGTCAAATCTCTAATACGCTGCGTAACCTTCACATGGTATCAACCAAGCACTCTCCCTTCAATCTCTCTCCCCTTCGGTGCCAGCCCTTCCAGCTGGAATTCCTTGTTGCGTCTTCACTCTTGATCCCTTCTGCAAAGGTCAAAATCATCATCTGACTTCACAAAGTCAACACAGATTAGTATAAAAAACTCAGGTATCTTTCACAATCAGTTACTTTCCACACCGTCATATGTTTCTATTTCTTTAAAAAGAAAACATTCCTAGCATGTCACGATGCCTCTCCAGCAGAGTACTGTAAGAGTCTGCGGTGTACAACCCACTCTCTCCCGGACTGATGAGGGGCAGCGTGTTCCCCTTCATTCATTAGCCTCCTCTGCTCAGCACACTAATTCTGCCTGCAAAATGTGCTACCGTGCACTCTCTGCTGCACACCAGAGAGAGCAGGCGGCCATGCTCAGGCGCCATGCACGCAGTACTATCAAATTCTTCAGCAGATCTTCTCCATCAGCTTTCATTTCTGCAGCTTTAAATGGGGGTGATATCATCAGTAAGCTTTGTCATGTTTTGTCATTTCTAACATTTTCTCAGTTATTTATGGATGGATATTTATGCAGACTATGAAAGAGATCCTTCCTTGTGACCTCCCACACTAAGAAACTGTAAGAACTGAGAAGTGGAAATTTATTTCAACTTTTAACTTCTAATCTTTCAACCATTATTTATCTATCAGATGATCATCATCATCCTATATCTCCTGTAAATGCCTTTGGTGAGGGTATTTAACAAAAGCCTTTTTGGAAATCCCACTATATCTACCCAAGCTCCTTTAGAAAACTCGTAGATTTCCAACACCTGACACCCAACATCTTCCACCTCTGCTCTTTATGAGAGCCTCCACCAGCCTGCCCAGCACAGACACCAGATATTGCTCTCTGCAGTTCCACAGCTCTTGCCCAGATTTCTTCTCTCACATTTGCACATTCCTCTGGCAGTTTTGAACAATTAATGGTTAAATATTTCATCCCTGAATTCTTTTAGGGATCTAAGGTGAATACAGTCGTACCTTGCTTATCTATGAACAGCAGTTCATTTGTTGTTCTATTCGAAATTTCTTCTACAGATGTTTCGATATGACACGGATTTTTGAACCATCTCCCGTAAGGACGGCTTCCTTTGTGCGAAACAAACTTTTTCAGCTCCTCCATGGCAAACACAAATATCAAAAGTTCGTTCATTTGATTGGTCTTCTCCAGGAGAAGTGGTCTATAAGCACACCGTTTATATTTTTGGCCATCTATTACCCTCGCAGCCACCAGCTTCTTGGAAGCTTCCTGTACATGATGTGTTTCCAAAGGATTTATTTATTAAATTGCATTCATTTATTAATTCTCAAGCAAGTCATTACTTAAAATCTTTTTTTTTTTAGATGACTGCATTTTTATTTGATTTGTCATATTTTATGTTCTTCTATAGTTCCTTATTTGGAGAGGACATCATTCAGTCTTTGAATGATGAATGATTCATTCTTTATATGAGAATATATCACTCCTGGAATGATATGTAGTTATTTTACACAGTCTTTTTACCTTTTCAGTCACTCCTTACTCCCAGCGGCTTAGATTTTATTGGGCTTTCTTTTTCTTCATTGCTTTAACAGGGTATTTTTTAAGGTATTATGTGCATTTCCTCTGAGATTCCAAGACGGTATTTTTAAACAAAGTGTATCTGTACATATATATCCTTTTGCTGCCCCTTTTAATTTCTTTTAAGCAAGATTCCTTTTTTTTTTTTATTTGCTAGTTTTGGAAATTAAAACACTATGATGGTGTTTGAGGGGTTTTGTTGTATTTTCTTTTGGTTTTGTTTTGCTTACTTTTGTTGTTCCTGAAGCGATGTGCCTTACAGTTACTGGTACAAAGTAGCTCGTGGACAACACTGCTTTGAAGCAGGACCCGCATGCCGATCAGGACGACCAGTTGTGCGTTTCCTCACTAGCTGCCATTTTAACATCATGGATAAAAATTCAGTCTCAGCATCACACTGCAAAGAAAGATTTATCCAGATCTTACGGAGGAAATTATCACCTTTCATTATTACTGTGTTCCTGTCCTGAGAGACCCTCTGATCTCCTAAAACATGTCACAGTCAGGGTTGAGAGGTACAGGGCTCACTGAAACAGTTCAAATGCAAGAGTTTTCCCAGTTTCACCTTGGAGCTTCAGTCCGTGCAGATTCTGTGCTATTTATTGAAAGTTAGAAGTTAGCATAAATTACGCAGTCTTTCAGACAGTTGGCTACAATGAGCTGCCTCTATTAATTCTTCATTCATCTTGTCATATGTATGATTTTTTTTGCTAATTCAACCTTCTCCTATCTACACTAGTGAAATTAAGCCTGTTCAAAAATCATACGGCAACATGCCATAAAATCTTTAACAAATTCTTCTTTTTCAAGGATATCTGAGAACTCTTGGATCATTAATGGATCCGGCTTCCCACATTGCATGATAATTGCAGAGACCAAAGATACTCCAATTAAATCAATATTAGGCTGTCACCATTTTTGTAAAAAGAAATTTCCCACCTTCTATATGCCATCTTGAGATCAGCGACTGTGTTAACAGCTAACATCAACATGACTTTGCTCGTGACAAAAATGTGGCAGACAGAGAATTTGCTTAGCACAGGGAAACAGGAGTGAGCTGTCTCTATTTTCAGGGACAGCTATTTGATTCATCCAAGGACAGGCCACACAAACCATCTGGCTTTTCCAAAATATCGCGTGCAGATATCCATGTAGATGTAATCAATGCTTGATGCTCAGTGTCAAAGTAGTAGAGAATGAGCGATTCAATAACAACTGTGGAAGAGTCCTCCCATTTTACATATTAACCCAAGGCTAGTAGAAAAGAATTTCTAAGAGATACTTTTGCTGCAAAAAGATTAATTTTAATGGCAGGAAAAAACTTAATCACTCCTAAATCTATTCTAGTTACCAGTATAAAAAGCTGTTAGAAATAGCTAAATATAAGTAATAATAATAAGAAAAAATAAACAACAAACCAAACCTCAACCAATGTAAAACACACATAGAAGATTTTATGAAACCACTTTATGAAAAGATATGGCCACCATTTGGTGAATAATGCGCAAAATATTCATGTAGAACCCCTCAAAATGCATTGTTTTGAGACCATTACTGCTGCACACAGCTTTAATTGAACTATTTTATTAACTTTCTCTTCTACAATGCCTCATATAAGCAACATACAAATTGGTCTCCTGCATCATGTTGTGCTTTTCAATTACACATATACATAATAAATGTACAAAGCTATAATGCTTTTCCTGCCTTGTCACACACACTGATTTTTGTCTTTTTATGGATCTGCTTTTGCTGAATTTATTGTAAAATTAGATTTGTTAAAGGTCATTATATTTAAAATAATAACACTTCTCAATATATTCACTTAAATCCTCCTTAAGTATAGAAATGAATGAGAGTTCCAACTGAGACAGGAAATGTCTTTGCTGATGTGGGATCATATTTATTTCAAAGAAGTCTAAGGGTGATCTTGGGAACTACAGATTAATATATTTAATACAGTATCAGGCAAACTGGTAAAAAGCTACAATAAGCAACAGAAGAGTAGGAAAACAGTTAAATATGGTATATTGGGGAGTAATTCTCTTGCCTGTTTTTTTTCTGCATACATCTCTGGTTGTATAATGGCCTAAGTTGATGGACTACATGCTGTTCTAACAGCAGAAGAGCTAGAAAAGCTTGATTTCCTACGGATTTGTGTCTCCTGTGTCTCCATATTCTCCTCTATGCATTTCCGAATCTCCTCCCTCCCGCCCCATATCCTAGCTGCTTTCTGTGACTGAAACCACCAGAGCTCTGCAGCTGAAGCCACAGGGTAGGTCGCTGCTGACTGGCCACTCGGCAGGGGAAACAGAGCAGTTCACTGCTGAGTTTGAGCTGAAGCACTTTGCTGGGGCTGTCCTTCCACAGTCTTTCTGAAATGCATCAGGTGGCCCTGCCACTAGAAGAAGCAGGACCTTCTTCCTGGCTACTGCCCTCTTCACATGTGCCCATGTAAGCACCGATGTGTTTTTGTCCAATTTTTTGTCCATTTCTTTTTTTTTTTTCAGTTGGCTTGGTTCCTCAGTTTAGTTCACTGCGAGTTCAAACGCAGGGAGGGAAGGAAGGCTTTCAGTGATATTGTCAGCTAACGTCAGCTTAAAATGAAAATGCCTGTCCAAGTAGAGGCTCAGTTTAAGTGTCTACCAAAAGTCAACCACCAGGAGTAGAGAAATGTATAACTTTTCTGAGATCACTATCCCTGTGTCAGATTTGGTAGTGCTCAACCAATTTAAACATTTAAAAGTTATCAAGAAGAAACTAACAAATGGATTAATTGGAAATTACAGTACATAAGCCCAGTTCTTTAGGAAAGTAAGCTATAAATTATGTATATGTATGTGTGTGTGTATATATATGCACACAAACGTGAAGACACATCTATCTCTACTCCGCTCGAGTGAGACCCCACCTGGAGTACTGTGTCCAGCTCTGGAGCCCTCAGCACAAGAAGGACATGGACCTGTTGGAACAGGTCCAGCGGAGGGCCATGAAGATGATCAGAGGGCTGGAGCACCTCTCCTACAAAGACAGGCTGAGAGAGTTGGGGTTGTTCAGCCTGGAGAAGAGAAGGCTCTGGGGACACCTTATAACGGCCTTCCAGTACCTAAAGGGGGCCTACAGGAGAGATGGGGAGGGAATCTTTATCAGGGAGTGTACTGATAGGATGAAGGGTAAAGGTTTTAAACTGAAAGAAGGGAGATTTAGATCAGATATTAGGAAGAAATTCTCTACCGTGAGGGTGGTGAGACACTGGAACAGGCTGCCCAGAGAGGTGGTGGATGCCCCATCCCTGGAAGTGTCCAAGGCCAGGCTGGATGGGACTTTGAGCAGCCTGGTCTAGTGGGAGGTGTCCCCGCCCATGGCAGGGGGGTTGGAACTAGATGATCTTTAAGGTCCCTTCTAACCTGAACCATTCTGTGATTCTACGATTCTATGATCTGTATGTCTATACATACCCGTAAGGACAGGCTGGAAGGCTGTGGCTAGAAGGTGGGTATGCTTCATGGCACACCATGTAATCATGGTACCCAGCCTGTCCCAAGTTAAGAGTTCAGCTGGAGCACCCTCCTGGCACCCCATGTCTACCTGGGTCATGTCTGGGAGAAGGGAAACAGGCCCAGGGCATACACTGGGCTCAGTGACTGACTAGGAACCTTCTGATTCCTTGGCATAGATATAAGCTGAAGATTTTTTCATACCTAATATTGGAACAATTTTGGACGGCTGACTGAAAATATCAGCACAGTACCAAATAACACCGGGGAACTTATTAGGGATATATACATTCCGGGTGGAGCTGTCTCTTGAACAGTACATGAAACTCTACATTCCCTCCTCAGGAAGGATACAGCAGAATGTGAAAAGTATAGATAAAGCTAACAAGAATGATTGGGGGCAGGAGAAAGCTTACATATGGAGTAGGACTGATAAAGATTAGGACTCTCCATCTTCAAAAAGAGACATATGAAGGTGATACACAGTAAAGGGCCTTATTTACAGTGCTGGAAAATGTTTTTCTGGCTGTGGTGTGCGGGGACACATCAGACTGAATTCCCACGCTTCCTGGTGTACTACAACACTCTTGCAGTCACCTCCAATAGCAAGATGCTCAACACAAATGCCAACCAGCTGGCTTCTTCCAGCCTTAAGTTCCACCTAATGAGGCAACAAGCTCAAAGCAAAGCAAAGGGTGCCCTTTCTCATACAACACATTGTGGAATTTGCTCCCTCAAGAAGGATGGATACTAAAGCTATGACAGATTCAAAAGAGCATCAGACATATTCATGCTTTCACCAGTGACGATTAGATGCAAAGAGCTTGACACATAGCCTGCTTCACGATATCCCTAAAACACTGGTGAGACAGCACACTCAAGATAGTTCACTCCTTAATTTTTAAAAATTATTACCTCAAACCTCTGTAAGAAGCAGTTATACAGGGTGAAATGTATCTAAGGTCTGACTTCGGTATGACCACTGTTATTTTCCTATGGTTGTGTTGAGAAGTGGGAAACAGTGAGGTTTGTCTCTGTTGCACACTGTTGAATGGTCTGTCATGAAGGAGACAAATATAAATGGTCTACAGTATCACTCTCCAGTGCTGGCTACATAAGAGAAATGCACTGCCACTTTGATCCTAGGAAAGAGCAAGAACCCCACTGTGGTTTTCAGAATTACTCAATTACCAGATTTCAGACTCTCGTTCCTTTATCTCTCTGCTTCCATAACGAACAACACACACGAAGGGCTTTAACAGCCTACACTAGACATCCTTTCTGCTGTCTCAGATAGAATCACCATTTTCTGAGAGTCTGGAAAAGACCTAAGCCTTCCCCTTTTTCCCTGTAGCCCTTGTAGCACTGGGATTCAGCTGCACTGAACAAGGTGGTGGAAAGAGGAGGCTTCCCTTCTGCATACATGGCAGGGTAGGCAGATAACTCAAAATTTAATCATAGATATAAATATATACATATACATATATACACACTTTATGCAGAAGATCTATATTAAAATAATGTTAAGGTTATGAAGAAAAGCTCTTAGAAGTTAAAAAATTCCATCATTAATTCTGAACAATATTTACATTGTTCAATCCTTCACAGGAATTAAAGACAGGTTCATGGGGGTTTTTCCACAGGATCTTGCCCCATTAGAGCAGATGGATGCTTTAAAATTAATAAGCAGTTATTTGTTCAATACTTAGAGTTCAGTCACTTGCCCTGATCTTTATTTATGGCACACTACACAAGCACTGCCCTGAAAATTTATTAACTTCCTTCTGGGCAGAAGCAGTTGAAAATCTTCCAATAAAAAAACACCCTTTTGTCAAAACAAAAACTTTCTATGGCAGACTTTCAGCATAAAGAAATTTCATTCTGAAAAAAGAGAGAAAGACAGACAAAAGGAGAGAGGAAAGATGGGATGAAAGGAAAAGAAAGAAAGGAAAAAAGGAACCGAAGGAAAGAGGGAGGGAGGAAGGAAGGAAGCCCTATTTTAAAAGCATTTTGATTGTGTTTTGATTTTTTTTATATTTTCAAAATGGAATATATTGTCTTTTGTCATTAAAGACAAAATGTACTCTTGTGTGTGTATATATATACTTATAAATTAAATCCACCTCCAAAGATTTGATTTTTATGACAGAAAGAACACTTTAAGTTTCAAAATTGTTTTTCCAAAATCTGTTTCACCAAAAGATCAAAATTATTTTATTTTTTTTCTAAATTGCAGTGGTGTGAAGCTAACTTCCAATTTTTATCTTTTTTTCTCATGAACCAGTGATTTCCAAAGAACTTTATTTCTTGGTTTTATGATGCTCGTTGATATAGATCATGAGTGTTTTTTCACACTATTACTTTATTTCCACAGTGCTTCTATAGGAGACAGGGATTTTTTGAAGCCTATTTTATAAAAAGTCAAGTAAACGAAGGTGAGAAGGGATTCAGATGCAACCTGAGTGTGTAGAATGAAAGAGAAGCTTGTAAATGTGAAGACTATTTAAAATTACCTCATAATAATCAACATGAACATTTTCCTAACTGCAACCACTTTTCACATACTGGCTTCAATAAAAGCCAATGAAGCCAGCACCAGCTGGAAAAAGAATTTATTATTCCCCCCCCACTCCCTCCATGGACTATGCCATCATTAGGAGAAGAAATAGTGCAGAGAAATGTGAGGCAGCATTTCTGCATTAGGTCACAGCAGAACAGTGATGGTCCTCCTGCAAAACCAAACTGATAGCACTTTGGTACTTGTATTTAGTAAACCCAGTTTGAAGAACAAATGGAAATATAAACTGGAACAGGCTCTGTGATTGGCCTTATTTTGCTGAGAAATAAGCTCTCAGCTTTTCATGCAGTTTGCTGCAATGTTTGGCAGTGGATCATGAACTGCATTTGGAGAGAAGTGACATTACTGTTACGTCTGCTGAAAAGCTTCATCAAACCTAGTGCTTTCCCTTTGTCTACTCTGTCCGCAGCGCTACACACCTTTAAACTGCACAGCTAGTTTCTTTAAGTAGCTTTTCAACAGCACTTTTGCAACAGAAATACGTAAAAGTTCACGTAACACCGAGTTTCATTTGAACGCTGTAGTTAAAGGGGTATGCAAAATGGGCGCTTGGTTCCATCGATTTGACATAAGCAATGACAATACAACACAAACACGTTAACGTGGAATTTGTGGCACTAGTGAACCAGGAGCAAACTGCTTGCAAATGGATTTATTACGAAACAGTAGCACTGATTGCTTCATAGATTACTCTGTGTAACTCTGTTTTACTTCAGATAAGCACTGCTGTCTGGAAAAGCGATTAGGGATTGCTGGATTTGAAACTGTTAATCTATCACCAGGAGGCACGTCCGCTTATAGTACCATGCATTCAAAATGCCAAAAAGTTTATGGGATCAGGGATAGAAGCTGAGGGCCAAAATATTGTCCTACTCGCAACCGGTGAAGAAAGAGAAGCCTTGTTCGATGTTGCAGCAGAGGTTAGAAAACAGCTTCCTTGTCTGGGAAACATGCTTTGCAGTGGTGACCTGTTACAATGAAGACTGCAGTAAATGAAGCAGACAAAACTGCAAATGTATTAAAATTTCTTTTCCAGCTACAAAAGAAAATTCCACAGCAAATCTGGTAAAAGTTTTCACAGGACAGTGGCAGATGTTTAATCTCCGAGAGTCGCAAAGGTGCTGGGAAGCCACCTCGTCACTATGATTAGCGACTCCAAATCCATTGTGACCGACAGGTACAAAGAGGATGGACACCAATGAAGCAAGAAGTTTACTTGGTTTCCTGAAGAAGTCAGGGGCAGGGGGGAAATTGTTTCCTGTCATTTCACATAGATTACCTTTCAGTCACTGGGAGATCATCCAAATCTTTCCAGTCAAACAGTCTTTATGTAACCTGGATCATCACCAAACCAAAAGCAGAAAGCAATTACAGAGAGATGTGAAGGCCAAATCAAAGGAAATGTAACACACAATGCTCGGACTAGACAGTGTTGCTGCTTCCTTGCTCTTGCTGACGTTGTCGATATAAAACATTCCCTCTGCGGCATCTGTGGCCTAAGACAAATTTTCCCAGATGATGTTGTCTGACCAGAGGACTGTTATCAAGTTACGTACGATTCCTGGTATAGCACAGAGGACTTGTTTTGATACACTGCTATTATGGAGAAAAACGTAAGATATGCCAGGAACAATTTCCAGCTGATTCCTCACATGTCCACTGCCTTGATATTTTTTATGAGTCCCTGAAGTGTTAGAAATGCCAACCTCCACCTTCCCGCCAGGAATAAAATCAAGAACGTATGAGTGTGGGTTTCTCAAGGCCAGTTTATTGCGCTAAAGGACACAAAACACCCTGTTTCTGTGGTGACTGTAATCCTTTGCAGTGTGTTCTCTCACTGGTTCTTGGAATTTGCCTTCTCAAAACAAGAGAATGGCATAATGGTAAAAAGGTGAGCATCATATAATATCTATGCTGTAATAGTGAGGTGACACAAGGAAGGAGATGGTAATTCAAACATGTCAGAAAGAAAGATTTCTAGGTAGCATGACAAAAAAAAAAAATAGCAGAAGCAATAAAAATAACTTGTTTATCACTATTGATGAATGCCATTACTAGCCCAAAGCTAGTCTACATTTTTCATTAAGTTGTTTAAGGCATTAAAAAAATCCAAGATTTTCAAGCAGATACAGATGTAATTTCAGTACGAAGGAAATTACTGGTTCCATTGGTTTTCCCACTCTTAATGAGGAAGCTTGCTTTACAGCTTCCTAGAACTCAATGAACTTTGTAAGAGCCTGAAAGACTTCTATTAATAGCAAAGATGTCTTCAGGTACACGGTCACGATATTCATATCTGCACCCAAAGCTTGTGGGAAAAATTCACCCAAGGGTATGTGCTTGGGTATATATAAACTGTGGGCACACTGTTTGATCAGCCAAGTGAGTCGTGAGATTACAGCACGACTCAATTATGAGCAATTGATTCCCATCCCCGCAATTCCCCTGGCCTCCTGAACATACCTCGCAATCCAGTATGAAAGTGGCCTGGAATTCAGCAGGGCCCGGGAGCGGTGCCAGAAACCACGGGATGGCCATCCATATGGAAATGTGCAGCCACCAATGCAGCACGGAGCTTTATAGATGCCTGGCATAAATCACAGGTAACATCTAACAGTGCAGGCACAACAGTGGGAGCAGGCAAAGCAGAGATACATCGGTACAGATACACTGATGTAATTATTATTCCAGAGGGGATTCTGAATGTAAGCAAGCCATTAGATGTGATGACAGCTTCTTTGTTTTTTCTTACAGAATTTCACCATAATATACAGGCTAAATTTGATTGGAAATGGCAGGATATTTTTTCTGATGATCCCAGGCATTAAATCATCGTCCTCTGTGTGCGTGCGCGCGTGCGTGCGTGTGTGGTTTCTTCTGCATCATTTTTCTGAGTACTAAAGAAAGAAACAGATAAATTCTGAGTTAAAATGTAGGAATGTACTACTACTTGCTTCTTCATCAGATTTTTTTTTTTTAGAGAAGAATAAACTGCAAGTTACGTTCTATTTTTGTGGAAATTTCTATGTATGTTTATCATAGTATGATTTAGTAAATGTCCCTTCTTTCTTGTTTAAAATACTAACTTTCCATTTTGTATTAAAGTTTTAGGGTCTTTTCAAAAATTATCTACAGCTTTCATGAATATGGGTTCCAAGATTATCATCTACAGCGATCCTTAGATATTAATCAAACACTGTGAAAGTAACATAGATGACTATATATACACATAAAATTTAAGAAGTTCTTCCAGATAACAAATTGACTCTTAAGTAGAATTTTACTAATTGTTTTCACTTATCGTCTAATGTGTTAACATAGTATCAACATTTAATAGGTGAAGCAAGTATATTTTAACAATGTTTCTGAATTTCAGCAATGGAAAACTATAGTAAGTAGAAAATGGGAAAAAATGCACTAACTGAATTATTATGAAACTGCAGTGATTCTATCCATTGACCAAATCTTTACTAAAATCCTTCCTTAAAAATTAAAGACTCTGGTGTTTAATTTACCCGTAAAGTAGGGAGAGGTGAGAGGCGGAGTTTTCACTCAGAAATTCCATGAAGTTATTTAAATAGGTTCACCTTGCCTGTGGCATGGAAGCCTTTCTCTTCCTCTCCAGACCAATCTTTCTTCTTCTGTTGCTTTTTTCCCCACTCTTCATTCCTCACGACAACATGGTAAAGAATTTCAACACCGAACTTAATTCTTACAAGCCTGCCTATGTAGATAAATCATTATATGGGCTATCTGTTTCCTTATGAACCTTTTCTAACTTCATAGCATTCTTCCTCTCTTCTTCTTTGTAACAGTATTTTCCCCCTATGAATTCCTCCACATTTTACATTTTAATATCTGTATTTCCTCCTGTACTCAGTTACCTTCTGATCTTTAAATTTGGTTGCAACTACATTTGATTGATCTTTATTTTCAACTTCTTAAGAACATCTCAATCTCTCCTTTCGTCTTTTTTTTAAATAGAAGTGCAACTTTATTATGCTTATTATTTATTTTGCAGTCACAGAAAAATGCAACCTTGCACTGTACAAATATAGAATACAGCACAGTATTTCCTTACCCTCAGTATCCCGCACTGAACACATCGAAGACTCTTATCCAAGACTACTTAAATTTGCATGTTCTTCTTTTAGTGGAAAAAAAAACCTCATCAAATGTTTTATTTCTTAAAGCAGCCCTCATTTTTAATTCCCCCCCTTCTGCAACTTTAGACTCGTTTCTCTCACTTGAAAGTCTGTTTCCCACATGGACATTTAGCATCACTTGAGTACTCACCTAGCCTCCACCTGCTGGACCAGAAGGGGCAGGGGTCTCCTCTAGGGATATCTATCTCATATATGCCACTCCCACATGGATGGCTCAGATAACCTAAACAATCTCAGTTAGCTCTAGTCACCCGTGTTTAGGCAACTGGGCATAAGCCCCTACAGTCAATGAAACTTGCGGAGCAGTTCAGATGCCATGGAGGCTCAGTTCGGTCTCTTGGCCTGGTGTCTATTGTAATTTGAAATGTCTTATGTTAATCTGCCTGGCCTCCAACTGCCACTCAAAAGAGCAGCCACCTCTAGTAGGTCCCGTGTCACACCTGCCAGCTCCATGAGAATGTCTCAGGCCCCCTAATGCATCTCAACACTCACCAGGCCAGCTGAATCAAGCTCAACACATCACCTTTAGGCTTCACTCACTGCACTGAATAGACTTCACCTTCCTTGGTGAGAGCTTAGATACCTTGGGATCAATTCAGCCTCTTAAACAAAGGTATCTAGTGCCTTTTGAGGTGTCCTGGAGTATCTGAGGCATTCTCGCAAGGCTGGCAAGTATGGCACAGGACCTATGGGAGAAGACCCAAATACTTCTGGAAAAGATATTGGACGGCAGACAGGTCATGTCAAATGGCTGTAAATGCCTATGTTTAGGTGACTGAAGCAAAGAATAGTTCACATGAAAACATACCATTTTAGTATCTGTGATCCAAATTTAACGTCTAGAATGAGATTCGCTCATTTCTTCACTTCACGTAGAGCATATCTGAGCTAATCACCTACATTTCTTTCTGCTAAAAGGAAACCAGTGCTTTTTGGACAGCTATTTTCTATCCATAGGTGAGAAAATAAATGAGGTGAATCAATTATTTTCATCTTGCCATTGGCTCTGATGAGAGCCCAGATGACAAGCTCAGAAGTTGAGTTATAAAGTAGTTTATGGAAGAAAAATCCATTGAGGCTCATTAAGTATTGAGACAAGACTTCTGGTTCAAGAATTCCCTGCTCCAAAACATGATAGACATTAACAAAGTATTATTTAAAGATTTCTACCGTGCATTTGCCATCGCTTTTACTTTCCCCGAGACATCTGGTACTGACCACTGCTGGAGACAAGATAATTCAAGTTTCTGGCCTAACCAGCACAACATTTGTATGTTCTTACATGAGTTGTTATCTCTGTAAATGTGATCATTTCCACCCCTGAAACACTGTCATCTCTAATCCTTCTGGAAGCCTGCTCTAATTCCTATGACTTCTGCCATGAGTATTGCATCCCTTTCCTGTTGCAGGCAATAGCTTTCTACAGAACAAGAAAACAAACAGTCCCATCCTCAAAGAGGCAACACATATGGGTTGTAAAGAGTAAGTATATTGGGTAGGCATAGCTCTTGAGAATACTTTACTCTGTGAGACAAATAAATACACACTTTCACAGTTTGCTTTACAATACTGCAAAAAGTGGTTATGAACTGGAAAAGGCTAGCAACATCAATTCCAGCAACACATGATTTGTTTTCTTAGTGAAGGAGATGGTTTTATGAAAATAATACACAGCATACAATGCAAGAAGTATCTGCACTTGGATTAAGAACTTTAGCAACCCGATCTCTGCACTGATGGAACCAGTTAATTACAGCAAACGTTTAAAGTAATCCAAGGTATCTTAGTAACCATGTAATTACTTAAGCACTTAAAATACCACAACGAGTGCTGCAGTGGGTTAAATGGTTGAGGTGACCTTTGTTGTGGACCCTTCGCACACTGACATCTAAAAAAATATTACCCTAATTTTCAGGCATGCTGAGATACCATGCTATGAACTGAAAACCATGAGAACTGCCAGTTCTCAGCAGCTCTAATAACACCCCCAGGTAAGACAACTTGGAATCTCTCTCTATATACAGCATTAAGAATGCTATGTCAGAGTGCAAATTATTTGAATGTGGATTGTGCTAGAATCCCCCCCCATCTTTTGCCCTGCTACTGATTTAAAAACCCAGAGAGCGGGACAAGAGACATTGTCACACAAGACTAACAATCAACAGCTGCTAAACTGTGATTATCTTATCAGCACAGAAAAAGTTCGCTGTCATTCAGGCAAACACCAGTTTTTCCGGTCTGTACTGGAAGAGACTGGCAATTTACAAACAGGTGATAGACTTCAATCACCTGTAAATAAAATGTTATGGCTGGTCATTTGACAAAGAGAATTAGTGCCTATAAGAAAAAGGATAACTGGTAATTTTAATGAGTGAATGAATGAACATACCACATGAACACTAAAGGACCCAAATTACCAGCAGATGTATGGAGTTACTCTATGATGCAGGTAGGTAGGCATCTCATGAAAGAAAATTTAGCACACACTGGTGGATATTGATCAAATCCTCCAAAGAATGCCCAAGAGTGGTAACAAAATTAAGTTAAAATGGCATACATGAATCTTATTGTTTTGTCTGAGTCCATATATCCCTTGTGCTTTCTAATTAAGGGCAAATAGGCTCTCAATGTTTTTAAAAATTGTTTTATGTACTTAACTTTTCCCTGGAGAAGTAAATTATGCCCACCAGATTAAAGTTCAGAGAAAGGACGTGATTAAATGCTTGAGGCACTATAAAGTGTCAGTACTGGTGCTAATGCCAAGGAAAGATAGATCATAAGTATCCACTTTAATGAAGAAATAACATACAGTTTGAATCCAGCAAATGCACCAAAAGGGACAAAGGAAAAAGTCAGTGCTGGAGTCTATTCAGCTTCAGGAAGCTGAAATGCACATGAGTTGAGACTAAAGTAACCCTTTTTAAAAATCCGCAGTAATTGCATAATTAAAAAATAAACACTTTGGGGTCACATTAAACTTTTTGATTGACCCCGAGTTATCACTCTAATTACAGAAATTTCTAAAAAAAGGAAGTGCGATATCCTCAAGAGCTTGCGTTCATATGACACAGCTTTAGCTATCTGGACACATACGTTAGAAACCAATTTCAGCTGCACTCCCCCTATAGCTGGTGGAGCAGCTCAGCAAGAATTTGACCCACCAAGAAAACATGAGTAGAACGATCCTGACTGAGACTGTACACATCATTTACAAAATTCATAAAAGTAATGACACCCTTATACTGCATACCTTGTCTAAGACCTATAGATACAAACGTTAACACGCTTCATGACTGATTCAGAGCAGCCGTCTGAACCTCCTGGGAAATATCCTGACTGGCCCGCTCGATGGCATTCTGGCTTAGACTTTCTAGTTCTCTCTGCTGAACGTTTCACTTTGCTTAAATAAAGCATTTACGGGCCTGTTAGCACTCAAAAGGGCTATGAGGGTCCTCAGATCAGAGACCTTTGGTTTGTTTTACAAACCTTACAGCACAGTTTAGCTCCATGGCTATAAAAACTTAAATGGTTCCATTTTAAAATATCAAAATGATGAGGTGCAACTCCTTCTTGATTTTGTGAATAGTAGGCATTTAATTTTTTTGATCCAGCTTGAAAAGACAATATGTATAGAAAACGTACTCTTTTCATATGTTTGCCATTGTTAACATGAATTCACAAATAGTTGAGGACATCCTACTGTTGTCTTTCCTTTGAAGGATAAAGAAACAAGCCTTCAGCAGGGCTATTTTATAAGGGTCGTAATGAGTCTTTGGTTTAAAAAGCAGCGCTTCACACTAAACTGCTATGGTGTGAGGGACTTATAGGCTGTATACACAAATCTAAGTACAATAGAGTTTCTCAGAAACTTTCAACGTTGTTCAGTCCAGCTACTACAAAACAAATATTGAGATCATGAAATAGAGGATTTGAGAAAACAGCGAATGAATCCACTGTGCTATTTGCAGCATCAGGTTTCAAAGCTGCTCGCCTCTAGATCTCTAAGCTCTATATCCATTGTGTCAGACAGGAATACAACTGACTATGCAGTAAAGGGAGTGGTTATACAGACACAGTATGTGCTTCACACTTACTAGGCCTGTTCACTACACTCTTCCTGTCTGAACACAATAGTATAAAAAAATATTTATGGGGCGGTAAGTCATTTTTGTGGATTTCTCCCATTCCATATAGCTCAAAATACTCTGAATCAGCTCCAGGAAAACAGGAGCTTGCCAAAACATTAGTTCAAGCAGGTGGTTCCAATTCATAGTACCTTTACCTTCTCTATGCTTCAGAGGTTCTTGGAACAACAAAAAACCTCCCGTGCCTATGTTGGCAAGCATAAGATTTGAAAGGCAGATGTTATTCTCACATCCACCCATCGGAATCCTTTTGCCAGATTAGCTAGTATCAGAACTATTACTTAGCTTTTGAACTGGCCACATGGGAGGGATGCTATAATAGGGCAGCTACAAGCCATGTGCTGCCACTTATCTTTGTGCCTCTTACTGGGAAAGAATGAAAAAAGGAGGAGGGAAAAAAAAAAGAAAGGAGTCTGAAGAATGGTAATTTCTTACCTGCTAATTTGTTTCTCCACATGCTCTAATACGCAAACCCAAACACTAGCTAAAATTCCTCCTGTCAGCAGATGGACACAGGGAAAACATAAAGCCCCTGGGGTGTCGGATTTGAAATGCAGAGGGATGATCTGCCTGGCTAAGTTCAGATTCAAATTTCTAGAACAATAAAGGGGAAAATGCCATTTCAGGATGTGCAGTAGAAAATTTTCAGAAAGATAAATTCTTCAGAGAGAGAAAACAACAGTTAACCAGTTGAGAAGACACTACAGTTTTGCAGGTAATTAATAATTCCAAAAGCAGTATCGGCTAACGTGATTACTTAGGTAAACAATGGACAATTGATAAATATTTTTCTTCTGTTTTCTGTCTCTCTGCAAACATTTTGATTACAAGGTTGGTCTGTGCCCCTCCCAATGTTCTACCTCCAGCTTGGACTGATATAGGGCTAACAGTGGAGGATTATTATCCCTTGATAATTTCCTATTCAGATGGATGCACATGACATGCCCAGCCCACCCAAGCAGGACCGGTAACCAAACAGCTGATCGCCTTGTAATATGATTAAAGCTTATCACAAAGTCACACGGCAATGAAAGATGACTGGACATCTGTGAAAAGATCAAGCTTGATCAGAGCAATACCTTCTCTCATTGATTTGAAGGAAAGAAGTATATGCTGGAAGAGGAAAATCTAGGGCATCATTTCTAGCAAAAACAGTTTAAGAGGGAATAGATACAATGTGGTTTGGCCACTTCATACTTACATGCAGCACGTCCATGCTTTTGCCCTCAAAACCTATGTCAAGCAGCTACTCTCCAGGCAGGAATCCTTAGGAACCACTCAACAATGATATCAAAGAGCTGGCACACTGAGCGAGGCGCTACCGAGAGCCAGGGAGTAAGAAACACTGACAACATGAGCCTACCTTACATCCATCCCTATGTGGCTACCGAGAGCCAGGGAGTAAGAAACACTGACAACATGAGCCTACCTTACATCCATCCCTATGTGGAACTGACATTAGTCAGGACTGTAGAAAAGTTCCTCTGTCTTTCTTGAAGAAATGTAAGAGAACTCATGGTTTTTTGTTGTTGCTGTTAAAATGCAACCCGAAGTGGTGCCAACACCCCCTTTTAACATAAGGTGTGGTATCCACACCTCAACTGGAAGGTTCAGGTTCCATCTCCTCCCAGCAAATGATTCAGCTCACATCTCCCACCCGACAACCAACCAGCCACATAACTAACTAGGATGGGTGGACTTTCTGTCCCTCTCTACAGCAAAAAGGGGAAGAAGACTGATAGATCATGACACTGTAATCCAGGGTCTACGGTGATCATCAAGAAAGTGGCATTTTTAGACTTCGGTCCTTGCTTCTACCAGAACTCTAATATTAAATGAGTGAGAGATATTCAATGTCCATTGAATTTTTCAGGCTGAGAAGAGTGTTACATTCCTCATTTCTGGGGGTGAGAGTGCCCTGAACATTTGGTGCTGTATCTGGTGTGCATGCGTGCGTGTATGTGTATTTGGCATGGAAGCACTACTGCCTCCTCTTCAGCTGTGTTTCAGGGGAAAGCATCCATCGCATTTTTGTGAGGCCCAACCCATTAGGCACGCTCTGAAAATATCTAACAGACTGGGTCCCTCAAGCGTTTGTATATGGAGCATAGCCTGCTTTCCCAACCTTCCCCTTACTTTAGACAAAAGAAAGGGATTGAGTTCCTTAATTTGGCTGTAAGTGTCTCAAGAATTTCACAGTCCTACAGGAAGGCATCTAATCAAGCTAGGCAGCAGATGAACAGCTGGCTTTTGGATCACCAGTCTGGGCTCAGGCAATGCAATTCCACTGAAGTCGTGCTGTAGATGCTTTAACTCTTTTATTGGCTTCAGCCCTGTGATGGTATCTATGGCAGCTGTGACTTCAATCTGATATTGATGTGAAAAGGTGAAAAGGTTGGAGAATGTTCAAGTGGCTGGCTTAAACATTTCACCAGGAAAAGTGCATTCTCTCTTGGCACAAGAGCATAAGGTTGAGTTGCTTCTCTCTCAGTCCTAAAACTTAAAGAATCTCTAAAGCCTGCCAAGCTTCTCATAAAATATTGAAAAGAATAAAAAGATGACCTGACTTTCTGTCACATAAAAAAGTCCTCTGAAGGCAAAGGAAGTCTTTTCATTTTCAGAGGAAAAAAGGATGGAAGAATAAGAGAAATTCTGGAGCGAACTGAGAATGTTTCTCTGGGGGAATAGAAATAAAGAAATGTCATAAAGGAAAGAAGTGGTAGAGGATCTCTGCAACTAGGAATGGGTCTTCTCCCACCCTTCTACTCAAATGAATGCTAAGCTCAATAGTGAATAATCTCTGAGAGATGCATCCAATGTGTATCAGATTTTCTTCCTCTGCGTTGCCTTCTTAGAAAAGCGTGTTTGCTTGTTATTTTTCCTGGACTTCTTCCCAATATTTGTATACTTGTTTAGTTTTGCTGATACTTTCCAATGTATTACACTGTTTTTCCTTTACCCTTCTTCACTTCCAGTCCTTTCCTGAATTAAACTGCTCAAGTTTCATGCTTTCAGCCCCTCTGTCTTCTAAAGGTTTTGAGCAACCTTTAACTTCACAGAGCGGCAAGTTTTCAGCCACTCACAATTTCCAGTTTCTTAAATAGCATCCAGGTTGCCTTCCCTACCCTTTTTTTCCCATTTAACAAGGATCTGCTTTCTATAGCAATAAAGATTCTGGAAAAGAAAGGTCTTGTTTTATTTCATTCATACTTACGCTTAGACAGCTCTGAATTTCTAGAAAAGATTGAGGCTGTACATAAAACTTCTTTGTGGGTGAAAAAAAGGAAACTTAAAAAGAGAGGTATTTTCTCAGAAAACGTTTGAAGAACTGGGTTTTCAGAGGTGAGTTTTCACAGAAAGAGAGCTTCAGACAAGCTGAGTGCATGGACTGGCTCCACTCCAAAAGATGTGGGTCTTCCTATGTGATAACTGACAGTGCTGTACAGCTGTCTCAAACAATGCTGGTCAGGAGCATTCAGTAAATTAAGCCTGTGGGGAAAGGATTCAACATCTTAATTTAGGATCCTAAGCACAGATACCTTGCTGTGAGCTAGGTGTCTAAGTCACTATCATGGTCATTACAGGTCTTGTTGGTGCAGCCAGTGGAGTACGCAGACTTACGCATCTGACCAAATGGAAGTATCTATTTTAGGGTGCAACCTCCTTTGAGTGTATTGGGTTAACTTCTGTAACCTAAATATGGCATTTTATGCCATTTGAATTGTCCTGGTTAATCCTGCCTGGCCTCCATTTGTCTGTCCAGAAGTCATGGATGACTCCGAGCCCCACCTTTTGCTGTATCCGAAGGCCCCCTTTCAACGTATGAAAGCAGAATATTCCTTCGGTGGAGGAACCTGAACCCCACTCCCACTGTCTGCAATGGAAAGTTAAGGTACCTCGCGCACATTCTCATAGCTAAATTTCTGTGCTTGAAGCCAAAGCTGAACTTCACTCTAGGGGACTGCTTTTGAAACACAGTGTACAGAGAAAAGAACTAACCCCCTTTTAGAGTGGAAACATTAAAGACACTCTCAAATACCTTGGGAACCACAGAGTATAGATAATTCATTTTTGTACTTATTTCTCAGGCTTAAAACCCCATTTTGAAATGTTGGGGATAAGCAGTAGATCTCTGCTAAGGCTTCTAGACTTTCTCACTTCTGTTTCTCTTACGATCCCATCAGCATCCTGACTGGACCTTCTCCGAGTTTATCTGAAACTTCTTCTCCAGACAGTGTTCCCCTCTCCCCACCACACCCACACATATTCCTATTACCTTCTATGGTAATAGCCCCTTTTTACAAAGTGTCACAGAAGAAAATTACAGGCATGACATGTCATTATTTGCTTGACAAAAAGAGGGGCTTTTAACAAGTACCTGTTCTCACAAAGGAAGACTATCCCAGCTTCAAAAATACTGAGTACTTAACTGTAGCTCCTAGGTGCTTAGCTCCTAGGTGGATACTCCAAGCTACACTTCAGATAATGTTGTTGACCAAGAAAAGTAGTAAGAACAACTGCATTTATTCAAACATCAAAGATCATTTTGTTTTACAGATGACTTACTAAAGCAGCGTGCCTTATTAAACACTGGCTCCACCTGCACAACTTGGTTCATCTACAGCAGTTGCTTAAGCTGTTGGAGAGAATACAGTGAAAGAGAGAATGGCAGTGCAGAACTGGAAGTCTGTTAAAAATTCCCAGTGCTCTTCTTCAATCTTTGCCTTTTGTCATCTTTCATTCATTTTCTATGTTAGCAACCTTGCTAAGTACAATAGGAATACATTGCTAAGTACAACTAGAAAGCCAATTGAGTAGTTTTTTTGAATACAAATGATCCCTAAAATCATTTACTTACTTAGGACATCAGACAGTGAGGATTAGGTGGTATCACTCTCTGTAAATGCTTGGGATCATGTATTTAAATAAACAGAAATCTCTTAAGAGAATTAGTATTTTGGGATCTTTACGTATTATGTAATGCAAATGACATGATGCACTAAGTCACAAAATACAATAAAAGCACACAGGAAAGCAGTGCCACTCTTCTAGTGCCAGGACTTCACTTTAATTGTTGACGGCACATACATAACACGATTCTTTCAAAGGGTTCATAGCCCACTCTTAGACTAAACTGCTTATTGCTTTTACGGTAGCACAATTCCTAAAGAAATTAATTTATGCTGTTTAGCTTAAGTCTTATTTTTGCTGACTTTTAAAAAGGGTACTGTTTAATCTCTTACTGTCTTGTATTTTTCTCTCCCGTTTCGTGTTAAATAGCTTACCAAATCAAAGCCTGTCCCACAAATGATCTCATGAGAGTGGAGAATCCAGTTCACAAGTTCAGTTCAGCCCAGATATTTTTCTGCTCTCTTCTGTCTGTCATAACAAATCTTAAAGGAGAAAAAAAAAAAAAAGAAAATCCAACACACAAGCCCCAGCAAATATTATATAACTGTGTAAAGCTGGCATTTTAACTCTTCCCAGCACAAAATTAACTTCCTAAATGAACTGTGACTGGAGCTGTAAAAAACCCTGGTATGAATATCCAGCTCATGGACTTCTGCATTAGCGGATGTCCCCATGCTGGGTTAGTCATGGTTCAAGGCCTCAACCTGGGAACGCCGGCGCCCAAGCACAGCCGCCCATGATTTTAAACTAAAGGAGGGACTCTGCCCCTCGCCCCTTTCTCAGCTAACCCGAGTAAGAGCATCGGGATAGCGCAAAAACCCCTGGAGACGGGATTTTTGTGTCAGTCCTCCAGCTGCACATTAGCGAAGAGGCGTTTAGCAGCAACCAGCTGGGGACAGCAATGTTTCCATCGCTTTCACCCAGAGTGGGGTAAGGGAATGGAAACAGGCAGAGGGCGGCCTGCTTGCCGGGTTCCCCTCGCCTCGGGGCTTGGGCCGCAGCCTCGGTGCGGGGAGGGGAACGCCTGAGCCTTCCCCCATTTCAGAGGAGCTCAGCGAACACCCCGCAGATGCCGGGGCGGCAGGTTCTCCACAGACAAACCGGAGAACGGCCCTGAGTTCCATTAATTTCATCGCGGGGGGGG
>VYZM01021324.1:0-48026 GCA_013398915.1 Dromas ardeola | reverse complement strand
TTTTTTTTTTTTTTCTCTCCTCACGGTGGCCAGAAGCCAAAACTCTCCTAGTGAACGCCTCTCGCTGAATGGGAAGAGCTGTCTTGTTTAATTAACGTTGGTCCCTTTTCCCAAGAAGAAAAGGAAAAATACTCCCATTATTTTAGCTCTGGGCCTCAGGTCGTTAAAAGAGTCATGGAAGACGTACTGAGCCCAACCCTCTTTTCTCCCCCCAGCCTTCCTTCCCTCATTACCACCACATGTAGAGGCGCACATGTACACGCAAAAGGAAAAGGGAGAGCAGAAAAACATCTCTGAGCAGTTACCTGAGAAACTGGATACAGTGCTATAGGGCACCATGGGTACACCTATACTCTGAGGAATTCAAATCGCAGAAGTAACCTTTGCAGTAACCTCTCTGTGAACCACACCTCGGTTAGTACACTAACCCACCCAACACTGAAACACATTTGTCCAGAGCACACACACAACAGTTTTGGTAGCATTTGCAACACGGTGGAATCCAGTATTCAGAAAATGACGTGGTTGTGCATAAAGATGTTAGAATAACATAGATTATATATCATTCTCTCCAAATGCTTAAAAATAGTGACAGCTATAAACCAGATAGTAGGTCACCCCCCTTTTCAGATGTCTGCCTTCCTGTTTCCTGTTCCTACACTATTTTAAAAATAATAGTTTGATGTAAGGAAGAATACACAAATGTCTGTTACGTTGACGTAAACATAACAACATTCCCAGCAACGTTTGAAAGCACAGCAAATGTGTTTGTACTAATTGTAATCATGAAGGCATTATGATGAATAATATATAGTCATTTAGATGTTTTAGGGCATTGCGTTTTTGTTCACTGCAAAGGTATGAGTTCCCTCTTTTCCTTTAAAAATACTCAGTTTTGCTGGTAGCCTTGCTTTGTTGCAGATCTGTTGTGTAACTGAGAGCCTGTTTTTAAAAGGGTTATTTTTCATGTCTGGGAAAAAGTCTGCCCCAAGTTTTAAAAATATGTGCCACTTCTTTTTTTGACCTTCGTTCTATTTTCACCTTTTCCTTCTGTGCACAGGTCCTGTGGTTGTAATCTGTTATTCTGATCAAGTTTGTCTTAGTTTTTACGATGAAGCTAGACGTGCATTCAGGAAATGTCCTAGCAATGTATTAACATGGAGATGTGGTTCCAAGTAGTAGGAACACAGTGATCAGAAGCAATACTGGGTGAAGGAAATTACTGTGTTGAGAAAACAGCAATATTGAGACCTGGACCATGTCTTAGTTTCACAGTCCCTGCTTAAGTGTTAGGAATTTTCAGACTGAATTACTTAATAAACTAGCAGGTCTGAAGATGAAGTCAGAATTTGTAAGGCAGGATGCACTGTTTGCAGCACAGCACTTTTATTTAACGCTTAATTGCGAAGCTGTGCACAGAGAAGCTTTTGAGATTGTTGCCATTAGAAACTGAGCCCTCGTCGCCGGGGTTATGGTCAGGCTGCCATCTCCACCCCTACCTTCCTCCCCTGCCGTCCTCCTCTTCCGCTGGCTGACCTTGCCACGCTTGGCTGAGCTGAACCTTGAGGTGCTGCGGTGTTTTACTTTGCTGGGCCGTGAGGTTGGAGGTGCAAGCGTGGAAGGGGTGGCGCCACCCCCAGCGACAAGAGTATTTTCCTTTGCGGAAAACCTGCCAGCTGTCATTTAATATCACTGGGTATCGTGTAACAAATATAAAAGCTACATGACAGTGAGAATGTCTCTTTTCCTACTGATGTAGGCTGGAACACAGCAAAGTTTCCATTTACTTCTAGCTATTGTGGAAAGCAAGCTCTATTGACCTATTTTGTTACTCAGCCAGGGAGGTGACTACACCTGTCAGAAGCTGACAATTTTTGTTTCCAAACTCACACACCAGAGTTCTAATACTATGCTTTGTTTGAACCGAAAGGCTGTCATTTCAGTGCTTTTACTCACCATTGATCTCAGCATTATGCCTTTTACATGGTATTTTGGAGACATACCGTTAGCCATCATTATAATATTCTCTGGGTAAAATTATTGTGTGTGTAAGCCTGAAGAAAATTTCTGGTGAATTTTCTCGTTATGCGGTGGCACTGAATGATCTTTTATGTAAAGGTATCACAGGTTTGCTCGTTTGCCACCCCCTGCTTCCCAGGGAGAGTCACATCGCACAAGGCATTTGAAGTTCTGCGGCTGATTTTTGCAAGACCAGGAGCAGGACTTGAGGTCTCCTAATTCTGCCTGTCACTGAGCATCTCCCATGTTGGGAGCCAAGGGCATGCAGGACATGGCGGGATCAGAGCCTGAATTAATTCTCCTGGGAGTCATTGATCCTGAGAATGATTTCCACAGGCAGGGCTTCCAAAGGTGTGGAGTGCTGATACACGGCAGCACGATACCGGCTTTGCAGACCAGCAGAGGAGTGGTCACTCTGAGCAACAAAGCATAGGAAAACGGTTTTTAGAGAACAATGCATTCGCAGGACATTATAGCCCTTAATCTGGATTGCCGACAGGTCGAACTGGATCGTTGCACCGAGGGACTGCCCGAGTTTTCTGTGCATCGTTTTGGCCAGACAGGATTCCTTCAGTTGGACCTAGCAGCATTCCAGCTATTGTTGTGAGAAGAGAGATTGGAGCCAGGTTGTCGACAATGCTGTGACAGCAGCGGATTTTTTTTCCCCAAAGGTATAAACATCGATTAGGCACTAAAGCTCCACTCCCTATTAATCATTTGAAAATCCCCCTCTGCGTGATGCTGCCTGGCCTCAGGGCTAGAGCAACAGCGGGGCACCGCCTTGTGCTTTGGTGGGACTGTGGTCCCTTAGCCCAGAAACCCCCGCCCAGGTCCTCTGGTCAGGGAAGGAGCTCTTTAAGCCTTCCATTCATCACCCTTTTTGAGGACCTGACTGCATCCAGTTTGAATATGTAACTAAGTCTTGGATTAGAGAACAGGCATAAACTTTGCGCATGGAGGCTTGTTTGAACAGAAGTGGATGTCTCAACTGGGCTGGGCAGCAGAACCCATAGCCTCTACCTTCAGTACCTAGAAAAACACCATTTGTGGCTGATGCAGATGTATGTTAAGCAAAGTAAGAAAAATATTATTTATTTTTAAGTTGAATCAGTTACCAGCAGTGTGAGATGACAGTAATTATTTTTAACATTACTTAAAAACCTGTGTTTTAAAAAAAATGTAGGAGTTCAAATATGTTTAACATTGGTGAAAGTCAGAAGAAATACTGCTGATTGACAAAACCATCAGTTCTACAAAATAATCTTACAGTATCTAGAAAAATGCTGTGATTATCTGAAATAAATCTAAGCAGAGAAATACAAAGTTAAAAACTGAAAAGAACTTTCATGGAGATGTGGTGCACATATCCACTGATGTAACTTCTGGTGAGATAAAAGATGGTCAAGAAAATGCTTGCAAATTCAGGTATCCCTTTTTCTGTAATAAACTCACTATTTGTATGTTGCCGTTCACTTTCATGGTCAGAACCAGTATTTTTTCAAAAGAATATCTTTTCCCTGCAAACACTGTTTACAATGTCTCCCACGCATTAACTGTAGCTGTTTGCAGTGTGATTTTAGACAAGTAAAACTTTGCCATGCTGTGATGGTTTGGCAGACTGTGAAGACCCATGGTTATATCCCTCCCTTTATCTGAAGAAACTTTGGTTGTTAACAGAGAAGTTAAAGCGCAAGCAAAGCACACTGAATTTATATCCGTCTTCTCCATAAGCTTTGTCCTTGGCTATTTAATATACAGTCACCAGCATGTAGGAGCTATTTCATATACATTATGGAAATCAACAGTATTATCAGAGTGGTGTTCACAACATTAGAAATGCTCAGAACCCGATCTGTTAATTTTTTTTCAAAGAGATGGCAAGCACATTCATATCACTTCAGATTGCCCCGTGGTACTTTTAAGTGTAACTCTTTAATGTGACTGACAGTTCAGCTTTCTAAGCTCCTAGGATGTCATTGCCAGTTTAATTCATACAGTAATCATGAACATACCTCATTTCAAGAGAATGTTTTTACTTCACAAACGAAAACTTGTCTGGTGGAGAGAAATCCAGATTTTTCCTGGAAGTCCTTAGGGCATCGAATTCCCAGTTCTTCTCAGAAGCTCTGTCAGGCTGTTCATGGAGGCAACTGAACATCTCGCTGTCTTCAGGCTCACATTGAGTCTGCATTTGAAGAACCAGAGAGACAGAGAAAATATTTGCAAGGTGCAAAATTGCTTGTTCAGTGCCGGCTTGTTGAGGTACCTATTTAGACGTTTAACGTAGAACTTCTCTTCCCTAGCTTATGTGTTCTCCAAACAGGATTTCTTGCTTTAAACCATGGTAGAAGCCTTTCTGGAGCAGTTTATCTACGTATTGTGACAGAAGTGGAGACAAGGAGGTGTAGCGACCGTACTTCTCCCTGTGAGCCGGCAAGGATGGACGGCTACAAAAGGAGAGCTCCGTCGTCACCATTTTGTAGCGTATATCAGCATGTGCCCACTCAGTATTCATGACAGCGTTCTTCCAGAGCTCTGGCTAGAGTGATTCAATGCCCATTGCAGTTTTGTGTCTCTCAAATACAACTAAGCCTTCAGAAATCTGATTATGACAGTAACCGGGAAGTTGACAGGAAAGTAATGGAGCTTGCAAAGGTTAATTTGGATGAAAAAAACTTGTCATGAATCCATGGTACACAGCAATATTTTCTAATCTGCGAGACTCTCATATAGTGGGCATGTGGTGGGAGGAAGGAAACTATGAAAGGATGTCTTTCAAGCTGACAGTTTTGATCATGAGAAATCTTTGGCTCCGAGATTGGGTTTTGTTTAAAGTAAATATCTTCCTGGCGAGGCAGGCTTCACAAATGAGGAAGTCATTTTCAGACCCTACACTACTGTCATTTTCTGACACTAATGAATCTGCATCTCTAATGTATGCATACTGCTCCAGTTCTCCTTTACAATATTCAAGGCTAGGGGAAGCCCACTGAAATGAGTGAAATTATTACAGTTTTGCTGGAATACACGAAAACAGAACTTGGCCAACTTAATTACCTGTACCTGCAGCAGTTAGTGTTCGCACTATATGTTTTCTGTCTCTGGAGTAAAGAACCGCTGTAATAGCCTCTTACCTTTTGTTACAGATGTTCTGAAATTGTTTGCAAGACATGCTGGAAATTTCTCCATACAGTCCTAAGTTTTATGTTATAGGAGCTTGTCTTTGATTCTATGAGAAGGATGCACGGAAAGCCTGCAATAAATTATTAACCATGTCAGTGAGCCAGGTTTTGGATAGCTTAATTTATATTGAGTACATCTCTATCCGGAAGTGGCATCATTGAAATAAATGGGGCTTGCTCTTCTGTAAGGAGACACAGAGCTTTGAGTAAAACTATCAGAAGCAGTTCCAGGCTGTGTGATTTTTGGAGACAGATACTATAGAAAGCACGAGATGCATTCGTGACACAAGATGAGCTAATCGGGAGTCAAGCTGATTGGTTTTGTTGTCTTTTTTTTTTTTTTTAATAGGAAGCAAGGTTGAATGTTAGCTTATACATTTACATAATCAGCTACAAACATATAAAATATTTTTTTTAAAAAATCCCCAAACTGAGATTTAGCTGAAGTGAAAGCTGCAGCTTCTGTAAACTATGGCAAGGTAAGATTTGAGCCAGTTACCTACAACTGTGAGAGTTAGCCAGGCTCTTCCTAGATGTCAGTCATATATCCTCCAGACAGAAATGCAAAAATACTGCTTCTCTCTGTAGCAGTTGAGAACTTAGAATGGTCTTCCCCCAGATCTTTTACATTACTTTTGGGAGGGAGGGGGGTGATTTGGCTGAATCAACATGAACATACCCCTCTAACACCCTTCTTGTCAAAGACAGTGTCTGAAATACCAAGACAAGAAATTAAGCTGAGGTTCAGCAGATTAGGGGACGTATTATATAAACACCCACAACAGGCGAGAAAAATGTGATTCAATTAGGTTTTTTGTGATTTAAGTTAGCTGCCAGATTGTACTTGACAGTCTACACTCATTCCTAATGTCAGGCTGATCTTAATGTTGTGTTTTTATCATGAGTCCTTGTTGACAACATAAACCACCTGCACAGTAAAACCCTGTTATTATCCACAATCACAAAGAGTGATTTTAGAATACATACAGTAGATTGAGTGTCATTTGATACTAGTATGGGTTTTGTGAAAGAGCTTCATATTTTACAGTTGCTTTTACTAACTGTCATATATTGGATCATGAAATTTTGCAAAAGTGTATTTCAGAAATAATATTACCGTGGATTCCAGTGGAGAAGGAACATGCTAGCTTTTGTGATAATCAAGCATGAGAATAATTTCTATTATTATAACAGATACAGCAACGTACTTGAAAATGTACTTCCGTTTACATATATGCCTTTCTTTGTTTTAAAGGGCTTACTTCCATGCGCATACACATGTGCCCTGTGTTGGCTGGAGAAATTATGGTTCCATATCCAGACTTCCAAAATAGCTGAACAATCAGAATTTTAAATTGAAAGAGTGGGGACTGGGAGCAGCCAGCACCATCAACGCGCCAAGTCCTGAATAATCAAGAAAAAGCATGGGAAAAGGTCTGAATTCAGCCAGGCTGCCAGAAGGTGAGAACAAGACCAGCAGGTTTATAGGAATGCCCGGGAGTAGTTGTTCTCAATAGCGACATATAGACAGAGTGAGAAGCATTTATCACCCTTGATAAGCTGAGGGTAGGTTTCATGGGGTTAGTGAAATAGACTTGGGAGAAAGCAGCTGGCTCGCCTGTTGCAGCAAGCAGCACGCAGAAGTAAAGGCCAAGGAGCTGGGCAGGTAATTGGAGATTGACCAAGCGTTGTAAGAGTTAAAGAAGAGAGCCCACATAAGCACGGACAAACAATGAAGAAGCAGAGAGACTAAAACAGAGATAGATAACAAGAAACACCAGCTTTGCCAAATTCCTTTTCCTGCCTTATGTAACAAGGAGATGTCTGAAGTGAAAGAAAAAAAGAAATACACATAGGTTTGGAGCAGAAATTAAAAAAAAAAAAACAATATTGAGAAATTCACGTCTGACCCACAAAATCTTGACTGACTCCTGGGAGAGAAAAAAATGTGTTGTATTTAGGCTTGTGCCACTTACCTGAAAGAGAAATATTGCCTGAAAGTTTAATAAATTCTTGTTTAACATTCTGGAGGATGTAAATCTAAAAGAAATTTTAAAACATGGGAATTCATTTGTCTTGCAACAAAAGGTAGTGCAACATAGCAATACGTATATTGTCTTATAGTATTGTACCTGTAGGTATAAATACTACTTGGCTTCAGAAGAAGAGCTTGGATCCATAGCCGTTATTGCTAGTAAAAGCTTTTTTTGCTATTAGATTTTAAATCTCTCTGCAGTGGTCTACGTATAAACTCAAATCATCTTGAATGGCTCCAGTTATGTTCCTGTAGCAGTGCGTGTGATACCAAACCAGCTCTATCCTTGGGGGCCTTGGATGGCCCACCGCTCAGTACAGACTCTCCCCTTTGTACAGATGCCCACCTCTCATGGGACTTTTTTCCCGCAAGCCTCTCTGTATCTGCCTCTTAGGAATTCTCAAACGCTTACTGCTCTACAGTGAGCATTTTATTAGTAATTGTATTCCAGCTGTAGGGATCTTTTCCTTTTCTCACTGATGAAAGGTAACCCATCTCCACAGCTGCCTTACCTAGCAGTGAGGAGCGCCAAGCTGCAGATAAGACCCTTCTTCGTACCTTGAGATTAGACACTGGCCCCACATATATAACCACACACTTAAATTTAGATGTCATAATCTGGAGCTGAGTCCCACCAGTGCTAATTTCACTGTTACTCCATAGCCTCTGCTTTCCATCTCCGTTGGTGCCCGCATCACTCAATGGTGATGTGCTGCAAATGCTGACAGCATCTCAATGAAGTGCTCTGGCATGTGATACTACACTAATGGCCTGTCATTTCCTCCCAGTACCACAAAAGCTCCCAGAATGGCTGAACTCTATGTCTCCACAACAGTACGGATCACGGGATGGACCTGCACAGTCAATGTTGTAATAGATATCCCTACAGATAACTTGATCGGGAAGAGAAGGTAAATGAATCCTTCGTTAGGCATCTGGAGAAAGACTCAAAGTCACAGACCCTGGTGATCAGAGATGACTCTGACCACTCCAGTATCTGCTGGATGTTTGTGCAATATGACACAAACAATCCATGAGGTTTCTGGACTGTATTGAATACTGTTTCTTGATGCAGGTGATCAATGAATCAATGAGGAGTTGTTGGACCTGCTACTCAAAAAACAAGGAAGACCTGACTGAAGATCTGAAGGTCGAAGGCAGCTTTGCAGCAACTGTGAGACTGTGGAGTTTTAAGATACTGAGAGAAGTGAGCAAGATAAACAGGAGAATTATAGCCCTGGACTTCAGAAGAGCAGATTTAGGTCTGTTCAGGGAAGGCTTTCATAGGAAACTGTGCTGCAGGGCAAAAGGCCCCAGGAGAGCTGGCTGATCTTCAAGGACAGCCTTCTCAGAGCACAAGAACAGCGCACAATGTTCAGAAAGTTGAGTAAGCATGGCAGAAGGCCAGCGTGGATGAACATGGAGCTCCTGCCGAAGCTCAAACACAAGAAGTACACAGAAGGTGGAAGCAGGGACAGACTACTCGGGAGGAATGAACAGACGCTGTTCAAGCGTCTAGGAATACCGTCGGGAAAAACAAAGTGCAACTCGAGTTGAAAATAGAAAGGGAGGCAAAGGGCAACAAGAAAGGTTTGTATAAGTACACAAGTAGCGGAAAGAAGACTAATGAGAGTGTAGGCTCATTGCTTAGAGGGGCAGGGAATCTTGTGGCAAGGGGCATGGAGAAGCTCAGGTACTCAATGCGATTTTTCCTTAGTTTTTATTGGCAAGGTCTGCCCTCTGCCCTCCCAGGTCCCTGAGCCTCCTTGCAGTTTGCAGGTGTGAAGCAGTACCGACAGTAGGAGAAGAATCAGGGAGCACTTAACCCACTGAGACATTCACATGGGACCAGGTGGGATGCACCCAAGGGTGCTGGAGGAGCTGGCTAATGTCATTGCGATGCGGCTAACGCCTTTGAAAGGTCATGGCAATTTCAAAGCGGGGAGGCAAAAAGACAAACATTGCACCCATCCTCAGGAAGGGCAAGAAGGAGCATTTAGGTAACTACAGACTGGTTAGCTTTACCTCAGTCCCTGAGACAGTTAGGGAGCAAATCCTCTTGGAAGCCATTTCTAAACATACGAAGGACAAGAAGGTGACTGCGAGCAACTAGCATGGGTTTTTCAAGGGCAAACGATGCCTGACCAACCTAATTTCTTTTCTGTGGTGATGTTGTGCACAAGGGGAGGACAGTGTGTATTGTATACTTCGACTTTAGCAAGCCTTTGACACAAACTCCCATAGTCTTCTTATCACCAAACTGGTGAGATATGGGCTAGATAAATGGATGATAAGGCAAGTGGAAAATTGGCTGTACTGTTGGGCTCAACAGGTTGTGATCAGTGACGCAAAGTAACTTGTATGGTGGCCAGTAACTAGTGGTGTCCCTCAGGGATCAGTTCTGGGACCAGCAGTGTTTAATCTCTTCATTGATGACCTGGCTGAAGATCTTGCAGATGACACCGAACTGAGGGGGGAGCAGTCAACACACTGGAGGGCAGGGCTGCTATTCAGAGGGACTTTGACAGCCTGGAGAAATGGGCTATCAGGAATTTTCATGAAGTTCAACAAAGACAAGTACGAAGTCTTGCATCCGGGATGGATTAAATTCATGCAACAATGCCGGCTGAGGGTCAGCTGCTGGGGAAACAGCTTTTCTGAGAAGGACCTGGAGATCCTGGAGCACAAGAAGTTGAACATGAGCCAGCAACGTAACCTTGTGGACGGGAAAGCCAACAGCATCCCGTGCCGTATTAGCAAGACAGCATCCAGCAGGTCCAGGGAGGTGATCCTCCTCCTCTATTTGGCACCTGTGAGACTGCATCTGGAATAGTGTGTCCAGTTTGGGTAGATGAAGGGTAGATGAAGATATATTTACAACGGCAACATCAAATGGCATCTAGAAGTCAGCATAGATAGTTAGACAGGGTCACAAACCATAGTACTGTAGAAACAGATCCCAGGTAGTGGTAAAGGGAGTTCGCACCATGTCGTGTAAATCAAACATTGGCCTGCAATTTTTAGGGCTGTGTCCATTGCTGGAATTGTTCCAGCAAGCACCTGTGACAAATCGCAGATCCTATTTTTATCTGAGTGGCTGGAGGTTCCGAATCCAGTTTCCGCCATTGAAAATGATTGATATTGAGCCAAAGAACAGGGATAGCCAACCAGTATGTGGCGAATAACGCTTATTAATAATGGAACATGAAACTGAACTAAACTAATAACCATAACGATACGCCTGGTCAGTCAAGAAATGCAGAAATCTCCGTGCCATCAGCAATGTTTCAGACAAAGTATGTAAGAGCAAAACGAAAAAGTGAAGCGTGTCACAAAATTGGGACATCCCTCACATGAGCATAGCCCATCTAAAAAGAAGTAACAATAAAATACTGGGAGAGCCCGAAAACTCATAACTCTGTACACGGTGTAGATGATGCATGCTAATTCAGTCCTCTGCGAACTGGCATGTCTAGCGAGGCTGTTCCAAAATGTTATTAAGGGCACTGCAGCATATTGCAGAATGTGTTGGCAATGCCAGAAACAGAGGGAAATCAGGAACACAGCAAAAACACAAGACAGCTGCCAAACATTGATTTTCTTTAAAGGTGGGAAGCAAAGATACTGGGGCTTTTTTTAAGAGTGAGGAAAAAATGTTGGGAGTGTTTTTTGCATGTCTGTTCACAAGGGCTGGGGAGGCTCAATGTGGCGGTTGAAGTGGGTTTAATGTATTCACATTCTGTGCATAATTACACTTGGGGGAACACGTTTGACAAGAAACCAATAGTAATATATCAGTGCCTGTCTAGGAGCATCTCAGTTGTTACCGTGCAGAAACTCATGAGCCCTTGGGTCTCCACAGTAACTGTCGACTTACACTCCTGTCCTCAAAAGCTTACGTCCCTGCCTCCTGAAATTAATAAAAAAATTTTTAAAAAAAGCTCCATGAACTGCAACACATCAGAGGCAACTCAGAAAAGCGGCAAGTCAAATCCTAGTCTCATTTTTACTGTTGCAACATGGTAGTTTTCAGAAAGTTGGTCAATGAATGCAGAGGCTGTGAAGTGAAAAATGTGGGAACTGTATTTTAAAAGGTTCTTACGCGTGATCCAGGTGGGTCACTTGTCACAGAAACCGCGCAGAGGATTGTGGCAAGTACTGAACAGTTAAAATTCAGATGCTGAATGAAGCAGAATTCTGGCAAAGTATTTGGTGCTGAGTAACCGCTGAATCACACGTGGTATCAGCAATAAAACGAACTAACTAAAAAATTCCCGTAGGGAGAAATGGACCAGCCAGCAAAAAGTCCCACTGGAGTTAAAGCTCTATGAATGTGGAAGACAACGAGGAAAGATTTAAGTAGCTCTTCTCCATTGACAAGTCGTGCCTGGAAGACAGAAGAGTCAGAAATTAACTTTACTGCTGGCTCAGAATCGTTTAATGTTTTTAATTCTTTTCAGGTAACTGTAGCAGGGGAGGCTGACCATGAAAGCACTGTGGAAATCTGAGGAAAATATTACTCCATGTAAAAATGAAAAATATGAGTGATACGTTTTTAAACCAGGAATAAAATCGCAAAATAAAAGTATAAGCGCTTGTGACTGATTTAAGGGCTTGCATTCAGCTTCGCTTAGCAAACGGTTCAGGTGCTTGAAGACGTTACTGCTTCCCAGCTGTTTGTTGCGGCCTCTTTGTAACAGGTTATCACCCTTTAGGAGAATTGACAGGAGGAAATGTATGCCCCTGCACAATCTACTTCAGTACGGGAACGGTATCTTCTTCAAGCCCACCTTGGCTGGTGATTGAAGGCTGGCTGTCAACCTCTGCGTTTAGCACAGCAGAGGCACAAGCAGACGTTCCCTTGTGCCAGCCCCGGCACTGGTGGCGGTAATGGAGGTGTGAAAAAACTTCCCAACAACTGCAGGAAGTTTTGCTGGATTTTATCTGTCAAAGTCTTAAACCCACCAAGACCGTCTTGCACTTTTTGAAGGCTTTTTTTCTTCTTTTATGTGGGAAGGGAAGTTGAGGGGCTGAGTTACAGGGCTGAGGGGCTAAGTGAAGGGGTAACTGTTAAATCACAGACTCACAGAATCACAGAATGGCAGGGGTCGGAAGGGACCTCTGGAGATCATCTAGTCCAACCCCCCTGCCAGAGCAGGGTCACCTAGAACAGGTTGCACAGGAACGCGTCCAGGCGGGTTTTGAATGTCTCCAGAGATGGAGACTCTACCACCTCTCTGGGCAGCCTGTTCCAGTGCTCTGCCACCCTCAAAGGAAAGAAGTTCCTCCTCATGGTTAGGTGGAACTTCCTATGCTCAAGTCTGTGCCCGTTGCCTCTGGTCCTGTTGCCGGGCCCCACTGAAAAGAGCCTGGCCCCATCCTCCTGACACCCACCCTTTAAGTATTTATAAGCGTTGATAAGATCCCCGCTCGGTCATCTTTTTTCCAGACTGAAGAGACCCAATTCCCTCAGCCTTTCTTCATAAGAGAGATGTTCCAGTCCCCTAATCATCTTGGTAGCCTTTTGCTGTCCCCTCTCCAGCCGTTCCCTGTCCTTCTTGAGCTGGGGAGCCCAGAACTGGACACAGTACTCGAGGTGTGGCCTCACCAAGGCAGAGAAGAGGGGGAGGATGACTTCCCTCGACCTGCTGGCCACACTCCTTGATGCACCCCAGGAGGCCATTGGCCTTCTTGGCCACAAGGGCACATTGCTGGCTCATGAGCAACACGTAATTAAGATCACATAACCATAGAATAGTTTGGGTTGGAAGGGACCTTTAAAGGTCATCTAGCCTGAACCCCCTGCAACAAGCAGGGACATCTTCAACTAGATCAGGTAGCTCAGAGCCCCATCCAACCTGACCTTCAGTGTTTCTAGGGATGGGGAATCTACCACCTCTCTGGGCAACCTGTTCCACTGTTTCACTACCCTCCATTGTAAAGAATTTCTTCCTTCTATCTACTCTAAATCTACCCTCTTGTAGTTTAAAGCCATTACCCCTTGTCCTGTTGCAACAAGCCCTGCTAAAGTTGGTCCCCAGCTTCCCTGTAGGCTCCCTTTAGGTACTGGAAGGCTGCAATAACATTTCCCCGGAGCCTTCTCTTCTCCAGGCTGAACAACCCCAACACTCTCAGCCTCTCCTCATAGGAGGGGTGCTCCAGCCCTCGGATCATTTTTGTGGCTCTCCTCTGGAGCCACTCCAACAGGTCCATGTCCTTTCTGTGCTGTGGGACTTAACATTCGTTCAGAGACTAGGTTGGAAAGAAAAGGACAAAAGCATTGGAGTAGATCTTCCAAGGACTTTAGAAGATCTCAGTGGGTTTCAGAACAGAGATGACCACATTGCCTTCCTTTTGCCACTGTCCTGCGCCCTCAGGTTCAAATTCCCGGGAAAACACCATCCTGAAACAAAAAAGTGCTTTGGAACAGGACAGAGTTACTGCTCTGCAGGAGGAAAGCAAGCGGAACAGCATGTATCATGGGTGCAACTTCCTGGCCAGAGCAGGAAGCACAATGGAAAAAAGGGTGGAATCTTTCATTTCTCTATAGGTCCAAAACAATGAAACCTGTAAAGTGGGAACATTTTCCACCACAGACTAGAGTATACATTTCTGTAGAGAAGCGTTTGAAATATTTTTTCTGCACTTGATGTAAAAAAAATAATGTATTCTTTTGGCGAATTTCCTCCCCATTGGGAAATGTTGCTTTTGAGAATCACCATCTGAGTTGTTTTTAACAGATGTTTCACATGAAAATACACCTTTCTGACAGTCTAGAGGTTGTTATGGTATACATAGATGAAATTTTGGTGTGAGAAAAAGAGTAGGCTGACAAGTGACTCCTAGCAGCTTTGAAAAGAGTTAGAGCTTCCGGAATAAAGCAAAAAGAAACAAAAAAAATGCAAGTATCATATGGTGGAAATAGCATTCCTCATTAAGAAGCTAACCCACCAATATATACAGGGAAATGGAAGTGCGGCTGAGGCCGTCGCCTACCTCCTTTAACAAGTCGGGAGGTACTTTCTTTTTTTTTTAATTTTTCTCAGAACTGTGTTGTCAAAACTAGAGCTCACTGCCTCAGAGAGGCTAAGAAATGCAGAATGGTGATAAGAGCAAATGGAGAGGGACTCCTTGGCTTTAGTAATTAGGTGTAGAAAGTTTTTGTCTTTATTAGCGAGAATGTTATTTATGAGGTGTTGGATGGAAGCTCACCATAAACCACTTCTTGCCATTGCCAAAAGCACTTCACAAACACCCTTTCTACGCCTTGGAGAACAGATACTCCCTTTTTTCGGCTCTACGTATATGATTTCAGATTGAATTCACATCTGGGGAAAAATGCGATCGTTGGTATATTCCCAACAGCAGGGCTCTGCAACCGACAATTTAATCTGGTCCAAAAAGTGTTTTTTAACATTTCTGAAATGCATTTACGCATTACCAGGTATTTAGTCCTGTGAGCTGCTACTGCATCCGTGAGACACAGGAGAGTAGTGTGAGAGGTTTCCAGAACAGGTATCCAGCCCTGATTCAAAAGGTCAGACATCCCTGGCATGGAGGTTTGTCACGAGTCTAAAGATACATTGTGAGTCTGTTGACCTGATAAAGAAAAAATACCAAGGTGTCTGATCTCAGATGCAATTCGGATTACTGATGGGGGTGAGATACTAGGGAAAGAAATAATACTACTGTTGTATTACGATATCTAAAATAAAAATGGAAAGTAATAATGATATAATAATAGCATATTCCCAGCTATTGCTATTGATTTATGGATGATCCTCACAATACTCAATGAGATTTTCTCTAAATACGCTAAAATAATGTTTCCAAGATGTTGCACAAAGGCTATTTCAAAAGCTACAAAAAGGGAACTTAGGTATTGGAAATATAAGAAACGAAAAGGAAGTATTTCTAAGTTTGTTGCGTACGCCAAAAATACAGGCCAAGTTAAATGAAAGAGCTCATATTGGCACCACAGAAATTGTTGGACCCCTGAAGCAAGGTAGGCATAGGTTTGTTTATGCTGGCTGAAGACGACTAATATTTGTCCTAGCTTGCTATTTTCACTTTCTTATGATAGCTTTACTAGAAAGTATTGCAACTAAGTAGGCAATTAGGCATAACAAATTATTTTCTGGTGTAGAAAGAACGGAACTCAAGCCACAAAAATTAGGAGATAACTTAAAGAATTTTGTGGGGAGCGGAGTCAAGTAACTGCCAATCCTTGTTATCTAAAATCTGAAGTGTTGTTAGAAAACAATATCAAAATAATAAAGCACTGTAAAATAACCTGCAGAACCAGACTGATCTGTATTTAGATTAAATTACAGAAGGGCAATGATTAAATTTAGGTTGTCATCCATTGACATTTTACCTGACAAGATGCTGAAAACTACTGAAACCCAATGTCTGCTGTATAAAGAAGGGAGTACAGCAGGATAAAAAGCCTGATACGATCTCATGACCCAAGAGCTGCCATCACTTCATAAACTGACGCTATGCATCAGGGAATCACGGTCTCAGAAGACAATGTCAGGCTTGTATGAGAACATCACTCTTCATATCCACTGTGAAAGGATGGGTGACCCCTTTTCACAAATGGTAGTAGGAGATACAGCAGTCTTGCCAGAAAATGCCGTCATGCCGAGGACATCTTTCCTGAGAAGGTCTCTAGAATAAACCAAAACAAATGTTAATTGCTGAGCCTTACGAGGCTGCCATCCAGGCCCCCAAAGGCCTTCCTGGCCTTGACCAGCCTTGCCTGGGGCCTCCCCCACACCCTGCCCATGGCCCAGGGGCCCCATTTCAGCCCAGCCCCAGGCACCCAGCCCTGCTCTGAGAAATGCTCGAGGTGTCCCTCTGCCCTGATTGTGGCTTGGGCGTCCTGGATTGACCTCGCAGCTGACTGGTGGCCTTGCATCTGTCTGGTGGTCACTGGACTGCCATCTCAACCTGACACTGCTGTCTAACACAAAGAAAACCCTTCATGTGTCAGGCTCATTTCTCCACTGGAGACTTAGTGTACGTGGCAGATATATTTCAGCATTTTATGTTTCAAGGCCTCACTCTCATTTTGGTTTCTTTGAATGATCTGACTTCAAAAGTTCCTATGAATTAATCCATTTCAGCATCCAGCTGAGATGCTCTAACTCTGCTTCTGTCAGAAGTGCCCGAGTTCCAATGTAATAGCCTGCTTTTCCCTTTTGCGGTTGAAAGAACTGTGTCCTTCTCACTAGTCAGCTACCTCATGCATGAAAATCATCAGTCGTCATAAGGGATGGGAGTCTTTTCTTGAGGGCTCCAAAACTGATGAAATTTCAATCCTATCACTTCTAATTCTGACCATGTCTCTGCTACTCCAGTGGAACAGAAAACCTTGCCCTTTTGAAATCTGCGAAAACAGCCCTTTTGAGCCTTCAGAATGTCACACCTTTATTTGTGAGATCCAAGAGCCCATTATTACTGAACTCCTGTTCTCCAGGTAGGTACTTAAGTAATTTTTCACCTGTCTTCAATGCCGTAAGTAGTTTATTCCATGAGTTCCATGAGGAAGAGTTTCCATTTTAATCATCCTTGAGGACCTTGTCTGAAATGTCTTTGATTTTTCAAAATCCTTATCAAATTGTAAACACCAGAGCTGGGCTCATTATTCCAGCAGGATGGCACGCAGCAGTATGTAACCTTCCTACACTGTCTGAGTATAAATTCCTGGGTTACATGTAAGCATTGCATTACCGCGGGAGAGCCTGTTCACCTCATTTATTTCTCACAAACTTCCTCAGATTCATTTCTTCCCCCGTTATTTGTAGATGAGTGAGTTTTCCTGTCACCATGTTGAAATACAGTGAGTTTTATTAAGCTACTTACCAAGCAGTACAATGTTCTCCATGATACTGACTGGTCACTCCCCTAATATTTTAGTCTTCTACAGACTTTAGGGGCAATATTTTTGTCTCTTCTTTAGGGGTCTGTGATAACAGTTTCAACAGCATAGGGGCCAAAACCATCTAGGAGTATACCTATTCAGTGAAGAATTCTGTTTTACAGTTACTGTTTTTGTCCCATGAAGGAACCATGTTTCATATGGATTTTAAGTTGGTTTGGTTCTTTGTCAATATTATGTCTTCCAGGTAATTACGATCTTGAAACGACTTCAACTGTATTGTTAGACCAAAAAAAAATCTGCCTCAAAATGCAATAATTAAAGCTCCAGTCAGCAGAGGTGAATTTATATGACTGCAAATAATCCCAGCTTTACCAGCGACAGTTAAGTTTGCAGAGTCATGCAAGGTTCCTGGAGCTGATTTTCAGGTCTTATCTCTTGCTCATTCAGTCAGAAAGAAAAAAATAATAATAAAAAAAAGAAAAGTGCATCATACTTTGCTCCCAAGGTAGAAATAATTCAGGGAATGTTTGTGACAAACAGCTGAACGCAGCACTTTTGGTCATCTGCCACCGCGGTGATGCAATGCAGTCCGTCTCACGGGGTGGAAGAAGAGGAGGGAAGAAGAGGGAAGAACTGGAAAGCACAGAAGAATGCAGAACATTTTCCAGGCCCTGTCTCGCTTCAGCTTCTTAAAACCTTTGCGTTAAAATGCATTGCGCAGCATCAGGAAAACAAAGTCCAATTTTGGTGAAAGAAAATGAGATTTTTTTTTTTGGTGCCTGTTTAGCATCAGCCATGAAAGCTGGCCGTTCCAGAACAGCCAGCCGCTGATCCAGAAGAAAAATCTTCAAATAAGAGAATGGTTAATCTCAGCATGAGGCATCCCACAATGACAGCGTTTTGATTTGAGACTCTGTATTGTGAGGCGCATCTGAGAAATACTTAGTAGCTTAACTGTCCCTGAGGAAGCCGAGAAATGAGTCACTGAAACTAGAACACCTGTTATTTATGCACTCCGTTCGTAGCCCAGCTGCAGGTAGAATAAAAAAGCTCAATTCCAGTTGCAAACGCAAAGTATTTAAACACCTACTTACATGTGCATTAGGTAGATCATATGCAGTAATCAAATCAATTTATTTCTTTTTCAAAACATTTGGATACATTTAAAATGACAATTAATTATTCTCCTACAGTACAATCAGACTGCACTCCTTACAAATAAGCCTGAACCAAAAAGTATTAACACTATAATGTTAATATTAATAAACAGATTCCTGGGAAAGGATGATACATTTTTAGAAGTAATTAAAGTGGGAGAATCTATGGATAACATTCTAAAAGCCTATAGAATTTATTAAAAACCACATGGCCATAGAGTTTGAAACTAGTTTGTAGAATATGATAGGAAGTTTTCTCTTTGGCAACGCTTGCTGTTTGGAGTAGAGACCATGTACCTTTCTTTGTGTTGGCATTGCATCTATCGTGCTGTGGAATGCGAAAAGAAAATTTAAAAAATGGTGCAGCTGCAGTCTCGAGTAGTCAAAAGGGCTGTTTTCACTGATTTCAAAAGGGCAAAGTTTTCTGTTCTGTTTTTCTAATTCTATAGAAGTGTTATACTCAAATGGTAAATGAGTTTTCCAGAAGGCCTATTTTAATATCATAAAAGCATATCCAAAATTCTACCGGCACATTTATGACAGAAATAAGTATGGTTAGGAAGCAGTTAAAAAAATGGGCCAGCCAACTCAGAAAAGCTTAAGCCATGGACTCCCTTTTATGAATAATCTAAGTTTCAAATACCTCTTACTTGCGTACCCCTTTCTCTTTAATGAAAAGGAAAAAATTAAACTACAGAGCTGGGCTGTATTCCATTTCCCCTCTACTGTTTTAAATAAGATATCCAAATTCTTTCCATTTGTCATGGAGCATTACGGGCATATTTTCATCGTGGATTATATAGTATCAATTGGTAATGTGCCACGTTGTGATGGACCACAAAACATCATATAACCTGGAGCAAATTTCAGATGTATGGAAGAAATTCTAGTTGAACAACAAACCATGAAAATCTAGGGGAAGCTGGGCCTCTTTGACTACAATTAAAGCATGCAGCAAATTTGTTCCACCAACAGGTTTTCCTGTGTTTTGTGATTGACAAGGTTTGTTCAACTTCTGCCGCGCTGCGCGTACTAAAGTTTGTGCATGAAATTATTACCATGTATGGATTATGAAGAAAGGCTGAGGGATTTGGGTCTCTTCAGTCTGGAAAAAAGATGACTGAGGGGGGACCTTATCAACACTTATAAATACTTAAAGGGTGGGTGTCAGGAGGATGGGGCCAGGCTCTTTTCAGTGGTGCCCGGCAACAGGACAAGAGGTAACAGGCACAGACTTGAGCATAGGAAGTTCCACCTAAACACGAGGAGGAACTTCTTTACTTTGAGGGTGACAGAGCACTGGAACAGGCTTCCTGACACTGGAACAGTCCCTTCCAACCCTACCATTCTGTGATTCTGTGATTATACCGATGCTCTACAAACCGAGAATACAAAAGCGATTAAGCAAATGAGGCAAAACCCAAGGATGTAGTTCACATCCCTTTATGTTTATAGTTATATTCCTCTCCTCAGCAGGAAACGGTACTTTTTTTGACCTCCAAATCAATATTTTACTGAATAAATGTGGTATTACTCCCTTTGATAAGTCTCAGAGAAGAGTCTTCCACCAACAGGAGATGCACCTTCTTACAGTGCCCTGCCACCAGCAGCACCACGCGATGTCCCTAACTTTTCCCTAGCTTGATGCCAATGACCAGTTTCTTCTTCTAGGTATTCAGTTCCTCCGCCTTTTCTGAGGATCCAGAAGAGTCCTAGGGATGTCTGTGGTTTTGTAACAAAGACTTTCATCTGTATGGTTTTCACTAAAACTACTGACTTATTTCAAATCAGCAGTTAAATGAGAATCATTTTCTTGGTCAGATTGACTCAGGCCAGACTTTGAATCAGTAGTCTCCATATGAAAGGTGAAATGCTATTGCCAGCTCACTGGCAGTGGGTTTTCAGAGCATCCTAGGTATTGCTAAGTCACTTGCTCGTGGTGCTGTGCGTAATGACACAGGAGATGTAGGAAGATCCACTTTAAGTAGCTGGTTTCTGAATATTTTGTTGCAACCACGCGTTTCTCATAGCAAGCTTTATGTAGGTGTAATACCCTCACAAAGTTGTGTCTGATGATTTGTATACATCAATGTTCCAGTTTTCACGGCCAGATTAATTTTAACTGCAGCCTTGAATTTTTACTGCACTTTGATGGTGGAGGACCATAATAATCTGTCACAAGTATCGTCAGGTGTCAGTATCACTGTATGTAGGGTGCTGGATTGAATTTGGTACAGTGGCTATTATTGTTACCATGAAACAAGCTTACTGCTTCGTTATTAAGAAGCAAGGCAAGAGCAGCATGTGCCTGACCTTTGAATAGCATAGGTGCTTTCAAAAGACCCATTCATTTTCAGATTTTCTTTAAGCTGGTCCCTTCATCCAGAGTTCCTATTGCTAATAATGGCTGTTTTTAGACAATTTTTTGCTACAGGGATAAATACAGCATAGGGTAAATGTGTAAATTGGTGATCAACTGAAGTAAAAAACCACTTTCCTGTGCTTCACTGAATTTGGTCATAAAGGCTGGTATCTACTCAGGAAATACAGTGATTTGAGGACATTTGGTCCAGAGAAATGCTGAAGAGTGACCCAGTCAAAACCAATGTGTAGCTGTGCTTCTGAAAATTCAGGCCAATATTTCTGTAGTTGACACATTCAGCATGTAATTAGCCCCACATATTTCACCTGTTTCTTCCTCCTTTTTATTATGTACGTAGGCTACACCTTTATCTTAGGAATGGTACAACAGATAACTGGTTCTGAGAGGAAATATAATCATTATAATTGTGTCTATCAGCTCATTTTTTCCTGATTCTTGCTGTTATTTTAGTCCCGACTCCTGTAATTTCCCTAACTCAGAAAAACAACAATAACAAAAACCAACTCAGTCCATTTCTATACCTTGAAAGTTTTATTGGTAGCATGCAGCCACCAACATTGCTGCGAACAGTGCCCACGACACGCATCTTCACAAAAAGTCCAAGACCTTATGGACAAGTATCACCATTCACTTCCTCGCCGTGCCCTTCCTGAGGCATTTTTGTAGCGAGCTGTGAAATACCAGTAGTGCACTGAGAGAATGATGAGAATTCAGACCCAAGTTTGCACAGGTACTTTTATCTTTAATTTGGGGTTTGTTTGGTTTTTTTAGACTTTTTAGATATTTGCACATTCCTTCTAGCATCATGCATGTAGCTCCTCAGCAGGCCAGCAGAGTTCTTTTGAGACATAGCAGCTGAGTGGGATATTCCAGGAGAAATTTAGTAACTACAGCAGCTGTTCGAATAGTTATCAGAAAAGGGCAATCTTCTAAGTAGATGATGTAGGTAAATCATGAAAATCACCAGGTCTTGTAGGTACGCATTGTCCAGAAAGACTACCATGCTAGGTGTGACTGAGCAATAAATAGATAAATTTGTGGAATGAGCATTGCAAAAAAGGTGTTGTTTATGATAGGGATATGTCCTGACTTCTATCTTTGAGTCTGTAAGTACCTTCTGAGTACCATTATGGAGTTTTCTGAGCATTAATGGATCACTGAGGTTGCATCACTAACGTGAACACTGACTCCCCAGAGGAGGTAAGTAAAGCCTGTATCTTTAGAGAGACAGAACTTAAGAAAAAACTGTTAGTTTGGGAGTTTTTTTTTTTTTTTTTTTTTTTTTTTTGGCAGATTAACACACTAGCAGTTATTCTTGAGGGGCAAGAGTACACTTTGCTTCCTGGCCTCATAAATCCCTATTCCAGATATCAGGACTACTGCTAGGAAAGATCTGTTTGCTATCGAAGCAAGTACAGGATGCTTTTCTTATGATAAAGGACAAGAAGAGTGATGGGGTGCATCACGACAAAGTTGGCTCTCAGTAAAGAAAATATTACCTTTTTTTTTCTCTTTTGTATGTTAAGTATGGCGTAATATATGTGTGAAGCAAAGAGGGAAATACGATTATCAAGGTAAAGAGTGAGGTTAAACACTTGGTTTTGAACAGCCTGTCAAGATGCTATATAGCTGAAAGCTTCTTTATGGTTTGCCACAACATAGCAATATGTCTTGTACATACTTCTCCCTCTGTTTGACTTGCACAGGAATTTGAAATGACTTCTCAAATGCATGTTCTGAATTCAGTAGGAGTTTGCTGGCTTGCCGTCTGATATTTCTGATTTTTGAACATAGATGCATAAATCATTACACTTTAAAGCCTCTTCTAAAATTTATTGGATTATAATTAACAAGGACCAATTTAATAAAAGCGGGAACACTTTTTAAAACACATTAAATCTAACCAAAATTATTATGACATTTAAGAGCAAAGAGCAAGGTGCTTAGTGTTCCAGCATTAATCATGTGCCAGTATGGATGGGATTCAGTTCACCTCACTACAGCCATCTAAAAATAAGTCATCACACCTCATCTACTCACCTAAATTCCTATTAAATCAACAGATAGAGACAGGAATCCCCAGGGGCCACACCAGCCCATTCTCCGATGGGTAAATATTTCCTACCAGTAAATATAGACAGAGCTAGATGACGTGAGATAGGAGCTTAATTTATTCATCCACAGGTAAGGATCTAGTGCTGTTTGAGATCACTTACGGTATCCAAGGTATCCATCCATGGGGAGATGGCAGATGTGACCCAGGACTGACCCACAGAAGACTCTTCCACAGCGGCAGCTGGAGGCTAGACAGGTAGGCAGAACTATGGATACCTTGCAGTGCCTAAAAATGCACTAAATACGTGACTGTTGCCCCTGAATCATGTCCAATGACTATAAAGGATGCTCAGGCACATCCAAGTACCAGCACTTACCTGAGAGTATGTACCACTGCCACACTATGAAAACCCGGTAGGTTTACAGAAGGAAGGAAAACTCGAAACTGACAAGTTTGCCCATAAAGATACTCAGAAAAATAAGGAAGTTGGCATCAGGAGAGGATGGTGCAGAGCCTCTCTTCATCCCCTCTGACTGCTCTGGGACACGTAATGTTGAGCGGAAGATCTATAAACACCAGCTAAAATTATTCCTAGGGAATGAGTGCAAGAATGGTGCAGGGGAGATTGAAAAAACGTATTATAAGCAGTGGTTATCACCGTTGGTATAGGTTGATGAAGGCAAATTAGCAAAGTAGCTTGAAATTGCCCTGGCTTGCATGATACCAGCAATGGCATCAACAGAGAGCACCACAAAGTAGTTCTGGAAGAACAGCATGCTGCTGCTTCAGTTGGCTTCCATTCCTAGTCCAGGAAAGGGTCAAAGACTGTCTTCCTGAACACAAAAATGGGATTGTTAGAGGACAAAAGAGACATTCATGCTTAGAGCAACAGAAAGTCTACAAGCAAACAATGATTGTGGCTTCCAAGCTTCCCAGGCCAAAGCAAAGTGAACACTATGAACCACCCACATGGCCTTTACCACGTCCCTCTGCCTCCGTCCAAGTACCGCAGGAGAGTAAATTGTTCTTGACTTTAGCAATGGGACTTGGAAACCGAACCTCTGCTTTCTGCAATCTCCAGTTTACATGCATATCTTACAAGCTTACCCTTAGTGTAGGCTGACTTGCCACTGGATTGTTTGCAATGTTAACTTTAATTTTTTTTATGCTCGTTTGTATTTATTCTCAGGTATGAGTTGCACGAAAGGTTCTCTTTATAGTTATGCCCCCCGCCTCCCACCACCCTTGCCCTGCTCATTGAGTACACTTTTTCTAGCCGTGGCTGAGATTCCTTCCTCCTGGCCACTGATGGCTCCTCGTGACATTTGGGACCGCTCCATTGACACAGAAAATGGCATTCATCACAAGCGTGGTCCTGGACTTCCTCCTGTCTTCTCATGTATTCTGGTAGAATGGGTCATATTCCTGTCACGCGGTGTCGTCAGCAATCTCTGTGGTAACCCAGCTTTACAAGTCCTCTGATTATCCAAATGAACATCTCTATTTTTGTGCTAATTCTGAAGTTTAATTTTCATGGTCCCCGCTAAGAGGCCAAGGACCTGAGACTGTCCTCAAGTTCAGCCCAAATGTTCTCTCTCCCAGCTGTGCGTATTTGTTTGCAGCGCTGGCAACTGTGGTCACAAGGGTGGACTAGCAGGAAGTAAAGCCCATTTCTAGATCGTGCCAGCCATTTGAAAGCTGTTCCAGGAGTTCCAGGGACAATGACACCCTGGGCAGCAGGAGTTAAATTTGTGACAAGCATGATCACTGTAGTATATACGCAGTGGATGGGGGATTGTTGCTGAAGAGCCATTTTGGGCAACAGATGCAAGGCAACGTTTCACGAAGGGTTGAGCATGCCTACGTGTTGACCCAGATGACACGTGGACTTCCTTGTCTTTTTGCGAACCCAGTAAGATAACCTTTCTAGCACCCCTACAACATGTGCAGGAAGAATAGGAAGCTCCCACAACCTCAGTGATTTCATGCTACAGATCAAGAATTAATTACTCTTGAGGAATTAATTTTTTTCCCATAGGCAATACTACTGAGGATTTTGCAGTCATCCCTTTGAGGTATTCCCAAAGGTTGTTTTCCAGTGCACCGCCCACCCAGCAACGGGCACAAATAACAATGGGGGTTCTGGTTTTCAGATAAGGGTAAAGCCAAACTTCTAAATAACCAGATTGTAACCTCAAAGGCTTTTTTTTCAAGAAAAAATAATATTCACTTCGTTGCCCTCTCATCCTCCAGCTCAATTTTTATTTTTACCCTCTATAATATATTCTTCATATTTAGGTTCTCCAAGTCTGCTTTCCTCTTAATTTCAGTATCTTAATAGGCGTATAGATATTAAATGTGCTTTTATTTTTTGCTTTATCCTTACCAGAGCTGTAAGTGGAAAAAAGTGATTCCTGTCCATGTCCAAACCTCAAATACTGTTTATTAAGCACAAGCTGTGTCCCAGTCTGGAGAAAGCTGCACTTCCCTGAGAGGTCAAGTGACAACTGTATGTCCGATTTCAGTACGCTTGGGATGAGAAGTGCTGTATATATACTGTAATGCTGTTATAAAATGTTAGCTTATACTTGGCACTTTTTTTTCATATTGTAGACTCATATATCAGTATTAGAAGTTGTAAAGCAGTTCAGCATATATAAGAAGAGAAATACATTGCCAGTATTACCTCCCTCTCTGGTATTTGATTGTTGAAACAAAGAGGTCGAGAGGAATGTTTGGCTCTTAAAATTATGCAGCTATGTCCCGCAGAAGCTTAGCGGTTATGGCAGGGCAGTAATTGTATTTTGCCTGGGAGTTTTTTTAAATTATCCGGGCACTAAAAAAAATAATGAAATTTTTTAAGTGGGGGATTTGGTCGGGGCTACGCAGGTATGAGCAGTCTCTCTTCGTTAGCGTTTATATCATGGCAGTGCCGAGGGACATCAGCGGCGAGCAGGGCCTGATTGCGCTTGGCACTGTACAAACAAGGTAGAGTTTGCCCCAGAGAGGTGATAACCTAAATACACAAGTACGGAGAGGCGAGGAGAGCGGCCCCGCATCCCGCAGGAGGGCAGGGGCTGAGGCGAGAGCCCCCTTCTCCCAAAGCTGGACCCCTTTCAACCAGATTGCGTCTCTCCTGAAGCTCTCCTCTTCATGTCACAGGTGCCTTTCCAGACAGCTTGGGGTTTGGTTTTGTTTGTTTTGGTTTGGTTTTTTTTTTCCCCTGCAAAAGCTTTTATGTTCTGCCGGCTAGGCAGACGATATTGATTTAAAAAACAAAACCAGAAAAAGAGCAAGAAGGGTCTGCTTAGAGCTGTCAAGGTTAAACTTCCAAATGATTAGTCACTCTCCATTGCAGTCAGTGCAAACTACCAGCATTTCTTAAACATTTTTTGTAGCAGTCACTTACTTGAATAATTAACTCCCGCGACCCTGCCTTGTCATTTACTGGTTAACGTGGTCAAGTGCCATCGTTAACTTTCAGCATTAGATGTGCTTTCTCATACTTTCCACCCGCTGATGCAAATGCCCGGTCTGGAAGCTCACATTTCTAAATGTAGATGTGGGCGAACTCTTCCGAGACCTCCTCCTGCGCAGGCGGTTGGCTCTGGTGCCGCCGTCCCCGTGTTTTCCCTGTCTTCTCGGGTCCCTTGTTTCTGGGCAGCCGCAGAGGAAACGTGTCGGGGAGAGAGCAGAGGTTTACCTCGCAGTGGCCCTTCTTTATCAGCAAAGCCAGGAAGCTGCACAAATCCCTGGCACACATCCACCTTCGGCTTTCTGAGAAGCCGATAGCGTGTTCCAGCCTGTGCTTCATTTAAGGAGGCAGACCGGTTGGGGTGAACAGTTAAGAGGACGGAGCACTGGGGCATCGTTTTTGCACGTTTGTGTTTTGGGTTTTTTTTCTTATCCAGGGAAAAATGTGACCAAAGCGATGGTGGGGACTTTGCAGCTGATGGTGGGTAACAAAGTGGTAAGGGCTCCTCATGATGTTACTGAGGACTCCTGAGTTCTTCCCTACGGGACCAAATTTTGCAGATCTTAATCTGATGGAAAATTTTGTCCTGGAAACAAATACAGGATTTGATCATAGAATCGTTGAATCATAGAATCATAGAACGGTTTGGGTTGCAAGAGACCTTAAAGATCACCTAGTTCCAACCCCCCTGCCCTGGGCAGGGACACCTCCCACTAGACCGGGCTGCTCAAAGCCCCATCCAGCCTGGCCTTGAACACTTCCAGGGATGGGGCAGCCACAGCTTCCCTGGGCAACCTGTTCCAGGGCTTCACTACCCTCACTGTAAAGAATTTCTTCCTAATATCTGATCTAAATCTCCCCTCTTTCAGTTTAAAACCATTACCCCTCATCCTGTCACTACACTCCCTGATAAAGAGTCCCTCCTCATTTCTCTTGTAGGCCCCCTTCAGGTACTGGAAGGCTGCTGTAAGGTCTCCCTGGAGCCTTCTCTTCCCCAGGCTGAAATGTAAATCCAAATGTAAAGTTTTCATTTTGCACTCCCGACTAGGAGTAGGGTGGGAAATTGCTGCACGGCAAGCTCCCTCCGTCCTCTTGACACACAGGCAACGAGCAAAATGTCATCAATCTCAAAGAAAGATTTATGTTCTTGTCCTTTTAAATTGCTACCTTGCACTACACCCTTATCACAATACATAACGTAATGGCAGAAGTTGAACGAGTCATGGGAGACTTTCACTTTAGATTTAATCCAAACTTTAAAAGCTGCCTACTCTGCATTGCCACAGCGTGGCATGTTTTTAAGCTACAGGAAATATGCTGCACTCAGCAACTTTGCATAATGTTAATTGCAGAATAATCTACCCCGTGGTCCTCAGTGTCAGCACTGCAGGTGATAGGCAGGGTTAAAAACCGAAACTCTGATTATTAATTTTGTCTGTCACTAGCAAAGATAATTCTTTGATTATGGAGGTTATTATGGAGCTTGATTCAGGGACACACACAAAAAAAATTACTTTTAAACTCATCGTAGTGGAAAATCTTTAAACTGCTCTTTGGTACATTTAAGGATTCTTGTGCTCCCTCTGGGAACAAAATCTAAAACAAAATCTAACACGAAGGGAACAGGTTTGCTCTGATGCCAGAAGTGCTCTAATTAATGTATCTGGTTTTCATGGTGATAAATGGGGTCTGTCAGAGGGTAATAATTAATCCTTAATAATGTGAACTTCTCAAGGTCATTTTGCCCTTAAGTTTTTGAAGAGTTCGCCATAACCAAAACCAGTACCGTAAATAAACACATCTTGGTTTGCTACACGTGTGGTACAGGTACGTGTGTGCATTAGGGAGCTCGGCTCCCCTCAGAAGCAGGCATTTCATTTTCGATGCTCTGGCTGCTGCCCTCCCACCCTTTGTTTGCCTTGACTTATCGGTCGTGCAAACGGCCATGTTGACTTGCACCGTCACTGCAAAGGTAGCCAGCCTCATCGTAGCCAGGGCTGATCCACGGTCTGGGTTTGATGCCGGCAGCCATGGTGCAGGTGAAACGCGCCCGTTCCTCTGCTTTAATATTGTCACCTCTAAAATTTATATATATTTAATATTCTCACCTCTAAGATTAGGGTCTACTTTGTTGCTGGAAGGCCCGTGCCAACCAAAAGGACATGAAATGTTAAAATGGGGGGGCGTGTTTTAAAAACAATCCTAATACCAGGGAGGAAAAAAAAAAAAAGAATTTTTTTTTTTTCTTAAAACACTAATCTCTGTTCTGCATCTGTCTACTCATTCACCCTCTGGTAACGCTGTTGGCTCCCCCTTTCCCAACAGTTCTCTCTCTCTCTCTCTCTCATGGAAAAACTGGGCAGGAAGAGGTCATTGAAAACATTCTTGGGGATTGAGGCTACCGGGGCTCGCTGCTGCACAATTATGCAAGCAGATCCTTTTGAAAACAACTTTTAAGAAGGAAACAGGGAGCTTATAGTGAACAAGTGAGAACAGTACTTATTGTAACTGCGTGCCTAGTACTGACTTTCCGGCCTTATACTGTAAATTGGGCTGCGCTAAGGCGTAGCTGAAGGACATGAAATTGAATATAGAGGAAAAAAAGTCAGATAGCTATCTTTATCATTTTAGCCTTTTTTTCTGTAATTTAAACTCTTAGTAGAGAAAGCTTGGAATCCTGTGAAATATGATTTCAATAATAAAGAAAATGTAGCAGCGTGAGCATAGGTGGTAACCCCCAAATTTCCACTTGTCCTTACACGAGTCATTTTCCTGTGAACAGTTTGGGCTATTTTGACTTGGTTTTTATTCTTAACGTGGGTTTCTTTCGAGGGTTTTGGAATGGTGAACTCAGAGCTGAGCTAGGTAAACACAGTTATGGATCCTGAGTAATCTTTCATTGCCAATCAAAGTAATGACTTTCTTTCGCTTGCCCATTTTCCTTCTCTCTCTCACTTTGATTTATACCCTGGAGTTTTGCTCAGTGATTTTTCAGAAGCTTCAGAGAAGTTAAAATAAACATGTTTAGTGCTGAACAGATTCATCTTCTCTTCATATTTTCCCTCCAGTTCTTTGCCACGTTCACAGAGCTGCCGTGCAGAATCGCTGCCTCTGGATGACAGCCCCTGCCATCCTCTGAAACCATGGCTGTCCCAAGCGGAGATGTCCTTTTGGGGCAAGTTTCTCCTATGGAGGGGAGGCGGTAATGTGCCCTTAAAATTGTCTGCCCTCTGGGTTAGGAATTGTGTTTTATCTGGGTCACCGGTCAAATTTATCACATCTGCATGCGCAACCATCTAGGCTTGTCTGAAAGTCTGCTGGGGCCAGTGGGAGGCTGCGCAGGGACAGGGTCCAGCTGCAAGGTCAGGGGCTGAGTTTGGGAAATACCTCTGCTAGTGACTCTGCACGTCACAGATACACTTCAGGGGAAAATGATAGGAAACTGATAGCTTCTGGCTCTAGCACGTATTTATTTAATTCTCCTCTCCTCTCCTATTTTTATACTGCTGCCACTATGGAAAGCAGGACTTGGGAAAAAACAACCAAACCAAACCAAAACCCCTCAGCTACTCACAGCTGTGCAGATGTCCCTAACCAGAGCTGCTTTTACGCTAATGACTTTAGATACTCATACCAGGGAAGTCTCCAGTAATCGGGTAGCTGCCACACTCCCACTTCTGTGGATGCCTCTCTCCTCCTTTTGCTTTTTTCTGGTTGATGGCTCCTTCGCATTGTTGCTCTTTATCATTAACAGACCAGTGGCATATTGCACTCCCAGCTGGCACTGGGCTTTCCTGTCTATATGCCTTCATGTATGAAAACCCACTGAATCGATGCCTTGCCAACATGTCTAAAGGTTGAAAAAATAGCTTAAAAAATGCTGACATGTGTTTGTTTTCTCAAAACAAACCTTGTGCCTGTAATGTCAGAAGCTCTAATTGCCTGGGGAATTTCTTCCTCTGACTGTGTGAAAGTTGACAATAAAAAGAAATTTTCTTACAGGGAAATCGTTTTTTTTTTCTTTTCACCAAATTGTTTCACTGTGAATCAATGTTACAACTGGAATTATGAAGCAGCAAAGGGAGCCGGGGCTTTCATTCAGACCTTGTTTTGCCCTGCGTTCTCAGGACCAGGCACACCTCTCTGTTTCCTGGGATGTTCCCACAGCTGCAGAGGCGGTGACAGCTCTGCCTCCGGACAGGATGAATCCCCAGGGCGCAGGGATGACAGGGGTGGGACAGGAGTAGCTGCTGCAGGGGTAGGACAAGGCTGCTGGGGTTAGAGATGCCCAGAAGGGTTTGAGGAAGATGCCTCTTTCCTTTTCCATGGGTCCAAAGCAGATGCTGGGGCTTGATGCCAAGCAGGTATCACTGCAATAGGAGAGAGGGGGGAAAAAAAGGGTAAATTAAAAAAAGCCTTATCTAATCCTCCTGCATCAAATAACCCTGCATTGGAATGAAATATTTTCAGCTTGTCTTAATCTAAAAGAAAAAAAGAGTGGGTCTCAGAATGATTAACTCTCTGGGTAGCATCAGAGGAAAGACTGAGCCTGACTGTGCGCTGGCATTACATGTGCCAATATGTATATACTGAAATATATGCTGCAGCTTGAAAACTGGGCACCCAGGTTGTCTCCCAGCAGCGTGACTGTGCAGGGGGGGCTGAGGCCCTGAGGTACCACCCTGTCCCATAGGCTAGCTCCGGGTGCTTCTGGGAGCATCAGGGCTTGGCAGCAGCCACGTGGGCAGTGCTGCCACCCCGGGATCACCCCAGCCAGCGAACCGAAGCCAGCATGGAAAATGTCCTGCAGGCTTTGGGGAGCCGCTCCTCTGGCATGTAGACAGCATCCCTCCCTTCCACAGGGCATTGCATCTGTACCAGGGCTGGCTGGGCAGCGCAGGGTGCCACAGAGAGCGGGGACTCAGTCTCAGCTGCTGGGTCTCAAGCCAAAAATTACTGATATTTTATGTAAAGCTCATGTGACTTCTGGTGATTTCATCTGAACTCTTGCTGTGCAAGGCCTGAGGTGGAAGCTTCTGTTATCGCTGGTACGTTTCCCATAGGGTCTGCCATAAATCAGGAACTGAAAATGAGGGGGCTCCTGACTCGCTTTGCAAAAACAGGGTGTAATGTGCCGAAGAGGGAGTGTCAGGCTTTGGCTTTCTTAAATTTCCTGGCTATTGTTGATTTATATCAGATCCTTAAAGCTATTTAAACACAGTGTTTTGTTGGTATTTCCTTAGTATAAATGAGTGAAAGGGATGACATATTCCATGGAAGCCTACGTATGTATTCTTCTCAGAAAGACCCAAAGGGTTCGTTTGGCATCAGCACATCCATTAGGCAATTGTTTAACATGTACCACGTAGACTTTGTGGCTCCTAGAGGTTTGCCATGCTGTCTTCCTTCAAACAGATACCTATAGTATTTTGTGTATGGCATGGATACAAAATTACGTGTATTTATACTATATACCAAACCACGCTCCATAAAACTCTCTGGTCTCTCTTATAAAACATTTGCTTAGGACGTATGCCATGTTGTGGGAAGATTCTGTACCAAATTAGATTTTACAAGTTTTCATGCATGCTCATTTAGATGATTTATCAACCTCACTATCAGGATCCTTTAAGAAAAAAAGATCTTTCAAAGCTACCAAAAGGAAGCATATGCCATATTAATACTGCCAGTGCTTAAATTAAAACTGCCCTGAAATAAAACAACAATAAAAAGCATATGAAAATAAGTACCTTCAGAGTCATTTTCCTAATTCTTGTATTGCTTTGTTTGTACTAGAGGCCAGTGACAATTCTGGGAACAATTCACAAAGACATCCCTTTTTATCTGTTCACACTTGGTCTAAACTAATGGTCTTTTTCCTTTTTTTTCCCAACGTGGTGATAAAAGCCCAGGGATGTGCAGGTGAGAGCTGAGTTCAAAGCCCTGCCTCGGTGGCTGGAGACAGCAGAAGCCGGGCAGCAGCTCGGAGCCACGGGTAGTCCCCACTGCCACCACCGGTGACAGTGACGCTCCTCATACACCCCCGATTTGGCCAGGAGCTCAGCCCAACAGAAGGAGCTCAAAAGCCAGGAGGGCAAACCACAGAGCAAGCAGCTTGGACGGACAGAAAATAGTCCACAGCAAGGCTTCTCTTGACCTGTGTCTCACTCACCTGCAAAAACACCTTTTCCGGAAAATTCCCCAGGAAAGCGCTGCGTTGGCGTCATCCTTTGAAGTCCTCGCCAGCAAGTTCTCCATCTGAAGAGCACCAGCTTTCAGCTCATCTTCTTGCATGTGTAGCTTAAAAATGTCCCCATCAAATTCCAGGTGGCATTTACAAGGATGACAACGCGTTGATGCTGTGCAGAGCATCCTCCCCAGCTGCCTCCAAAGCTTGCAACGAAGACTATAAATTCTGGGAGCATTTCTGATTTAGAGTGCAGCAACCAGGTTTCTAAACCCAGATCGTGCCTTTACCACTCGCTGGCACCATCATCAAATCACTAAGCTCGCATTACGATGCATTTCATAGAATCATAGAATCTTCATGGTTGGAAGGGACCTTTGAGATCACTGAGTCCAACCATACACACACAAAAAACCCACCCTACAATCTCTGCCACTAGAGCATGCCCTGAAGTGCCAAATCTACACGTTTCTTAAATACCTCTAGGGATGGGGACTCAACCACCTCTCTGGGCAGGCTGTTCCAGTGCCTGACCACTCTTTCAGTAAAGTAATTCTTCCTAATATCTACCCTAACCCTCCCCTGCCGCAACTTCAGACCATTTCCTCTGTTCCTGTCATTATTCACTTGGGAGAAGAGGCCAACACCCCCCTCTCTACAACCTCCTTTCAGGTAGTTGTAGAGGGAGATGAGGTCTCCCCTCAGCCTCCTCTTCTCCAAACTAAACGTGCCCGCTTCCCTCAGCCTCTCCTCATATGACTTAGTCTCCAGACCCCTCACCAGCGTGGTAGCCCTCCTCTGGACACGCTCCAGTTTCTCAAACCCCAGCCATGTGCAATGGAAAGTTAAAAAAAACAAAGTCCAGAAACTGTCCAGTCCCACTGAAAATGTGGGAAAAGGCTCTATAGTTCAGACATCTTTGTTCTTATGCTGTTTTAATTCTTCAAAATACTAAAAATGAGATTTTTCTCACCAATTAATTCTGGGTTTGTTCAGGACCTGCAATTAAATTACTGGAATATTGTAATAGTAATTTCTCACAATATAAAAGAAGTAAAAAACAAACCATTACAGAATACATCCAGCAGCTACAAAGAAGATGCTCTTTTGACTTGAAGGTGCAACAAAAATATGTTTTTCCTACTGAAAGATAATGGCAAAGACTAACTAATACCAGCTGGGAAAAAAATTAATTAAAAATTACTTGAATTATAGGGAAATATTGCTCTCTTATTTTAAAACGCATGCACACACACACAAGAGTAGGGAAGTAAGGTGTACCCTTTTTGTAAATGAGGAAGATTTACCTTTTCCTAAATTAAACAGTATGAATCCCCAATCATGTGTCATAGCCTAAATCTCAAATAAAAGTTGCACGGGTTAAATTGATAAGTTATTACATGTTAAATAACCAGAGGAGAATATTAGTCAAAAGCTTGCTCCCACCAAAGATTTGATATATAGTTTCTAACGAAAAAAGAGACTGCTCAGTTCTGAAACGGGCCCTGGAGACATTCGGATATTATTTAATAGGAAGAGGGTTTATCCTGGAACAGACCACGACGCGTGAGAGTGACTGAGCAGGATGAAAGACTCCAGCAGCAGAAGCACAAGGTGGTATCTATCACTCCAACCTTTTCATTTCCCAGCCAGACATATGGCTGAATCTTGTAATTTAAATGCAGATTATCTGTCCCAGCAGGAGTGCCTGAACATCCTGGAACCAGTGTCACGTTTCAGTAGGGGTGGCGGTGACCGTTTCGTGTTGCATCATTTCAAAATATTTTGTTCTCTGCCAAATTTAAATATTTTTCATGCCTTTAAAGGATGGGTCTTCCTTCTACAGATGCTTTTTTCTCTTTTAAGGGGAAAAGCATTAAATTCTGGGTTTCTGTGGTACCTGAAAGCTAGTTTGTCTCCTATTTACACAGGAGGAATTAGTCTCCCCATTTAAAGTACCCGAATGGCTGAACTTCAGAGTGTTTGGCACCTCAGCCTTGGATGGAGCTGCAGTGTACAATGCACAGTGGCGAGCTGTATGCCAAGGGCCTTTTGATGCAGACGCATCATTTAGTTGTGTAAATATAGGGGTTTAATTGAAAATCAAAGTCTGTAGGTACCTGGGTGTAGCTATATAGGTATATAAGTATTAGCACATGCAATTTTTTACCAGATTTTTTTGAGAAGCAGGCATTCGTAGCAACACATACACCTTTGAAAATTATATTGGGACTTGGACAAAATCCACATGCCTAAATCCCAGGGATCCAGACTGCCTACTCTCCAGCACTGTCTAACTAGACGTTTACTCTCCAGAAACATCCTGGTCTGCTGTCAAATCCCTCAAAGACAAGATTTTAAGCCAGCTCAGATGCAGTCCAGTGTCAAGGAACGCCCCAGGTCTTTCACCTAAAATCTGTCATGCTCCAGACAAGATACCCAGCCTCTTCTGAAACTCCCAGAGGGGCTTTAACCTATTGGACTCTGAGTTCAGCTTTCAGGGTCTTCAGTGTTAGCCATTTCACTTTGGAAATGGGACAGTTTTTGAACTGCCAGGGTTTTAGGCTGCAGCTCCTAAATACCGCAAGAATGCTTAAATCACAGTGCTGGGGAAATTTGTAAAGGGGAGTGAGCCCTGCTGCTGCTCAAGTTAAGCCACTGTGTGGGTGGCACAGGAAAGGTCGCATGGGCAGAAGGAGAGGAGGGAAGAGAAAACCTGTCTACCTCAGCAGCTGCAACAGAGGGGTGGAAGAGAGGAATGAGATGGACGATGTGGACATGGTGCAATGATTGCTCTCAGGGGAGATACAGGTGCTACGGGTGGCACAAAATGCTGTGAAGCTCATGTAGAAAGACACGGGCAACCCCAAAGGCAGAGTAATGTTACAGCACAACAGATAATTGTTCTCAAGTGACACCCATGCCGGTAAGCGGGGCACAGGTCCAAACACTAGTATGTGATTAGCCACGTAGCTAAATCGTTAGTGTGGTCTTCTGGTGCTGTATTGGCGATTGTCACCAGGGTTAAGGCCTCATCAGGTCTAGGACTATGAGAAAAATTCAGTTGTGGCCATGGCAAGTCACAGCCGGTAGGACTCATCTTCCAAGTAAAGGAGAAATGCCTTAAAAAGGCTATTTTTTACACTGGAAGTGGGCTGCAAATTGCAATGCGGGACCCGGAAGTGACTGGATAACATAGCAGAGTGACAGAACAGGATTCAACCCGAGCGCTGTAGAGGAAGCCACACTACACAGCTGATCCTAATAATCTTCGTATTATGAAATGGTGGGCAAAGGAGATAGATAGAAACACAGTCTTAAGTGTACCTTGATGGAATACCATTACCTTGTATGTCCAAACAGTGCAACTTTTGTTTTAGCTCATGGGCAGTTAATTTAGATAGAAATGAATCAAACGGGACATATCCCAGCATAAGAAACATTTAAGCTACAGTAAATTTATGTGCAGGGTAAAAGATATATCCGTCAGGGTAGGTTGTTACTACTTTTATTGTCTATACACTAGTATGTGTGATGCTGTGGAGGGCAATTGCATGTGTAAAAAATTTACATCCCTAAGAGGTACACAGAAAAGAAGTAACAACACTGGGAAGCCCATCAAAACTTATTTCAAAAAGTTTTTGTGATGACTGTGTAAAGGTGCTTTGATTCTTCTTCCATTGCATGCTAGAAGAGCCAAATCCTTCCTAAAGACTTGCATGCAGGCTGATTAGTGAGCAAAACTGGAGACAGAAGTGAGAAAGGACAAGGTAGGCATTTTTTTTTTTTTTGGCATTACTGTTCTTCCCACTGAATCTCCAAATGTCTCTTTAGCAAAATGTATTCGATAGGTTAGGAATCAAGGAGTGTTTCCACATTTTTTGATGCTCATTAGCAACTGGTAGGAGAGTGAGCGGATCAATATTTGACAGCCTTCTTTCACAAGCATAATCTTAAAATCTCCGTGTTTTAGAGAGATTTTGACGTGCTCATTCTCCAAGCCCCTGGCTTTTAGGTTTGTCTTTGCGTGTTTCAGTTTAAAATCCCAACCGAGAAAATCATGACTTTCTATGCCTTGTAGGCTTTGATCCTTTGAAAATCTGATCTAATGAATTCTGCCTTATGTCTCTCACCTAGATAAACAGTCTTTAAAAAAAAACCAACAAAACCAACTAATGCCATCAGCAACACTAACAAATGTCCTCTCTGTGAACACAATTAGTAAGAAGAAAATAGCCTTAGTGGTGTTTAGCCTGCAGCCACCCGGTGGAACTCCACAACCATAGATTCTAATTAAGGGATTGACTTTTCAAGAAAGATTAAAATAACAAAATGCATTTAGCTTTGCTAAACGATGACAGGGAGGGAATAGGAAAACCCTCAGCAACAATAAGAAGATTGTTAACACCAACAATGGACAAGAGCTGTTTAAAGGAAGAGAAAGAACACTTTCTTAGGCACCAAGAATAATAAGGAATAATGGATGTGTAAACAGAATAAATAAGTTCAATGTTGATTATTGGTATTATATTACAACTTTTGAATGAACACAGGGATGTTACTTGTCAAGGATAGATTTATTCCTGAGCAAGGAAAATGGAAGGGCTCTGATTACCTTACTACCACTGCATAACATCACAATGTGTGCACAACACATTACAAGTAACATCTACTTTCATGTGACCAGGGAGAGGCTGTACCACTGTATATCCCCTCATCACAGAAATGTTTGCATGAGGTCTGCTTTCTCATGGAAAGCCTTTGTAGGCTTTGGGCAGCCTTTGTAGAAATGTTCCCCAGAAATTATATTTACAGAACTGCAAACCCACTTCATCCTTCAAAGGAGCAGTGGTGGAGCCACCACCTCAGTAGCGCAGAGAGAGGGGAGGCGCCATCAGAAAGGCGGCGGAGGCCGTAGAGCACGGTGTGCCCCTGGTTTTGACACTGCATCCAGGGGCAGGAGGTGTTCTATTTCTAGCATGAACTTGAGTAGATCCTTGGCTCCACCACCAGGATTGCTTGGTCAGGTGTCTAACCAGCTTGGTGGAAAAGCCAGAAGTAAAGCTTAAGTCTATAGTTTGCTACTGCTATTCAACATTGTTGTAGGGATTTCTCCTACTTTCTTGGGAGAAAGACACATGTTGGGGTTAGGATAGCTCCAAAGCCTCTAAGAAAACACAGCTTTTAACTCATATTTAAAAAGCCACACTCAACATTCTTACACATTTCTGAGTTACCAAGATTCAGGCTCAGGCAGAAGTCTATTTGCAGTAAATGCTAATGCTAAAAATGCTGATTAGAAACACTGTGGTGTAACCCATCATGTTTTCTGTGTCTTGCTAGTGGAAGTGTATGCTGTTACTGCCGAGAGAAGTAGAGTCTTTGAATTAAGCTGGACTGTGTCCATTAAAGCTCTTGTAGAAAAGCATAACCACCTCCACTGAAGTCACAGGATCCAGAGGTGGATATGGAGCCAATACACAGTTCTGGGTGTCCAGAGGTGAATCCAGCAAGGCTCTGAGATTGCCTTCTTCCTAAGGTCACCTGGGGAGAGTTTCTGATGGTCCCTCAGAGTGTTTCTTTTTAAACAGAAAAATAATCACTTTTGTCCCTCCCTACTAACATTAAATATCCTGCTCTTCCTCCAGCACGTGGGCTCGCCCAGTGAGCACCTTCCTTCCATTCCACAATGTGGACAGAGCTGGAGACATGTACTATTTTATGTCATTCTAATGTGATGTTTTTATTAACACTTCCCGGCAGTTATTCAAATAGAAAGATAACTGGGGATTACTTTTTTCGTTCTGCTGTAGAGGGTGCACCCAACTGTAGCATTACAGCGCCTACCATGCAATTGTGATGGCAATGTTTCCAAATAGTCTATCCCACAACAAAAGGTCAGCAAGTAACCACTCAGACAGACACAATGACAGACTTCCTTTCTACCTGACATGCAATCTTCCCAGAAAAGGAAGGCAGAAATTACCGAGTACATTTGTAAAACATAGAATGAGAGGTGTGTGTACAAAACCAATTAAGGAAAGAATTGCTTTTTGCTGCTTTTTTCCTGGTGCACTCTTTTGGAAATTTACCTCCATATACTAATTAACCTCTGGGTGACTTTATGTAAATTAGATGGCATTCTTTGCAGTATTGCTGTGGTAGTGTAAGTGATTTAAAGTGATATAAAGTGCTTTAAAGGTAGCCAACAAAGTTTCTTTTTAATGTATTACACTATAAAGATGTTGGAATGATCAGGCTCTCTTGGAAAGAGAGACAGATGAGGAGAAGGAGGAGAAAAGGTGAAAAGTGATGTGAAAGATACTGGGAAGATACAAAGAGTTCACAGGCCACATCCCCAGCTTGATAAACACACCCAGGACCACTAACTCAAGGCAGATATTCAAACTGACATCATCTCAGAACCTAGTCTCCTACATGGAAAATAGGTATTAAGGATGTTAACTGGAGTCCTAGAGCCCTTGGCAATCTTGGAGATGTAATTTCAGTAGATCAGTATCACTTAGGAAGCCAGGTGATTGCCTTCCCTCATGATGACTTGCTGTGCAATTAGTTTTCCTGTGTGTCTGAGACAACAGGGACAAAGAGCCTTGTGAGGAAATTTAACTAAGAAAACAGTGGCCAGATTTATAAAGATCTGTTGTTATGCCTAAAATATTTCACAGCAGAATTAGTCAAGGTGACCTGGTGTTACCCACAAACACTCAAAGCACTCGGGACAGCAAAGACATGAGGAGCAACCAAATCACTGTCAAAAGAACTGGAGTCCATGCTGAAGCCAAGTGCGCTCCTGATGCCCACTGAAGTGTATGGCACAACAAAAGATGTCTGGCAATGCCCGTAAAATTTAGAAACTGATTTTAGGATGAGATGAGTCAGACCCTAAAGGTGAGGGGGTGCAAGGGTGGTTGGTCCTGATGTAAATGCCTAAAGTCCACATTTAGTCAGAAATATCCCAGTCCCTCAGGCAAGCACAGCTAATATAAGCAGCAGTGCTGGGAGATGAGAGAGGTAGGAGATACATCACCTAGGTGCCTGCTGTGTATTATTATTCTTATTATTCATAACACATATATTAAAACATTATACATTTAAATGTGCTTGTTACATATTGTTTTCCACAGCATATACATATTATTGTCAAGGTACCGATGCATTGTTTAAAAAAAAAAAAAAGTGAGCTGATTCAGCCCCTGGAAAAGATGGTGCTCAGCTTGAGCAGAGAGTACCAGGCTGTGACTCCCAACACCATAAAGCTATCTTTATGGTGCAGCCCACGCTTAGGCTCCTTAGGTGCTGAGAGGGAGGAAATTCTACAATATAACTGGTTAGTTTAAGAGGGTCCCTGCGCAGTACTCTGGCTGTGGTGAATCCCAGGCACCTGATTCTCCCCATGACATATACAGAATGGGCACTGCACGCTGCACGGTATGAATTCGGTACTGGGAGACTACAAGGGATGTGCAGCGAAACTCAGTACTGTCATGTTGTCTGTGGATGTAAAGCCAGGTGTCTAGAAGTTAAGCACGGTAGCAGCTAGCCTGTAGGCTTGCAAATTTTGCCGGATTTAGCCTGTCATCTGTGAAATGCTCAAACACTTGGAACACGGCCAAACAGCTACCTGGTTCACTGTCTGCATCGAACAGTGGATAGTCAGGCTGAGAGATTTACTTCCAGGCAGTCTGGGGAAAGCAAAAAAAAAAGGAAAATTTCAGAGAAATATTAAGGGAAAATTGTATCATCAATTATATCATAATGGCATTAGGCAACTTTGAATGCTGCTATTAGATGGGGGACTAAGTTTCCACTATGATGGAGAGGCAGGCATGGTGATAGCCATGATGATGAGGGATTTCCTCCTCAGGGCATCCTGACCGTCAAATGCTCCTCAGTTACTCTACTGGGAGACCAACCTGCTTAATGCCCTCCACCCACCCTTTTCCCAATAAACCTGTTCCTGGGCGAAGTGGGGGTACGTAAAATTCTGAGAGACGTCGAGAAAATTTCTAAGATGCTGTTTCCCTTTGCTACCTCCTTTTTGCTGAAAAGACATTGAGTCTGCAGCACCTTTGACACAGCAGCACTGAGGCTGCCGGCTGGGCACTCTCCGCAAAAGCCCCTCACTCTCCGCACTTTGAAAGCAGTGCACTTTCAAACCTTCACCCACTGTAGCCGGCATTTATTTGTGTCTCGGTTGCAGAGGCAGGTTCCCCTCCTGGCTCCAGCACGTAAAATTGAGTAAAAATGTGCTGGTGCCGTGAGATGGTGATGCCTTGCAATCGCCCCCAGGTTTTCCAGTTTCAGCATAACTTTTCATTGCTACAAGAGACATACCAAGAGACACACGCATAGGAGGGGCGCGCCTAATAATGCTTTAAAAATGACAAGAAAGCTTGTTCAGAGAAAAAACGCAACAGATTGAGGAAAAAGACGGAGCTGCCTTTTCTCTCTACCCCACGACTGGCCTCATGCTCCCGTGTGTTTCCATGGAGGCTGTTGCTGTCACTGCATGGCTCACACTAGAGTGTCACATTGGATGGGAGCCAGCTCAACAAGAAAAATAAAGTGAGTTTTTAGGAGGTAATGTGGTAAATGTTCTTCTCAGTCTGGCTACCAATATGTGCTGTCTAGCCTGAGGCGCGCAGCACATATGGGTGAAGCTACTGAAGTTTGGTACTTTTAACTTCTCGAGTCACTTTTTACAAAACGAGAGGAGACACATTAGACTAATTGAGAAGAAAAAAAAAAAAAGATAGGTAAGGAAAGGCAAGGCCGAGCGATTTGATCTCAAGAGACTGCCACTACCGATTTCTCAATTCTTATTCTGGGGCTTACAGGCTTTTCCACGTAACGGGGGATTTTCCCTGCTGCTTAGGCACCAGCAGAGCGGGCAGCTGTTCGCAGCAGCAGACGGCTGGGGTAGCAAAGCGCCCGGGCCATGCTGATGGTGCCCAGGCAGGTGACAGTGTCCAGGGTAGCGGCAGATGCTGGCATTTGTGCCACCTGCTTGGGGCAGCTGTAATGGTAGCCCTGCCCTCCCACTCTCCCAGCAGCTGCTGGAGTAGGCAGCCTGGCTCCAGCTCCTCCTTCCTTTGTGGAAATTCAATTTTACCTCCACTGCTGAGGCTCGAATGAGCTCTGGTGCTAGCTGCTCCGCAAAGAATTTGGTGAGCCCATTTGTGGGGGCTGTGATAGAAAGGGCAACTTTTAAAGCAAAATGTAGGTGGTGTCTGGTCTTTGGAAATCAGCTCCTCTCTCACTTACGGTCTTTCAAGACACTTCAGCAGTCATTTTGCGGTGTGCCCCTGGGCTTCTGGGAGAGCATCACCACCTCCTCCTCTTTTCCCCATCTGTCAGCTCAGCAGCGACAATAGGGCAGACTGGAGTTTCTTTCAGCTCATTCGATTTCTATGGTTAGCATTTGCCAAGTGCTCAACCATTTGTAAAAATCATGTCATCAGTTGTCATTAGAAAGAGAATTGATAACTGGTATTTTCTGAGCTTTGCAGTCACTCAAATGAATTCGTTCTCTTAGACTAAAAAACAAAAACCACACAAGGAAACCCAGACATTAAGTAAGCAATTGCTACAATACGATGCTTAGTTTTTTCAGCTGTTAGATTGATACCCAGTGGCACAACTATGCTTAATAACCTGTGAAATTCCCCATTTAAAAAAAATATAACTAATTAAAGAATAAAAGAATTTACTAATCTGAAATGTGATATGTACAACTGAGTCCAGATGAAGCCTCTTAATGCATGTGAGCCATTAACTTTTGATCCAGAAAGCATATGATCCAGAAATCACTGTGACTATGGATATGGCCATGATGCCCAGGTGCAAACTCAGGCATTTCAAGCCAACTGAACGAAAATAATGGGAGTGTTGAAAAGAACCATTTTCAATGTGTCCCATTTTCCAATCTGATTCTGAACCTTTTCAGTTCTCGAGGCCGGGTAAATATCTCCCAAATCCAAGAGATTCTGGTACTGGAAAAGACAAGTTGTGTGGCCTTGAAATCAAAACAAAAGTTATCAACATGAATGCCTTAGTAACACAGGAAAGCCTCTGTAAGACAGGTTGGAAGATGGGAAAGGAGGAATGCTGTCTGAGTAAAGAAAAAGCATCTAAGTGCTTATTTGTCTGGAGATTTATTCTGTTGTAATTTATTTAACACCTCCATGGAGAACAAAGAACTTTGCTGAATTAAAAACAACTGGGGAAAAAACAGAATTTCTTAAAAACATTTGTTATACCTAAAACCTGTCAAGAAAAGTGTGAAAGATTGCTGTGATAATATCTGTAAAGAAGACAGCCCAGATGTTTTTGGCCGCCGACTAGGTACAAAATCAGATCCGTGCCTAGCTGAATGTGTTCCTTTGCTAACGTGCCTGCAGAACGCTTCTCAGTCCCGTGTACAAAACCCAGCCATTTCTGAAACATTTCTTCTGGCTTTGAAAGTGCTCCTGCTCCTCCAGGTCTTTCACATGCGGAACTTTCGTAGCCTATGAAACCCAAGCACAGGGAACAAATTAGGTAACACCAATTTTACGGAGACACAGAGGAGAGCAAAATAACCAGGAGCCACAGAGAACACAACACAGTGGGAGTCAGAGGGAAAATTTGGAAAGGTTGTCCCATACCGTATCTCTGTCTTTCCAAAAGAGACATAGTAGCTTTAATGTTCATATGAGAATACAGTACGCTTCTTTTTACAAAGCACTGTTTAAGAGATCCCCTTTTTTTGTCTCCTAAACAACACAGTATTCAATACGAGGAACTGAGATAATGGAATGGAACATGGCGCTTGAAATGATGTAAGAAATTTTCTCAGGGTGATGTTTAGGTCCATAAATTCAGCTACAAACTACAGAGTTTTGAAATGAAAATCCACAGCAACCTGTTCTGTTCCTGGATGTCAAACTGATACAGTGTTCAGAGCCAGGAAGTGCTTGTCTCCATATTTTTTCTTACAAAAACATTAGCCAAACATTGGAGATATGCAAAATCCAAAACTTCCTTCTTTCCCAGAACATGTTCCTTGGTGATTTCCTACTCCCTATTAACTTTTGCCAGTGCCAAACTGTACCTACTGAGGAACTGTCCCTCCTGCTCTTCTGCCTCTTAAATAAGGTTGTAACCCTTCAAGACCTCTTGCTAAAAGAAGACAAGTTTAAAATAAAATAAAAAAAAAATAGTGCATGATCTCAATCCAAGGTTATAGAAAGGGCACAGAGCTTTCGGGTCAAGGGAGTGAAGCATTAATAGAGTGTGGCCCTGCTTTCCTAGAATATGCGTCTTGGCACCATTGCTAGTCTAATTCTGGCAAATTGAATGTTTCGGTCTTTGTCCCTGGAAAAAAACATGTACCTTTAATACCAGATTATAATTTTTCCTCTTTTGTATAGTTTAACTGAACTATTCTCCACTATATACTTTATTGTATCAGAAGTTGCATTGCATACACTAACACTGCCATTTATGCACTGAGCTAGGTTGGTTTTGTTGGGTTTTGTTAAGGAGACTGGGCTGAAGGGAAGAAGAGCTCCTGATAGTCTGTCTAAGAATGAGAAATTGGTTTATACAAAGTACAGAAAAAAAACAAATGTGATGTACAAAATCTCCGATGTTCATACCCAAGGAATATTACTGCTGATGTTTGAGTGGGTCACACGCAATACGACAGCGCTACTTGTCAGTTGTACTTCCACGTTTTGGATTGACTGTTTTGGTTAATGGCCACCTAGAAGTTGACTATAAACCCTAGCATTTGATGGCAGAGTGCCATGCACGTTGAAACACTTTATAAGTAGATTCGAAGAAACAGAGCCGACATCCTTGCCCAAAAAGGTCTGCAACCTCATGCTTGATGGCAGCTGTCAGATAAAGGGGCAAGGCCCACATATTCATGTTGAGCGTAACACCAGTTTGAGTGGAGGAGGAGTGGAGGAAGCACTTGGCAGATGATCACAGGCTGGATTGCAAGACAGCAACCATACCTGAAAGGCTGTATCTGCTGATGTGGTCCATTCCTTGGCAAAGAAAACCTGTTTATTTGTCTGTATCCAAAAGGGAAGGCTTGTGAAAGGAATTAGTAACACAATCCCTCAACTGCAGGTATTTGAATTGATTATCTGTCAACCCAAAGGTTTCCCTAAGTTCAGCAAATGAACACAATCTGTCTTCTAAAATATATCATGTAATTTGTTAAAGCTTTTGTCTAACCATGCATCCCAAATAAGAATGCATTTAGTTTTTGGTTTGGGTAGTAAGTTTGATTTTTTTATTTTTTTTTTTAGTTTCAGTTAGAAAAGTGAATACAAGTTGAAATGGAATAAACAATAGATAACTTAAGAGTGATTTTCTTATAACTGGTGTTAATTTAAATGACAAAATCTCTGAATATTCAGCACATTACTGATTTATTTCAGATGTATCTTTATGTGTTTCAGGCTCACATTGTTAAAATATGCTATTGATTTTCTGTTTTCTTTTGTTCTGAGGTTCCAGTGTGCTCTCTGCTGGTGATGCCATTCCCCATTTTGAAAAATTATTGATTCATTATGATTAAATTAAAAAAAAAACCTACACAACACAACAAAAAACCCCAAGACTTAAAACATGCTTAAGTTAAAGGTAGAATTCACTAAATTGCTTTCAAGAGTACTAGTTATTTGCACATTTGCTGGATTAGGATCTGAGACAAAATGCAAATAGGACAATAGATATTGGGGAAGAATGGTGAAGAAAATTCTGTATGAGTGGAGGACAAATGCAGAAGTGACAGGCTGAGGAACATTATGGGGAGATCTTATAGGACCTTCGTTTTTGTAAGCTTTAGGAAACTCCATTAGGGGAAGAACAGCTACAGGAAGACTGGAAAGAGCCATCTGGGATTGCGAGTGATGGGACTCAATAAAAGTGAATTAGTAGTACTGTTTTGTAGGCAATATGGCAGAAGCAGAGAAGGATTATGGAAAAAGTCTAAAATACGCATGTAAACACACTTGTCGGGTTTATGAACAAGTAACTAAAAAAATGTTTCATGGGCCCATTTGTTCCTCTGGCTTCCAAAAGCATGTTTTTCTATTTTTAGAATTGTATATGGCAATACACTGTTAAGGTTCCTTTTTCAAAATTTAAGAGTCTTGTTTCTGAAAAAATGGCATGTTGAAAAGTCTCCCTGATTAATGGAATTAAAGTTCCTTCTTTCAAGAAAAAAAAAATGAAGGAAAAAAAAAAAGAGAACTTTCTAAATCTTTAGAAATACTAAATGTTTTCAAAGTATTTCTGTGTTTAAATATAAGCCAGAACATTTTCAAATAGACGACGTATGCCCAGCTTTGTTAAGCTAGATGAGAATGGAAACAGAAGGGTCAGGTATATGGAGTGAGCCAAGACGGTGATTTAGTAGGACAGGTTTTCCATAAAAGCGTGTGATTGAGAACTACATTTCTCTATAAATCTGTGATATATATCAAATACTAATGTGTAATATCCCTACTTCTGTATCAATCTATTGATATATAATCATGTAATACATTTCTCTTGCGAATGTAGCTACATATTTTTCGCTTTAGATACTGCCCTGCAAATTCATGCATATGGGTAATAGTTCTTAGTAGCAGGCAATAGACCATGTAAACAGCCAACATAGCACGTAATGAAGCTCACGGAGAACAAATTTTATCACCAAATGTCTGTCAGCCAGCCCCTCTTCTAGATGATTTCCTGAGATATATTGGATAAATGAATAAAAAAATTTCTAAGTATGACAAAATAAATATGTTTGATGTTTTTAAATATTTTATCTGAAATTCAATGGAAATGAGCTTTGCCCGCTTCTCAGGGCACAGCAATGTGTGTAACATGATGTTTCTCTGTTACGCACCTTATCACACTGTCTACATGCAATCTTCTTCCCGCTATCACTATTCATTTTTCATGTGCCAAGTATTCATTAATCCTTTCACCTCAGTAGGTGGAAACCAGGTTTTCTCTGCAGCACTCTCAGGGTTGGGAAATCGCTGCTCCCTGTTCCAAGTGGTTAAGAAGGATGAATGTTAATACTCATGTTTTTTATTGATAAATCTGAATATAAGCTATGCATCTATCCAGGGAATGTTTCAGCGGTGTTCAGTAGTAGCCTGCTTCCTATGGGATTGCATATTTTATCTTTTAAAACATTGTGTTACAACGTTAGCTTTTGACTTGGGTAAAATCTTCTGAAATCTAATGAATCACGTATGTAACGTCTGGTGAATTTTTGGAACTGATTCTGTATGTAAAGTAATAATATAAGGAAATACCTTGCTCAGGTCATTAGACTGTATTTTAACTCACTTTTCCCCAAAGGAAACAATTACACTTGAGGCAAAATTACAATAGCAAATCACCTAATCCCTTTTATATCTTGCAGAGACATATATTTATATAGGCTGCAAGGTAGACTTCTGCTTATATCCATTTTAACATTTCCAATTTACTATTCTGTCTTTTTTTTTTTAACCTTGTGGAAATAGAGGTAAGATACAGGGACAAATAGTGAGGGGGATTACGTTACCTAGAGCATTTATGCCAAAAGGCAGCAGAGGACCAGTTACAGGGACAACACACAAAATGATGCACAGATGTATTTCAGGCAGTTGGCATGAAATCTCTAAGGGAACAAACATCGGTTCTGGTTCTTCTGGCTTCCTTGGCAAATATTGTGTAGCGCAGCAAACATTAGTTTGTATTTACTGAAAGTAATAGCGTTTTAGCAGTAATTATTTACCTGAGCTCAGCCTGGCTTTCTGTGTAAACAGACACACTATAGAGGCTTTTACAAACACACTCACACGATGGGCCAACCTACTAGGCAAGGGATCATCTTTTTGCATTTTATTTACCAAATTATTGTTACTAGTGGGATCCTCTGGAGCTGTTGGGCTGAGGTTGAATTTGAGGCAGATGAGGGGTGGGGACTCATAAAGCGCTTGCCATTTTCTACCTGCCCTGACCGTGGCTTTTGCCAGGGTCCAGCATGGCCCCCTGATTATTCCCAAGGCTATTAAGCTTAATTATAATAAATTCCCTCTGAACATTGCCCAGAAACCATCTTAGCAGCCAGGGCTGGTCAAAGCTCACCTGCACTCTGGCCACACTGCCTTTACTTCATGCAACAGGAACCATAGGGGAGGAGGCAGAAAACAGCCACATCAGCTTTACATTAACAAAAGGCTCTCCAAGGCAAGGGAATCCCTAGGTAACCTGTCAGGACAGCTTAACAGCTTTGACACTCCTCAGGCATGGGCCGGGGTCTCTCCACCAAAGTATTTCACTGAAACAGAAATAGAGATTTGCTTCTTAAAGTTTAACACTGACTCTCAGGATTTGTATTTTTGTTTCCTAAGGTTTTCAAAGTACTTCTTTTAAAAGACCCATGTAACAAAAAGTTTATGTTTTAAACAAACGTTAAGATTTCGGAATCTGTTTCTTATGCGTGAAAAACCTTCCCATAAAGGAAGTTCCCAGTTGGCAGAGGCACGACTCGCCGATCTCCACGCAAAAAAAACCCACCACCTCACACACTTTTGACAAGCTGCGGTGCGTCTATGTTTGTTTTTTTTTTTAAATA
>VYZM01021322.1:238918-264081 GCA_013398915.1 Dromas ardeola | reverse complement strand
CCTAAAAAAAAAAAAAAGTCCTAAACAACTAAAGAAAACACAAAGTGTTTTTTACTTTCATGCAATCAATAATGTATTTCTGAATAAGCCCATGAAGAGGAAAATAAAAGGACAATATTAAAATTCAGGTGGGTGAGCACTTTAGACAAGAAATAACATATATGTACTTCACCTTGACAATAGCAAAACATCCTTCATTCCTCTTCAGTACCTAGTGTAGTCAGATCAAATAGTATAGCCACACTTAATTTTCCAGGTCCACAATACTAATTGAAAAAGCCCAAAACTACTGTATGGAACAGCCCAGCTCAGACAACCATTTATAAACTTGATGTATTTGTTAAGCTTTAAGTCAGTAATGAAAAAGCATGAAAACTCTAGTCAGATATGAAAGACATCTCAGGCCTCCTTACAAAACAGACCTTCACCCTCTAGTTTTCTGGGGCATTTAAAAGAGACGATACAAATTGCTTATACTACTTAAGGCAAAGAATCTTTCCAGAAATGAGGGACGACTACTCATGATTTCAATAATTCCCTTAACTACCCTTAAAAAAACAAGCTGAAATTAATCACTAATCGTTGCTAAATGGATAACCATGAATTTCCATCTACTTCTCCACTGCTTCAGATACGAGTAACTTAAACGGAAAATTCTTGGGAGTGATAAGCAGGCTTAGGTACTACAACACTTTTCCTAAATTCATCATCAAATGACTAAATGCTAAGCATTGTCAATGTAAAGATTCATTTCAGTCAACAACAAAGTTTTTGCTTCTGATTACCTTTTGCAAGGTTAGAATTGTCATGGATTTTTTTAGAAACACTAAACTGTTTTTCTCTGCCCATTAAAGCAAGTGATCTCTAGCAAAAAGCCTCTGCTGGTGCTCAGTGAAATTCCATCCCATTGCATTCTGGCAGTTAACAGATCTCTATGGAGCAAAAATACACTGGCTTATATTTTTCCAAAACAAAACATTTTCCTACCATTCTTCATCTCTGTTACCTGTTTTACAGGACTTCTCTCTCCTGAGCACTTCGCCACTTTATCTAATGCAGAATTAGAGTATGGATGGAAGTAATGGAAAGTGGGATCCCACCAGGCAACACTCAGATTCTGGGTTGAAATTACAGCAAACCTATTTGGGTCTAACAGTCTTTGTTTAATTGAGTATAAAGTGGGGATAAGACTGACTAACCTCAAAATTTTATTACAATTATTTTAAAATATTTTTATTGCAAACTATTTGGTTGTGCTAACGTATGTCAAGCACTTCAGTAATACAAAGGAGGAAAGACCTCTATCATGACTGTTTACAATGTAGTTATCAGCAGGTGAGAAATGGCAAGGCAGCAAAGAACAGTTAATTATTGATACTTGGTGTGAACTTCATGTACTGACAAGTTTCACACAACAGAATTTTTTCTTTTTTATTTTCTGTCCCTTTTCCTCTACATACTGATCTTCCCCATGGCTTTGCAAGATAGGAGCCTTTAATCAGCATTTCTAGTAGTTTACCTCAAATTAGAGTACAATTCAACATTTATCAAAATGCATAGAAAACCTCCAGTTGACAGTACTCAGATGTGAGTTAGGTGTCAAAATCTATATTTTTACTAGTGTCACCTCTTGTTTTTACTAGAAGGTCAGTATTCCCCTGCTGAAAAAAAAGTGGGAACTAAAGAGTGCATTACATCAATCCAGAATCTAATCAGTGTGTTGAAAATAGCCATTTTCTCCTCAGTTGTTCAGGCAGGTGTGTTTTAATTAGAAAAGCAAAGTAACCATTTGTCAATAGATAAACTTCAAAAGAGCTCACCAAACCATGAAAACAGGGTACGTAGTAGCTTGCAATCCTCTACTTCCAAATTACAGACCTGATTTTAGCTTTGCAGACATTTTCATTCTCCTTTAAAGAGAGAGACAGAGACAACACATGTGGGAGAGGGACAGACTCCGGGAAGTAAAGAATACAAGAACACAGATTTGAGGAAAAGCTACCCAAATGTTGCTGGTAGCAACTCAGCTAGAATATTACTCCATATATATCTTTTAAGTACATGATACAGATTGGCAGAATCTTTCTTCACAAAATAGGAAGTGCTAAAATGTATTACACAGAGCTCTCAAGAGAAATAACGTCTGCCATCTCTCCAAACAGAAAGTGTATGCTTGAGGAAAACAGTGCTGCAGGTGGAGGTGGCAGCAGGTTCTCACACAGTAAAGGCATTTTTTCGATAGTGCAGAAAATGCATCCTTGTGCACACAGCTTGTGCACAGTCATCCTGGCTGAGGAATTTTTATAGAAACAACCTTATCACACTCAAGGGCTTAAACTTGCCAGCTTACAGGTCCCCAGATGCCAAGAGAATATTGCAGATTTGCTTTCAGTTTAGCATTTAAATGCTTAACACTGATGCAGGTAACAGGAATTTTGTAAGGCTAGCTATCTTCCCCAGCCTGGGGGCTGCTCCCACAGCACTAGATATGCCCGATATATGCACTATAATCAGGTGCACAATGGGCTGCCACAGACTTGGTCTCCATCAATGTATCATGTTATTTTGTTTTTTCGATTTCTTTTCTTTTTTGTTGTTGTTTACTTCTTAAGTAAATTAATTTCCCCAAGATACAGTGCCTAACGATCTGACTATCCATGATATGCTTCAAATACTGGAATACATTAGACTGTAAGAAGGCCCTATGGTGATTTGCTAATTAGCTTAACCCTTTTGGGACACGGAAGAAGGAATTTTTTATTAAAACAGGATAACCCTGGACTATATCGATCTGACTGAGAAATGAGTATTTTAGTCAAGATGAGTCTCAAGATGAGTACATGCTGGAAACAGTGATGTTGTTTCCATAGCAATGCCATGACAGCCTCTAGAGTGAAATAGTGTGCTACCAGGAAATGAAGGGAGTTCAAGTGCTATGAGCTACATAGTTCTGTGAGCAATCCAAATACATTCTCATAAAGAATATTTAGTACAGCTAGATAGTCCAAAAATTGCTTCTGATGTGAAGCAAGCCTTATCAGTATGCTTCCAGCAGTCCTGTTTTCTCATTCACTGCGCCCAAGATGACTTATCTAAAGGTTTAAGCTATGGGCAACACAGCTAAACCATTTCAGACCAAACATTAACAAACAGAGTAACCTTTACCTCACTTTTTGCCAGTGAAGAGTATCATCCATAATTAAGGACACTGACTTTCATTCTCCATAACACAACCAAACACATTAAACCTTTTAGCAAAGAAAAGCCTCATATGTGCAATTATTTACCAGCCGACCTTCCCCCTTCCTTTTCTCTCACCTCCTCCTCTCACTTGCCTCCTCCTGCCCGAACAATACTGAGCAAATCTGCTTGCAAGTGGGAAGCAATTTACTGAAGTCTTGCATATTCCTCATGAAAATTTACACAGCCATGGCATAAAACTCACTTGTCTGCTTTTTACCCCAGTTAGGGTTTATGCTAATACAGAAGCAAACCAGAAAACCACTAATTGTATTTTGTTTGCCTAAGGCTTTACCTAAGGCAAATATTCTGGTCAAATTCTGCAAAGCTGATTTAAAAAATTTTCCAAAGGAGACAGAGAATTAACTTAAGATCTGCATTGCTTTGTCTTTTCATTTTCAAAGAAATGAACAATCCTCAGTGATTTGTAAAACTGCTAAAATAATGGTTATAACCCAACTGTTCTCAAATAAAATTCTACAAGACAAAATACTTTACTTGAAAAACACCCTAGCGTGCTGCTGCTAATCCATGCTTTCTCCAGCATTTCCCATGCAATTTGTAAAGATGTTCAAACATGAGCTGAATGTCCAGAAACTCTACCACTGTATTTGTTGTTTGTGTCATTCTCACAACCAGCCTCTTGGGTAAACAGATTGTAGTTCATTATATGTAGCAGTGCTGCCTCTGAGGGAAAGTAGAAAGACAAATACACATCGCTGCCAGATCCCTTATTAACAAATGCCACTTCAAACCAAAATGTTTTCTATTTATTGTTTTAAACATGTATTTCAAGGAATCAAGCCTTGCATGTAAACCAGCAAGATGCTTCATTTCCATTTTGCAAAGATGTGAAGCAAGCATTTCTGAAACTGCCTGAGCCTCCTCCTGCCTGTCCCCCTAAGTGTGTTGCAGAAGGCTCCAAGCTCAGCAACATTCATTTATAATTTAAACTGTTTGTTTGGCAGAATTTTTTCATCTTAATATGTCTAGTCCTAATTGCAACCAGCACACCCAATGTTTTTCCCAGAAGCTCATCTAATTCCAGGAGAGTTATATGTAACTGGGTATTCAGTAGGACAGAAATGCAATGTCTTTATGGGACAGATGTTGAAATCTAGTGGAAAGCATGCCCCTGGAATTTTACATGTCTTACAGGGCTCTATATGGACAAAAAGATACCTGTGGAAAGACTGTTTAATCTTGCACTTGTTGTGCAAGTTTAACTTACTCTTCTCCCCTTCTTTCAGCTATCGTGGTCTCCCAGTTAATTCCCCAATATGAACAGTATTCTGTAACTCTCTCACCTTCTTTTGGAACGCTTATCTCAACTTTTCTGTTTATCAAAGAATTAAGTAAAAATTATCTGCCTGATGATCGGTTTTGGACAACTGAGCACAGACACAGCTCATATTGTCTGTGACAGAAGTGGACACAGCCTATTTAACTTGGTCTACTCTCTTGAATACATACTGGTATCCAGCCACAAAAGTCAATCTACTGCCAGGTGAGCAAGAACAGGTTGCCCCTAGCATCAATCATCCCTTTACCTAGTGTTCTTTCCTATCACTGCCTAAACTCTCTCATCACAGTTCTCACAGATGTCCATTCATGTGTATCTAAAAGAAGCAGCAATATCTGTATCCCAATCCAGGATGGAAATCCAGTTATCCCAAAATTCACCCACGTAAGCATCCCAAAGCCACCATCTCAGATACAGGAAAAGTTTCCTACCCTAAATCTCAGAAACACACTCTTCATTTCCCCCCTTGTCATCACTCTTGGAACATACTCAGAAACTGAGCGTGCTACTATAAATTGTATCATGTTTTAAGAGTTAAAACAATGATTCAATCGGAAACTCTAAGCCACTTTTTCATAGAATCATAGGGTTGGAAGGGGCCTCTGGAGATCATCTAGTCCAACCCCCCTGCCAGAGCAGGGTCACCTTAGAGCAGGTTGCACAGGAACACGTCCAGGCGGGTTTTGAATGTCTCCAGAGATGGAGACTCCACGACCTCTCTGGGCAGCCTGTTCCAGTGCTCTGCCACCCTCAAAGTAAAGAAGTTCCTCCTCGTGTTTAAGTGGAACTTCCTACACTCACGTTTGTGCCCATTACCTCTTGTCCTGTTGCCGGGCACCATTGAAAAGAGCCTGGCCCCATCCTCCTGACACCCACCCTTTAAGTATTTGTAAGCATAAATTTTTTATTGGTAAATATTCAACGACAGGAGTGTGCTAATGCTTGAAACAGAGTCCATACAGTTGTCACTGAATATAGCAGTTGAACATGCAGGAGTAGAAGCAATAACATCCTAAACAGTTATTCAATCTCAAATAATTTTGCTGTCCATGCTTTTCCATCAAGACATATGTTAGCAGTTAACGATCGCAAGACTAAGTCTGTTTTTCAGCTTTTTCCTAGTGTATTGCTAGAATTTGAAATATCATTGGAGGCCAAGTACTTCTGAAGCCTACATACAAGTGTCTTCATACAAAGGGCAAATGAAATGTTGCTAATCAGGGCTATGAAATGTATAGCTTTCATAAGAAATTTCTTTACATTTTCTGCCTCCATTTCCTCATCCACAAAACAGTAGACAAATTCATTTATCTACCAGCCTCTTAATCTTTTGTAAGGATAAATTGATGAACATATATAAAGATGTGAAGATAAAAAGCTCTGCATAAATGCTAAGAATTGTTTTACACTACCATATTCACAATAATTTTGTTCTGATTGTATCAATACTCCCCTAGTAAGCCTTTTCTTTTCAATGATTTACACACATTTGGGGTTTAAAAATTCATTTGGGGCTGACATTTCTGTCAGTAAGCTCTTAGCGTGGCAAATGACAATAAAACCTCATGTTGTGCTCACAAACTAGAATAACTATTTATTTGGGTTTTTAAAACTGGTCAGAAACATTTCTCTTGGCAATCTGTAGTTTATAAAACAGCTTTTAATACAATAAAAGGGACTGCCAGAAACAAAGACTTATCTTGCATAAGTATTCTGGAATGTGATCTGGTTATCATACACAGACATGCAGTGATTGCTGTGCCTGGTCTCACTCACTGCTCTGCTTTAGAAGAAAGAGGACGATACACAGTGGAGAAGAACAGACGGTTGCCAAGGTGTCCAGGACAGGGACAAGACTGTCGGGTGAAGCTACAGTGAAGAGGACACTGTCAGAAACCACGCTGCTACTCCATATAGGCATGCTGGAAAACAATTTTCCCACTCTGTTCTCTCTTACTAAAGAATGGAAGTACAGTTGCTTGGATATCGAAGGCTGGACTTTGATGAACCACAGATAAATTGGTCCTATATAAACAGTCACATTAAAGAGGGCACCATTTAGGTTACTTAATCTAGGCAGGTGAAAGACAGAAAAAGAAGATGAATTTGGAAATAAATTGAGGAGGTATTCCCTACAACCCCTAGGGTAAAGGCACCTGTCACTTGATCCTGCAAAGGCAGTTTTTTAAGGGCAGAGTTGTTTGATTTAATGAAAATGTTTCCTGTCACATTAACGAAGCCTGGGTTAAGCTCCACAGATGATCTGGCTTATAAAGGAAGAAATACAAACAATCACCAGAGACAGGGAGAACACCCCTGTCACACTGGTGCTTTCTTTTAGGAATTTGCCCCCAGTAGACAACTTCACTTTGACATCAATAGTCCCCCATACAAATCCACAGAGAAATATTCTTCTAACTCCTTTGAAATACTTAAAAAGAAATCACCAAAGGAACACAACATTCTGAGCTGGCCCCATAACCTATTTCTTTTCTTAGCGGTCCCTTTATGTTCTGAAAAACACAGACAATCACTTTTCTTGGCTACATTTTCTTCGCTTCTCCTCCAAGACACCCTGTTGCAGTGCAAGGGGCAGCCTCACAGATGACTGGAATGATCCCACAACACAGCTTTCAGGACAATGCCAGCACTTGATACAGCAATGACTGCATTAATCACAGACATAACTCCTCACACAAAGCAGCTGAGCCTTACGCCCAAACTGTGCACATCTCAGACATTAGGGTTCTGGGAAGCAGGGTGATGGAGAACAGGGGACATGGTCAGGGTAAGGACTAACCTTTCAGCAAAACAAGCTGGAGTAGCTCAGTGTGAAATGTCTTCAGGAAATAACAGTATAAAGTATTCTAATCAGGCGGGCAGTTACCATTCAGCTGACATGAGTTTCCTATTTACTTGTCATTAACCAACTCCAAGACTGTTATTTTTCACGTAAAATTCCCTGATTTTTGCAACCCCTTAGCTGTCTCTCATGATATCTGAGCATTTTCTGTTACAAATACTGCAGGGATTCTGATAAGTAAAGGTATATTTTAAAATCTGCAGAAAAATATTTCAAAACAGCTCTCTTAAGCCCCACTAATACTATCAACACTGAGCAAGGAACCACAATAAAGGATACTGAAGCTCCTATCCGTGATTGCTAAATGCCAGAGGTTAATCCTGAGATCATCCGCTGACATGTATGTCTCACAATCACTGTTGACGGATATTGAGTTGACATGATAGGTGTGACCATTAGCAAAGATTCTCCGGGGAGTGACTTCTACCATCAAATCCATAGGCTTCAATACAGGCACCTGCCAAAAAAACCCAAAACACAAACGAGAAAGGGCGTAAGATTTTAAATCATTTTTGCTAGGGTGATTAGAGTTTCAATAGAGAGCGAGCATTCAAAGACTGTGACATAATAAAACTTCTCGACAGTGTATGGAAGCTGAATTTCCCCATGGATGAATTGCAAGACCATCCCTGGAAAGGAGAAAGGGAGAGACGACAGCCATACAGAACCAGGCAGAAAGCCTGGACTGCGGAAAGGGAAGCACTAGAAAGCCTGGACTGTGGAAAAGTAGGCACTGTGAAGCCTGGACTGTAGAAAGGGAAGCACTAGAGATCCTGGACTGTAGAAAGGGAAGCACTAGAGATCCTGGACTATAGAAAGGGAGGCACTGGCAGCTGCCACAGAACAGGCCGGTCCCACAGCAGGAGCTACTGTCCCACATATGCAGGAGGCTCTGGCTCTGACAAGCAGCAAAGTCCCAGTATTTTGCTTTTGCCAATGAGTTTGTTGTTCGTTGTAAATCGCTTACACTATTTATTTTGCTACTTGATGTCTCTCTTTCAAAAAAGTCAAGTGGTGGGAAGGTTATAATCTCAGCAAAACATAATAAATAGAGTCTTGGAAAACAAAGCCAACGTGTATATACCGTACCTGCACACATACTCCTGAAAAGCCAAGACCACAGACCATCACTCATCATTGCGCCCTTGTTATTTCCCTGCGTGTCACTTCAGTGTCATGCTTCAATAGCTAGACACTGACAATTTATTCCCTGGTGTTAAAGCATTAAACACTGTAAGGCTGTGGTCCATGATTGGGACTATTCGATGTTGTTGAACATGCATCAGAAACAATCTATCATACATCCTTTCACAAGACAGTTTAAAGAGGAACTTAAACATAACAAGTTAAAGCTTTGAGTTTAGCCTGCCACTAAAGGAACAAACCAATAGTCTGCTCAGCGTTCGAATTCTCCGACTACAAGCAATCTGGAATGGTTTTGTTTGCCTAATCATATAGAATGGATAAATATTCCATTAATACAGATATCTTTACACTTTGGAGGCTTTTTTCATAATAGACAATATTGGCCTCTTTTGGAGGTGGGGGTTAGTTGTTTGCTTTTAATAATAAAGAAATGCTAGCATTTACACAACATAGCCTTGCAGTTCTAACCTTTAGCCACTTCTTTTGCCAAAACACCTGGAGTCAATTCAGCCATTAAAGTGTGAGAGCAAAAATCTATTACGTTGTCATACACGCTTATATGAGTTCCATGACTGCATCTGTTCATCAATGCAGAACCTGATGTTCACTACTGCAAATCCCACTCTTCAGAAAGACAGAAGATAATTCTTTTATACTACTGAAATAAAGATGAGACTGAAATTTGGTGTACTGTCTTTAACTCAGTTGCTCTGAATGAGGCAAGAACATTGTTTAATATTAATTACAAGCTTCTGCATTCTTGCTTCCAGCACACCAGGCTAAATAATCCTGTATGAAAGCATGTTAAGTCATGCTGATAGAATTTTATCAGGAAGAATAAAACTGATATAAACTCTCTAAACATATTTGTGTTGTTCACTATATAATAAAGCATTTGTGACTTGAAAATGTGTGACATATTCAAGACCATTATCAGTCAGCTAAAACATCAATGAGAACAATCATACACATGCTTAGCATTAGGTACATGTTTACATCATTTACTGAGTTGGCACCCGTGACTACCTTCTTCATACAGAAACAACTGCATTTTGGACAATGACAGCAGTTTACCTGCAGTGATGTTACTGTAGAAAGATCTTTAAGTTTTCCTTCTTCATCTTTTAAGTTGTACCCCTCTGGTCTCTTATCTCTTTCAGTAATTTTCCATAACTTGATTGTTTTATCTTTAAAAGAAAAAAACAAACAACTGTCAGCATATGAATTCTGAATGTGGTTCCTCACCTTTCACAATATATTCCTTAAAGAAGTTTCTACACCTTCATTTAGACAAGTCCCATGCTGAAATAGTCTGGGTCCCTTAATTTTGCACATCCAGAAAATGTTGTCAACAGAAAAAATACTCATAAAGCACATCCCATACCTTCAAAACGAGTCAGAGGTTCCTGGCAGTTGACAGACCATGTAGAGCACATGCTGCTCTCGTATCCAACTTGGCAGTTTGTGGGTGGAATAGACCAAAAACACTCCATTCTCACTGCTGAACCTCAGTTTGACAATTTGACTTTGCAAGGAAATAATCTTGATGTTATAACCAGTTTGCTAGGTTACTTATAAACAGCACAAGAGCAGCATAGAGTGGACAGACAGACCAATGGTACCTGCCTGGCCCATTGTGGGAATGGGCAGTGGTGTATTGGTGTAACATCAGGAGCTCCAGCAAATGAAAGGCTGTGGAAAAAGAGACATTTCTCCCTCCTAAGGGAAAGCAGCTGAGAAAGAACAGAAAAAAACCTGAGAGAATTGTGTTGTAAGGGTAAGAGAGAGAAATGAGGAGAAAAATATTTTAATCTTACATGGAATGGAATTAAATCTAAACTCGCCCTTTGTCATGATGGGTAAAGCATACGATGACAGAGTAAGTATGTCTCTTATTTAGCAAAGAGCTTCTGAAGCCAACAAATAGAAGTCTGAAACATTTCAGATGGAGTTTGTCCTTGTTTTTGTAGTAGCTGAACATGCAGTTTTCCCTAACTTTGATTGTCCACTCCCACTCTGGTCGTGCACCCAACCTGCCAACCCTAAACACTCTCTAGGCTGAAAAATCAATGCCAACTCTTCCTCTACAAAAAATCTGTCCCTGAGCTTCTAATGGTTGTTTCACTCATCTGTTCATGGAGCAGTCAAAGCCTTGCCAAAGCTTCTGCACTTCAGTTGCCACCACAGCTTTCATTGACCTCCGTTCCTGCATCATTTCTGATTTCGTCCCACTTTCTTCCTTTACCCTTCTTTCCCCAAGTACATCGAAGAGCATAATTCTTTCACCAGTTTGGCTGATCCAAATACTTCTTTCAAATGCTAGTACGAATAATTTTAAAGGCAGGATATAGGAATACATGAATCACTTTGCATTTCTATAGCAACTTTAACTTCGACCTTTTTTTGTTTCAAAATCAATCCCTCCAGTACTCTGAGTGTTTTTACTATTATGCAACTCCTAACGATATTGATATGCTAATTTGCAAGCAACAAAAATATTACAGTTGTTCAATCTACAGAACAAGAGGTTAGTTCAATGTGCAACTAAAAAGCTCCATTTAAATATTCAATACCTTTCATTTGTATTAGTCACATTAATTAATTACTAAAAATGCACATGGGCAACGTTATGCACTTGGGATTTTTATTACAGGTAAATAGTGCATTCCTGCTTATCTATTCTAAAATTTATAAATACATCATTGTAAAATGAATTGTAAGAAAAAACACAAACAATTTTCCATTGCTGGACTTGACTGATATTGATAAACCTATCCCTTTACTGAGCGAAAACTATTTTATCAGAGTTAAGGGTATTACATGTGTTGGTTTTCTTCTTCTTCATCTGCCTCTGGACTTTAAAAACTCCCTAGAAATTCTAAGTACGCTTATATTTCACAAAATATAGAAACATCTCTGTGAGGTTCAGTATTCATTCTGTCTCAAGGGTGTTGTGAAGTTTAAATTAATTAATGTCTGGTAAGCAGTCATAAATCCTCAGATGAAAGGATCTGTATGGGCCAAATTCTGATCTACCCAATGCAGTTCACATCGAAAGTGGCCCCAATACATTCTGGTACAAAAGGTACCAATGAATCCTAATAATTTATTATTATGCTACAAAATCAGTTCAGTTTACAGCGCAAACCAGAAATTTGCTAACTGCAAGCACTGTAAATCCACAGTGGGATTCAAAAGCCTTAGTGGTTTCCTTCTGCCTTCATTAATTAAGATGCTGCAGTCAAAGCTTAGCTGATGACTTGTTGGTAACTTGTGAACTGGAAAGGAACCAAGATTCCCTCTGAGAGAGGTGACCTGTGCAGGAACAGCTTCAGACAAAAGTTCTCCTTAGAGGGACAAAAAAAAGATTTGGGCAGGTGCAGACCTGTCAAGTCTCATATATTGAGGGTGAGATTTAGACGGACTCTTCCCTCATGTTCCCTAACAGAGGGATGTTCCTCCCAGCAAATTCAATGGGCACTGTCCACCTGTGCCTGCGTAAAGAAAGGATGCTGTTTCACAGTTATTTTTCTGACCAAAACTGCTTTAGAACCTAAACTACCAGAGAGCAAAATATCAAAAATTGCATCAAAACATTAGGCTCAGAAATTAATAAATATAAACCAGTACTCAAGATGTTTCTACAACCTGCCCAATATAAGCATGTGTGACAGCTAATGCCTTCATTCTCTACCAGTTAGGGAAAATACTATTACCCCCTTTTATAGGCATGGAATTGATATACATTTTCAATGACTTCTCAAAGGTAACCTGTGAGACAGTAAGGAATTCAACATGGGCCTTCTGTATCCTAAAGTTAAAACTATCTTTAGGTCCTAGGCTTGCTCAGTGATGGCTGCAACTGGCTTAAACCATAGCAACACTAAGACTGATTATTTCTTATTTTCTCCCTTCCATATTAGTATCAACCAGAAAACTAATATAAAGGCCAACTGTAAAAGCAGTGTATCTGATGACTTGGTGGTATTCCTCAGTGTTTCCAAAACCAAACTTTAAAATTAAAAGGGAGAAGCTTACTTTTAAAAATCTGCTTTTGTATCATGCACTTGGAAGAAGCCATTCTTAGTCAAAGTTATCTGAAGCACAAGGGATATTTTGACCAAGGGAGAAGTGCAGAAGTAATTTCTCAAACTTCATAATTAGCTGACTAATCATTAAACTAGCACAAATCACCTAGCTATATCAGATACGTTTCATTACAAATATTGCAACAGTGCCCCAAAAAAGTCAAAAGGCAACTGTAAGGGAAACAGACTACAAAACATAAAATAATTTGCTATCTACTATGAATTAATGTAAATATTATTTATTGCTACAGATTTTAACTAGAAATAATCACTTTGCCCTACAGCGTCAATTCCCAAATGTGAGATTACACTATTTTTTTATCAGCAATTCCCAATTATGCTCAAACTTCTACAAGAAAAATTCTTTTCTGATTACAGTGAGATCTCAGATATAAAATCGGATATTTTTGTCTCATGCATCGCCAGCAGTAATAAAGGTTGTGGGTGTTGAAATGTGTCCTAAATGACACCTGTACGTGTTAGGTTCCATTCAGTTTCCTCCCCCTATGTCATATCTGTATATCCCCTCTTAGCAATAATACTGCATTTTTTTTAATCAACAGGCCTTAAGCATGTTTGAAAGATGAGTCAGTATCAATATCCTATTATTATTCCTACTGCCTTCCAAAGATTTGTCTAACTCTTTAGAACTTAAATAAACCGTTCTGATGATAATGAATGAAAAGAAAAAGAAATTCATCTCTCTCACCTACATTCATTTACACATCTACAAAGAATATAAGTTATGACAAATACAGCAGACAAAATTCTAAATCCCCAGTGAAACACAGCTGCTGAGTAAGGCGATGCCTTGTCACAAAATTTATTTCAGGATAGCACTGAACATTAATAGCTAAAATGGATAGCTTTCTAAACGTCTGTGGAGAGTCAATAAGAAAAACCCTATGACTATGAATAAAATATGTAAGAAATATCAGAGTCAGTATGACAGTCTTGGTAAACTCTGAAAGAGTAAATTACTGAAAGAGTAGATTAAAATGAACAAATATATACAGTCAGCACAAAAATGCACGAGAGCAAAAAGCTGATACGTCCTATATACTCTCATCTATCTTACCATTTGTTGATAAAAGTGAGTGAGCTGCATTTTGCTGTGGTAACCACTTGATCTTGTTTATTTTTTCTTCTATCTCCAAGCTCTTCAAATAATCAAATTCAGGTTCATGGCTCTGGAAAGTGCTGTAAACATTGTACTCCCCCTGATTGTAAGGCTCATTTTTACTCTACGGAGAATAAGAACAAAAAATTGTGGTTTATGATAACAATCTATCTCCATTTCTTAGGAAAACTGTATAAGCAGCCTTATAAATATAAAAATATTGACAATGCAATTTAATTTCTCATTTAAAACATGATATTGACAGATTTGTTTCTACAGGAATGAAATTTCCTGTAAGTATTGAAGCAACATTTAATAAAAGGCAGAATTTTTGAAGAAATGTCAATTATTCAGGAAAGCTTTCTACAAAAGATACTGGAGATGGACTGAATTTAAAAGTGAAACACAAAGGTATCACAGCAAAGGCATTGTTTTAAGTGGAATGGTTCCATCAAACAGGCAAAAGCTATTACAACAATGTATAAGTAAATCAAAAAGAACCTTCATTTTTCTTAGCTTTAAAGCATTTTTGTTTGGGACAGCAAACTACCGAGTAAAAGATGCTTACCCTCTTTCACTTCCTCTCCAAAGAGGTGACATCCTGTTTTACTGAATCTTTAGATTATAAGCAAGCTTGTTAGTTAGATCCAATTGAAGTATTAAAAATAAAGCCAGGTTTTAGCAAGCTATTAAGGACTACATTGGTAACTCACATACCTCAGGTTCCCTTTGGAATATAACAACCCGACCCCCCTTGTCACCAGTAGCCAGCAGTTCTCCAGTGTGGTTGAACTCAACTGTAGAAATAATATCAGCTGGAGGGAAAAAGAGAAAAAAGGCAAATTTTAGACTGCTACTACAACACAAAGACATTAGAAATATCAAGCACTGCACAAAAAATGCAACAAATGAGGGATTTGAAGGAATACAGATGAATTCAACAGCAAGTCACTAATGCAAACAGGCTGCATGCCATTACAATCTGAGGTTACTACACAATGAAACAAGTGCAAACATAACAGGGCAAATTTGTGTTTCCAGCACATCTGCAGTTTGGGAGTGGAGGAGATCTCTGGAGAGGTTATGCTTCAATAAGAGCAATTTCAGGCTGCTACAAAGCTTTTTCCAGTACGGGAGATAGCAACAGCATTGGCCTCATGCTACTTCCTCTAGAAAGGACCAACATAACATCTCAGTCCTGTTGTATGTATTATTTGTTCTTCACCCTTTATGAGGGCTTTAATATAACCCCCTACCACTCATTTTCTTAAATATGTTTTTGAGCCAAGACTGCAAAAGCAAAGTACATGTAGCCTGTCCTACCACAGAGGAACAAAGGCAAAACCAGAACTGCTCACTGTGCAATGCTGGCAAGAGCCCATTCAGATCATTGCTTTTGGTAAATCATTTCAGCACCATAAAAATGTGTCATCAGAAGATAAAAAGATCCCAGTCTCTTCTTTTTCTAATTTTCAACAAACCCCTTTCCCTAAGCAATTGCATCAGCTTAAACAAGAAACCTCATCAAAACCTGAGGCCAGTCTTGAGTACAAATTACTATACATCAGGATGAGAAGGAAGAAAGAGACTATAGGCGCAAAAGAACTGTTTTTTCTGCTTGTATGACAGTAAATGCTAGAATCATAATCCACAGTTAATCCTACACTATTAGCATAATTTAAATTAAAATGCCTAGTGCAATAGTAAATTAAGAAGCCATCATACATACAATCACAGAGAAATGCAGGGTATTACTCAGAGATTGCATATGTGAATCCTCTACAATGATCAGTATTCACTCATCAGAAACATGGGCCAGATTTTTAGAAGCGTCAGTAGTTTGCAGCTCCCCTTTAGGCATAAAAAGCTGTGGTTTTCAAACACGTTCATTATCCATCAGTTTATACTGAGAACAATGAGGCGACAGTGGGCTAAGCTCTTTTGAAAACCTAGCCCCAAATGAGTTCACTAAAATTCAAAGGAATTGAAATAACAAGTGGATGTACCATTTACTTGATACATTTTATGAATTGAAAACATCTGTTCCTATTATTCTTTTAATAAACTAGCAGTTGAGTGTTAGAAAGCTTCTATTGCCAGTAGCTCTCATCAGCAACACAGCCATCCAAAAGACAGATTCTTACTGGAATGTTTTAAACAATTCACCATCTAAAAAAGGAAAACTTCACCCTAATTATGGTAAAGAAAAATATCTTTTTCTTTTTTTTTCCAGAAATCTTCACCATCAAATTTTTCTGTCTAAAAAAAACAACAACAAAACCAACCAAACAAACCAACCAACCTTCCTCTTTTTTTTCCTCCACACACTACATACATAAAGGAGGAAGGGGGAATCATAAAGCATGTTTGTCATTTTCTTTTTTGCTGGATAAAATGTATGGATATGTAGACTTTGAGAAAAACAGAACATGATGACTGACAGTATTTTGGGTCTGAACCCAAACCTTCTCAAAGTTAATGGCATTTGATTTTTACGTGGACTTCCACAGACTGTGTATTTTATAGGTAATAACCCCAAAAGCCCCAGTCTTATTAGGGTACAGTAAGAGTAGAGAGACTCTGCTTATGGTAGGTGATCCTCTGGGGCTTGGGATGGGTTGAGTTTGATTTTTAAAATTGCAATTTTTTAAAAATCTAAAAATTGAATCAACTTTCCTGGCATGTAAGTTCATTTGTAGTGCCTCCAGTCGAAGAACATTTCTTGGCTATTTTGTTCTTATCTTGCAAAACTCATACTGATAGTAGGTGCGAGCTCCTGCTTATAAAATGATACCTGCATGATTTTACTCATTTAAAGTTTATCTTACCCCAACCAGAACTGCAGATGTCTCATACTGACAGTCCTTTTAGAATGGTGACTCTTATCTTAAGTGTGCAATGGGGGAAAAGGGTAAATACAGAGGAAAGGAATGTAATATCTATTAAAATATGTGTCTATTTGTGTGTGTATGTGGGTGCCTGTGTAACGTATACGTGATTTTCTCAATGGGTCACAAAAGAATCAGATAAAATAACTGTGCAAAAAAGGAATGAATGGCGTTTGAACTTGTATGTGTGAATACATTTGCTATTGGCCTGGAATACTTCCACAATGGCATGAAATACTCTTCACTGTGGTCACAAAATATTATATTGCACTTTACAGAGGGTATCGGCCAATGCCCAGTAAAGTCCACAGGAGTATTTGCACAGTCTTCAACAGTAACTGAACCAGGGTTATAATAAAACAGCTCTGCATTTTGTTATTATATTGCATGTCATTAAAATACTGTGTGCAGCTAAGTGATTATCGTTTAAAGAAAAGCAGCTCAAACGCTAAGAATCTGTGGGCAGTGTGCAATGATGTTGTTCTGAGGCAAAATTCTCTCCTCCCCAAGGTGTTTCTTCCAGCTGGATCCTTCCTTTCTAATAGAAAAAATAATCCTGAACTGGAAACTACCTATCATTTTTAAATTAACTTGTTCTGAAAAAGAGCAGATCCAATATTCCAACCTTAGAGGCTATGCAGCTTGTTGGTAAAAAATTATCCTTGAATTGAAAAAATCACTTTTATTGATCCTGTAAATAACAGCTGAAAACAACAGCCCCCCCCCAAAATCTTATCCAGCGTATCTGTTAGCAGGCGAACATTAGTCACACTGTTTTCATAAGAAAGATTAGCTAGGCTGGCTCTTCCTAAAACAGAGGAGGCAGGAACAGAATCAATCAACAAAGCTCTTCATACCCTTCTGCAGAGCATTCCCCTACATATTTATTAATGTTGCAGCAACATCAGCCACTGTGGTCCCACCCTGCAGATTCTTCCATTGGAGAATGGCCCCCTGAGTGTACCGAGCAATTAACTGCCAGATTTCACCCTCTCCAGGATATATAAATGCTCCACAGTGGAAGAGCTGATGAATTTCCATGTACAGTAAGCCCTTGGCAAAGGGACGGCAGAGATGAAAGACTCCTTCCAGCCTCCTTCTGCACTACACCTTCCGTATCTCTGCTGGCAGTGCCAAGCTTTGCACTAACGATTAGGATTATCAGAGACAGAGATAATTTACCTATTAAAAACAATTATGGGTAACCTCAATGTCAATGGGCAAATATTTCCAATCAGATTGCAAATCCCAATTTTTATCCAATATTAATCTTTCTGCTCTATTTTTTAATTTCCCATTTTGTCTATGGAGAAATCTATATAAACTTGGATTTAAAAGCCATGATGCTCAACGTTTTCACTCAGTTAAAATGCAAAACTTGGACATTCAAAATACAGATGCTGACTGAGAAAAGCAAACTGAAAACCTTCAAAAGATTAAACTATTCCAGGGCAGGGTATACACCTGTTCATCTGTTCCACATCCTGCCACAGCAAATTGTTCCAGCAGACACATTACGGACTTCATTCTCTGGACTAATTTTACATATTCACAGAAAGACATCACATTACTCTACAGCTTAAACTGACAGAAGTTTTTCCTGATCCAGTCTGAAGTATTTAATTCCCTGACTCCTAGTCACCTCTATGCTTTTGTACCTCATTAACTAATTCCGCCGCAGCTTCACAATTTACGCTCTTTAAATGTGCTTAATGGTTATGTTGTACCCGACAGCTGCTGCTTAGCTAGATATATTCAGTTTTTCTAACGTACCTAAGTCTATCAATGTACATCTGTGCACATCAAGATATCTCTAGCTGATTGTACTGCCCTTCCCTCAGCTTCATGAGTATTGTTCCAGCATGGATGTGGGCAAACAAATCCTCCAGCAGCTCCCCTCAGGTTCAGTGTGGGTGGGATGAAACAAAGGTTGGTACATGCTGCCCAAGTTAATTTTGGCCTTTATTTCACACTATCACATACTTTTCGATGGTCACTTTCAAGCCTCTTACAGGTTTATTTTAAGGGATTTTAATAGCTTATTCCTTTATAACACAAACAGGTGCAAATACCTTTACAATAATTAGAAAAACCTTATCTATATAATAAATCTTTGCATCACTTTGGGGCGCACTAGCACAACTGTATGCCATTTTCCACCTAGTATGTACTCAGTGAAGTAAAATCTGAACGTACTTACACATCTTCATACAGTCTTTTGGTCAGAAACCTCAAGCAACTCTAAGAAAAGCTCAACTATAATTTTCTGTATGTTACATTTACTAATAATTTCTACCTTTCAGGGCCCTTTCATTTGAAGGCTCTGGTATACTTTATTTTGCTTCAGAAGTTCAGGAAAGCAAAGAAAATCTCAAAACTGTCACCCAGCACAGAAATGCAGCTTTTGGGAGAGCAGCAGCAAGTTTTGATGGCAAACAACATCACGCAACCATACAGGGAAAAGAAGATCAGAGAATATAATATTCTGTTGAATTGCAATCTAATCCTGATAGAGAATTAAAGGATTTGGAATGGGCCAGAACACTGGAATTAACATCAGTACTTTTCTCAAAAAAAAAAAAAAAAAGCTGTGAAATCCTAGCAGCCAGAACAGGTCAGAACTTCTCCTTTGTACCACAGCCACTGCGATCAGCATGGCAAAGCTGTCAGCCTGAGCTGACTGAATCAGCATCTAGGTCAGGTTTTTGCGCTGCGTGTTCCCAGTGGCTAGCAGGCAATGTTGCAGCCTACGTTATTTCAACCAAGTTCTGACCTGGCCTAACCTTGGTTTGTGAAATCCAATAAGATCACAGTGCAATCTGGCATGGCTGCAAGCGATGTTCAGTCATACTGATACAAAAGTCCCTGAGGAGCATAATCTGGAAGAAACAACAAAGCAGCCTGCAACGAAGAGAGCCATAAAACAAAAGGAAAAATGGTAGATAAAAGAGAAGCAGCATTACAGTACCTTGTGTGAAGGCAAGGCCATTACACTGAGCTGTGTTGTCAGAATTTAGCTTAGATTTGGACACCAAAAAAAAACAAAAGGGGGGAAAGGAAAAAAAAAAAAGGATTGAAAGAAAAAGGCTGCTACGTGGTTTTTTTAGGCTGAAGTTTCAGAGGTTTCCTCAAGCAGCTAGAAAACAAGGTATGCAAAACCTCAAAGGTATGAGGATCAGATGAATCCTTTCCTGAACTAGCTGGCAGAGACATCCTTGACAACAGAAAAGTTTCCAACTTGAAGCAGCAGACTCTGTAACACACATTCATTCCGGTTCACAGCAGTGTTATTCACCATCTTGGATCCAGGGATTGTATGACACCAGAAACCACCCCTCAAAATTCAAGTAAACACAATGCAAAGTCTCACACATCACAATGCCCACCCTGGCTGGGTCCAAAACTTAACGCTAAAAGCCAACACGCCAGAAAGCCAACTCCGCTCTACTGATAGACAAGACATTTTGTTGACTTACACGTGAACTATCTGATCACCTCTCCCAAGTCACCAAAACAACATAGGATACTAAGCCAGTACACAGTTGGGTGGCCATATGAGAAGGACAGGTGAGAGAAAAAGAGAGCGCAAGGATGCACAAGATGGAGACAGAAAGAGAGAGATCATCCAAACACGTTAAAATGTGCGAGAGCATGAGAAAGGGCACAAAAGAGTGTACGTGAGAGAGCATATGCACACACAAGAGCTTGGGAAAGCATGAAAGAGCACAAGGAAATGCCACAGCAGAAGATAAGTAGTTTGAAATGAAGGATCTATCTGTCCCTTTGCCCCTGGGATTATCTATCACCCTGGCAAATCTTTCACTTTGCTTTTTTTCCTCGTTTATTATGGCTTTAAAACCTGATGGAGTTTATGCTGCAAAATGGTAAGCATTTGTTCCATGTTAGATGGGCAATGCAAAACACAACAGGAAGCTGCTTTTGGCCAAATCAAACTTTGAACATAGATGCTAACAATGTAAGTGCTTCAGGGATCAGTGAAACAAGGTGATCAATCAGTAACAGAATGAAATCCAGAGATGTGTGTCCACTACACTTCATGTAGTTGTTTTCCTAACTGACACCCTGCCTGGCTTCATTGCTAGCAAGGAAAACCATATCAGGGCAAAATCCACACAGCCTCATTTAATCCTTTCAAGCAAGAACAAGGAAGTTTATCGGGCTAAATAGCACCTTCTTCCTTAGTATAACTATCTCTTCCTGATGTGAAATCCAGACCCACAGGGTCAAATGCTGAACGCCTTTTGAAAGGCTGCTTGGAACATGAACACTTCAGCTGTGGATGGTAGTAAAGAATAGTTAAAAAAAAAATAAAAAATAGAAGCAACAAATTTCCTAACCTCAAATCCTAGCAAGCACTGAGCAAATCTCTGCCTTTTTTCCATCTTTAATCTCCAAACTTTGGATTTTAGAAATTCTACACATGCACACCTTGGTGGCCCACATCAGCCCTGGCTGATGCATGAGACAATCACGATACCACCGAATTTCAGAGGTCCATGCATCCCTGTATCCTCAGTGACCAAGGAAAGAACCTTCCCATTCAGAACATTTGAATGTAGGTTCAGCGCTCACTCAATGGGAGAATTTACTTGAAACAGAATCTAAAAACTAAATCCAAAATTTGCACCCTTTCTATGAGCACCTATGACTACTGTGATTTATTGTTTCTAGCCTCAAGCTTTAATAGAGTTGGGTTTTTTCTCCGATTTTTTTAATGTATTTATTTTAAGACCTTAGAAAATGTTTTCAACAGCTTTTTAATCACATGCTAATTTCTAGCTGTATTTCTCAAATCAGAAAAGCAGGAAATGACACCCAACTATTGGAGCACAGTCAACGTGGAAAAAAAAAAATAAATTGCCTACAGCACAAATATGTAAAATAGATTATCTGGGTTCTGTGCTCTATGCTAAAATCACTTCAGACCGAATACAAGTCACCAAGATTCAGACTTTTGTAAAGTGACCCCCCACATTTAACCCTAATTTAAAGTCTTAAAGCCCTTATTTCAGAGGTTCTGGCACCCATCTCCCTCCTGCAGAGTACAAGGCCTCCAGGAAAAGAGGCCAAAGAGACCTGACCTTCTGCCCGCTGAGGTAAATGGAAAGCTTCCCCCTACTTTGGTGGTAAATAAGGTCAAGGAACATTTGACAGATGTGGTGTAGCTGAAAATTAGGACACATTTCTCAAAGTTTTGGCTACAGTTTACATGCACTTCAGTTTCTTCATGTTCAAGGTGACCTGCTTAGATCATTGCAAAGATTCAGTTGTTAGTTCTGCAGAATACCTAATTAACATTAATGTTATCCTTACTTGAAGTCACTAAGTGCACCTCTTGTGCCTTCATAATCTGAAACACTCCACGGACTGATAAAAAGCTTGCTATAGTTCCTTTTAATACCTATTTAGGGGCTCCCAAGTAGTGGTACTGCATCGCCAGTGGCAACGGAGCAGGCTCTCAGTGCCGTGAGGCTGCCCGTCGTCCCTGGGCACTTACAGGCAATGCAGGGGCTGACTCTGCTTCTGGCAGGTACGTCGGCCGCTGGCGATGTCCAGAGCAGCCAAGCCTGGGAAGCACCGATTCCTCCATCCTGCTCAACCTGAATAAACTGGAAAACTCACTGGAAAGCCTTTCACCTTCAGTAACACTAAGGCATTCAGTAACACTGTTCATAGCTATTCTTAAAAGCAACACTTAAAGCTAAGAAAACACGGCAGATCAATCTCTTCTTTAGCATAAAGAAACTCACAGAAAGCTTCTGAACTTCACATTCCCAAAAAGCTTCTTCACAGCTCACCCCTGTGTAACAGAGACAAGCAATTTATTTTCCTGAGATTTCTGGAAAAAATTGCAGCTAGACGCTGTTTTTTTTCTTTCTTCCCATGTTTGCTGTCAGATGAGGCAGTCATCTAAGCTAAGGATTCAACTACAGGCTTAAAAATGCTCCACTTTATAAACAGCGCAATTAGGAAACGTGCCAGTCCACTCCTCTTACCAACCAACGCTGAAGGGCAAAAAGGAAAAAATCGCCTAGGCATCCCATTATGTATTTATGACATCCAGAGTGGGGTTTAAACTGGTACTCACAGAAGGAAGCCTGCCTGAGCTGGGGGCTTCTGCTCAGCTCCATGTTACTTCCCACCGAGGAGCTGCAGAGCCTGGCTGCCAGCAAACGACAGATTAGAAATGGTGCTGCCAAGTGTTAAAAATGCTAGGCAACCGGGTTTTATTGAGAGCACAGAAAGACCTTGAACCTCACCCCTCATTTTGGAACAAATAAATGCCAAAAATGGAAAGTGTACAAATTATTAAAATATACTAATTTTACTTTCACTGTCAGAAGTGATTATGCTTGTGCATAATAACTGCAGTGTTCTACAATAAGCAAACATAAAGTTATGCTAAAAGGCTATTATAGAACAAGGACTAAAAAATCCCGCCCATATTTAGAATTCTAAAGGAAAATCGTTAATTTAAAATATATCAGAGAGTAATGAAAAGTCATCCAAAATTTAAAATACAATCCTGAATAACCAGATTCAAAATGAATGTTATTTCCCATGTATTACATACAAACTTCAATAGAATGTCACTGCCAGCTGCTTCTGTACTACTTTTTCTTTTTTCCTCCTTAACTGAGGAATTAAATTCCAGAAGCAAAGCTCTCAGTAATTCTGTCACAGCAGTTCTTGTGTTCAAAGCACTTTCCGGGCATTAAACCCCCCAGCAACCCAAGGAAGTCAGTAAGGAAATGTTAGCATTCCCATTTTACACACAGGAAAAAATGAAACAGATCCTCCAGAGTTTTTATCCAAGATCAGAGAAGCAGTTTTGATTATACACATACTAAGGGACAGATAATCCAGGCTGTGGCTCTGCAAAACATTTCTATTTAATAAAGCTCTTAATCACTTGTCTAGAGACTTCAACATTCCTGTATTCAGTTCAAATGAGCATGCATGTTGTTAAATGAATATACTGCTGAAGCCCTAACAAATGAAGCCTCACAATAGCATGCACCAAGGAAGAAAAAGCCCCGGTGAGCAGGCTTTTGGGTGAAGCTGGGGGGATATAATCTTAAAAATCATGAAGGGCAGGAGGCAGGAGCTGGACTAGAGCCAGAGCCTTTAGGCACAGAGAAACGACAAGGAAAGCAGAGACACAACAGCCATACCTGTGCTAGTAAATGAAGGAGAGCTCCAGGACGTTCTTGGGCTTTGCAGTGCTGTGATACGTACGGTTAAATTGCTAAGAGTGGACCTTGACAGGCTTTTGGCTGTGATAAATTGCTCTCCCCCAAACACCACTTTGGCATGGCTCAGGGGTTATTGCAAGCCGGGGACATTTCTCAACAGGCAGCATGCACACAGCCACGATGTTTTGGAAACAGTGGAATGTCACCCTCACAGGGACTGGCCCCTCCACGCCAGCTGGTCGCAGTGCTCCCAAACATTCCATTGACTCGGGCAGATGTACTTAGTTACTGCAACCCACAGGAATCAGTGTAGCGCATAGACCACATTCTGCTATGTCAAATTTTATTCGGGTTTTCTGCTACAACTGGCAGAGGCGAGGGGTTCCCAGAGTACAAGGGGCTCCAGACCTGTAGCACTAGACCAGGGAAAACAAACCACATTTGCTTTTCTCAATCTTAATCCACAAGGGTAGATGGCAGTGTTTAAATGAACTGCTCGACACTTTGACTACAGGATCCAAATAAACTATATCCAAATACTGTGAGCAACGTACAGCTCTAGCTTAAGACATCACTGGACATCTCCTCTGTGGCTCCCAGCAGTGGACCAGCAAGCTAAGGTCACACACAGAGCTTGTTGGCTGTCACGGGAGCTCGATGCCAAGCTGTGTAGATACTTAGCTAACATTAGCATCTGTTTGCTTGGCAGGCTCCAAAGGCAATTCAGCTGACAACTCTGAATTTGCCTCTGGGTCTGTCACAAGATCATGTAACTGTGGGACTTCTAGGAGTGCCTAATACTTCTTTGATTAAGATCACGCACATCATAATATATTACATCCATTGTAAGCATCCTTTGAAATCAGTGTTTGTGACCTCTCAGAATTATCCAGGTAGTGTGGCTGGCTTAAGTGTGCAAACTAAAGCCAAGCTCAAAGATCACGCGATTAGTTCTTCTTGTTTGCATCAAGACACCTTCAGCAAGCTTATATAATGATCCCAAGACCAGAAAAGTCTGATTTTTTTCTGTTAACAGGGGTTACTGCTACTGACAGAGCGCCAAAGGCTGCTCCTAATCTTGTCTAAAAACAAACGGGACAACTGTTCTCTATCAGCTTCACTATCAACCCTACTGCTTTAAGGTTTGATATGAGTGTGGAAATAACATAATATAAAAATTTAGTAGTGGCTTACACAACTTTACTTTGGTCTAAAAATTCATCTTGTAAGATTCAATTAACGAAAGGCCAAAGTCTATATTTTTATATTTTTATATATATATATATTTATATTTATAT